>VDFB02000015.1:228969276-229294021 GCA_007258455.2 Sequoia sempervirens
TCAAATTTAAAAAATAATAATTACAATACTATTAAGTCAAGTACTAACCACTAAATGACACTTGTTATTATATAAAATTGAATGAATTGCAATTAATTTCATAAAGATGAAATTTTATTTAATGTAAAAGTTCAACATCTTTAAAAGATGACTCTAAGATCACGTCACGTATGAGACTTAATAGAACCAATACCCCAAACTATAAATCTTACCCCAGCTCAAAAACATGACGTAATTTAGGGAAAAAAAAAATATGCGTTTTCCCGACCTAGTCAGAAAAGAAAAACAAAAACTGAACGAAACACGGAATAAACCATGAAAATTTAACCTCGTCTCCCTGTGCCAACTTTCACTGACAAACAACTTTATTTGTCCGAGAGAATGAGAAGTGCATAGGAAATAACCGACATTATCCAGTTTTCCATACTCCAAGAAACATAACAGCTAAAAATCCCTTTTATTTCTTTCAATGGGATGGTCTGTGAGCTAATGACTATTCGCTTCAAATGCCTAGTTGTTCCTATGGTGGGTTCTCTTAAGGCCTGGTAAAATCATGCAGAATCAAATCTCCCATCGTTTCATCCCTTAAGGCTTGGCTCCCATGGCGAGCGAAAGCATATTTGGGCCTGGTTCCGATTCCTGCCTTTTATTTATAGAAAGGAATTATAAAAATAATCAAATATTTGCATTTAGAAACACATATGACACCGACCCAATAGCGCACAAATCTGTGTGAGACAAAGCAATGCTAACACAAAGCCCAGTTATATATTGTTGCTCATAAGATAGATAATATAGATACGCAATATAACACTTATTGTATCAACAGACCTAGAGAAAGATGGTGAAGTTCATGCACTACATCATTAGATTTATATTATCACACAACCTGGCGAATAGGATCCAAGATCGTCCCTGTGACGGAGCAAGCAGTAGTGGAATGACAATCGTAACCGCATGACAACTTCCAAAACACTGTTTCCACATAATCAGATTCGGAATAATTTGCCGCACCATTAAGTTGCGGTTACGTCGGCGCCCAGCACACGCTGTTCCCCACTTGCAAAGCTCACCACCATTGGTTTGTACTGGTATTACTCCCTTCGTCAATGTCTTTCATCAAACAAATAAGAAACCAGGATTAAGATCAATATTAAATGTGTAGCTTAGCTCCTTCAATAAAACAGAGGAGAGAAGACACTGAAGACGAGAAACAAATCATACCACAGAGCTGGCCCAGGCATCACCAGGAGTCCATGTCATGTTATTCACACTAGAAGGATCCCAAATACCCAGCTCAGAACTGTTTCCAACGATCTTAAAAACTTGCCCAAAATCGGCATGTTGAACCAATACAAACGTTACGGTCACATTTTCCCCCTGCAAACACACACCAATAGAAAACCCATTGGTTTCTTAGGACTCTCAAACGCCCAACATTCAACATTCAACATTTTATAATTGTAAAATAATTCATGTAAACTCTTTTTTCATCATTGTTTCAGATCACATTCTGCGCCATCTATAATCAGTATGAGATAGGCAAAAAGAAGATTCAATTAGATTATGTGATCGTACTCTATGAACTATATTCAGAATGAAATAGCTAAAAAAGAGAATCAGAAATAAATAACAGACCACATTGAATAAATAAACAGAATCGAAAGAACCAAAAATAATATGGTCCACTCTTTTCTCTAACCATCTCATCCTATTGAATGTGATCCAAAAGATTGAAGAAGCTATCATTATGATAGACAAGAAAAGAGTAGTTCAAAGTTACATACCGAAGTAGGGACTGCAAGAAGGCTGAGCACACCCACAAATACGAACAGCAGGGCAAGGCTCTTCACTTGGACAGCCATGACTTTTTTCTTTGATAAAAGCAAAATCAGAGAAAGCAGGATGTTCAGTAAGTGAGAAGAGAAGAACCTTCATATAGAGGGATCAAGTTAGCGACCAGAATAACGCACGTTATTGAAACTTATGTCTGCCTTATCCATTTGTGAAAGGGCAACAAGTTGTGTGGTCCTTAATGTGCCAGGTGTGCTTCTATACGTACTGTAATGACGATGGGTATCTTTGAAATGATAAGATCTGATAACGACGGCACTGACATTTAGTGCATTTAGTGGGGGATGAATGCAGCAAGTTGAAGGCGGCTATAGTCATACTGACAGTGATAAAAAGAACGTGCAAACTGGTGACTTATTCTACCCAGGCAAGCTCTCAAAGAACATTAATTGAGGTTTATTCTTTATCAGACTGGCTGTCACTGGTTCTAAAATATAGAAACAAGTTAATCAAGCTGATTATCAATGTCACCTTATAACAAAAATATTTATGTTTAGATTAAACAAATAACACAGTTCTCTTTCAATCTTGTTCCTCAAAAACCAGGAATTAATACTTTAATGTCGGTGAAGAAAATATCTCCTAATTTAAAGGAGAAAACATGATAAATAAATAAATAAAATAGGCGAATGGCCATCAATTTCCTTGGACCACATTTCTATACACTGTTGTATCGTTTATAAAAATTATCTATAACGCGTCTTCCTGCCGTCTAATTCTTCACGCTATAATTGACAGTCCATAAAACGTGTCGTTCTAGAAGCGTACCGGAAATTTACAGTAAATTATAATCACTATATTGACGCTGTGGTATGTTGTCACTCAAATTGTATGGAAGTCCCTTTCCAACTTAGTTAAATTAATTAAATAAATAAAACTTATTTAAAATTAAATGTATCTTGATGAAGATCTGCAAACATCATGCGTGAATTTCTCCACTCAGTGCCCGTGATCATGAATGATTTATTAAATGTTTACATGATCAAGTACTCTATAAAATAAATTAGATTTTAATAATGCTTAGGAAATAAGTAATTTATGAAATTTAATTTTCAAATAATTTCAATGTTTGATTTTTAAAATTTTAGTTTAAAAAATGTCACATTACTTTCTCAAATAAAATATTATATTTTTCAATTTTAAGTTATCCTTATACTTAATATGATCATCACTATAAATCTTAAAAATGTATCTTAAAAAAAAATCTGTAGTTTTTTAAAAGAATAATATTAGCATTCAACATCTGATTAAAACAGTTTTCTGTAATTTTTACTAATTCACTAAACTTTTAAGTTGTTTTTCTTTTGTTTTAACACAATTTTAGTGTATGATTATCTAATACACATTTGTCACTTGCATCAATGGAATTTGATAATCTGATATCTTAATAAAAAACCATAAAAAAAATCTTTATAAATTATTAAATATTAACTATACAACCAAAAACATCTTTTATTTAATTTATATAATTAAAAATATTAAATATTAATTATAAAATTTAAATAAAAAACATCTTTTACTTAATTAGCCTATATAATACTAGCATTTCTTAGAGTTATATGTGTATTCTTGTTTACTTGTCTTCCATAGAATTCTAACATGAAGATAGAAAATATGCTAAGACTTCATGTAGGGTTTCAATAGTCTATGGTATTTCAATAACTTGACATCTTTTCTTCATGTTTGTTCAATTTGATTAATTTTTTTTAAGATTGAAATTTGAATTAAGTTTAATTGCAGTTGTAAAATTGATATTTTTTTTAAATATTTAAGATTTCAATATATTTTTTTATATGGATATTTATCTATAAATTTAAATTATTTTTTATTCAATAATATGTTAAGATACATTAAAAATAGTTATCTTTATGATATTTTTATTTTCATTTTGACAGAAAAGTTATTACTATTTTTAAGTTTATTTCTACCAGTGATAACTTTAAGAAACAACCCTAAAAAAAGATATAAAATTTTGGCATATCTTTCATTTTTTTTTTTTAAATATTAATTTCTATTGACATATCTTTGATTTTTTTGAAAAATGTCTTAATTTTAGTTTCTCCAAGAAGTCTTTGATGAATTGCATCTAAGAATTTGAGGTAGATGAAGAAGGCTTCTCCAATGATGGAGGGGATGTAAAGGGCATATCTTTCTCTATGGAATAACATATTACACCAAATAAAGAGGATGAGATGTTCTGATTTGATACTTATTCTTCTTCTTAGACCTTTGTATATGCCTTATTTTGTGGTCCCTAATATCTACTCCAAAATTTTCTTGCTAATGAGAAATAGGGGAAACAATAAATTGACTTTCTTCATTTTTCTTTTAAGAAATAGGGGAAACATTATATTGACTAGGCATGTATCCTTCTTCTTGTAGCTCATTGGAAACGTAATGTTCTATTTCCTAAGAGTTGTCATTAGTTCCCTATTCATTCTCTTCATCAAGGAGCCTAGTTTTCGTTTCATCCTCTATTTTCTTCCTCCTTTGTTCTTTTATGTTCTTTCATTTTTGTCTTCTCTTCTCATAGATTTCCCTATCTTTACTCCTTTAGCTCGGTAAGTGGCTAATATTTTTATATATGAGTATGTTTGTTCTTTACATATATTACTAGAAATATTTGCGAGTTTTTGCAACTTAGATATTGAGGGTTCTTCCACATTTTTTTTCTTTTCTACCTAGTATTACAAGAAGGTCCTATTTTAGTTTGAGGGTTAGTTATCTTTGTAGACTATTGGAGAAATCCAAGATGAAAGAGCATGAAACAACTTCCACAAGTGGAAAAAAGTAAGCACAATAGTATGTTTATCAATATAAAATGGAGAGTGTATGATACAATGAACAAGCCTTGCATATATAGGAAAGGATGAGGAGGTAGGAAGGTAGGACTAAACTACTGACTACCCCTCTATAAGTGGGACACTTGTGAGCTCACTTAAAAAGTGGGTGAGAAAGTGTCAATATGTGTCTCAAGTCACAAGGACACATGTCTCAATATTATGAAGTGAGACAAAAAGAAAAAGAATCTTAAGTAAACTTAAGCTAGGTCTGAATAGGTCAATTTGAAATAGGTGATTGGCTAACTAGTTAGATAAAAAAATTATTTACACTAAGACCCCCTTAAGTGAAAATTAGGGAGTAATGTATGCATTAATGATGAGTCACGTCTACTAGGCCATGTTAAGTACTCATATACAAATATCTCATAAAGTGGAGTAAAGGAGAAAAAACAAGTGGGAAATAAAAACCCCTCTCTAAAAGAGAAATGCAATGAAATAGAATGTACACGTGAAGAAGATAAGTGATAGATGGAGAACTCATAATGACCCCCCAAGGACTAATTCTAGCACAATGTATAATGAATGTTATCCCCATAGGAGAAAAAAGAGAGAAGGTTAGGTGACCCCCCAGCAAATGTGAATTCATGGATTCCATATGAGGAATTGTTTCCTCCCAAAATAGATAGTAAAAGAGAAACCATGTAACCTACCCTCAAAATGATTCTTGTAGTGTTGGTAGATGTTTGACATTGGATGTTGAAGATGATCCACAAATATTAAAAAAAAAAATCCCCTTTGGAAGAAACAACACCGTGCAAATATGTGCAAAATGAACTCCCATTCCAAATAGGAACATTTAGGAAGTAAACTAAATGTCTCTAAATTATGCATCTAAGGACTGAAATTATGACATGATGCCTTCAAATGATGCTCAAAGATCTCCAAGGGAATATTGATTTGTGATGGATGTTGATAAAATGGATTAGGTAAGCATAGGTGATTTTGGAATAGACACCATGATTGCATGGTTATGTCTAGACCAATGTGTATTTCATATTATTGCAGATGATGATAACTAAGTTGGATAGGCCAACTCATGAATATCTACACAATATTTCACAATAGAAGCTGATGTAAGCAAGGTAAGAGCAATACCCAAAGATGCAAATGATGATGCAAATTCATCAAATTTGTCATCAAATAGAAGACAAATATTCTCAATGATGTCATCCAAATATACAATCCAACATTCTAAAAATAAACATATGATCTCTAATAGATATGCATCCCTATGTGGTGGATCTAGAGTGACAAAAGCAAAGTATTTGGTGGAACCCTCGAAAGAATTTATGTTCCACCGATCTAAATGTCTTAACTTGTATGGTTTCTTGGTCTAAAATAAAGCAAGGGTTTAGGGTTTTATGTTGTGTGGTTGGTTTACTTAACATATTCTCCCCTTCTTCTAAATCCTTGTCTTTGGGTCTAATCCTTCATTGACTTGTTATAGTCAGTATCTGGTCATATTAAAACAACTTATCTCTTTTATATTCATGTACCAATTAACCCCTTATTGTTAGTGTTCCCCATTTAACCATTGTGTAATATTGGGCCTTCATATTTTCTTGGTCTGGTGTTAATATTCTATAAAATTGGGTAGTTTGAAATGTTTGGCCTTTACATCCTTTACCAAAATGGTCTTAAGTCCTTTTAAGCCCCTATCGATTGTTGCACCTAGTTTGTCCCCCTTTAAAAAATAACTTGTGAGCATGTGCTAATTACCTTCACTTAAGTTATCGCTCATCACTTAGCATATCACCCATAACAAATTGTTTCATGACTGTTTTCCTTGAATTGGTGATGCGCGATGGACATTTCTCTTTGTATGACTCATTACAGATGGGTTTTAAGCCTTGAGTTTCCTATTAGCAATGCATGATGTGAAATATTTCATTTGTATCACTAGCTACCTTTGTATCATTAATTTCCCAAGTGATTTGAGTTCTAAATCAGCAATACACGGTAACATTATATCCTTTGCATTTTCTATCTCATTGCTTGTCGCAGATTACTTCTCTATTACCTATTTCAAAGTAGCGATGAGTGATGAAGTCTTTTGTTTCAATGTTTCATCACTTATTCGAAGTGTAAATAAGGGTGATGCTTCCACTGCCCTTAATCTTGTAGTGTGGACATGTGCCAAATATTTCTCCATTGTCATTTCTCTCCCATCACTAATGTGATTCAGCTGTTGAGATATGAAATAATGATGAGCAATGGGAAAAGGATAAATTGAAAAGGAGGACCCAAATCTAACTTCTAAGATCTTATTGTGTATATGGTTCACATCACTAATAGGACACATAAAGGAAAATGAATATTAGTGATGACTGATAGACTGTTAAGTCATATGCCCATCATGCCAGCTAAAGCTATCATGGCTACAAGTCAAGGTCTAAGGAACATATCAGCGATGAGCAATGGAATATTCAATGGAATATTCCCCTCATCGTTGGGCGATAATGCATCATATATTCATACAAGGGAGATAAGATCAAAGTAGAGATGAGTAATGAATTTCAAAGTAAAAGGAGACTAAGGCAAATAAGGATGATGTGGCAACATCTAAAGGGCGCCTCTAAAAGAAAAAGGAAAAGGAGCAAGGTGAAAGGAGAGTTGTTAATGATGTTTTAAATCAAAAGATCAATGCCCAAAATTTTAACTTAAATGGCTAAATGTTAGTTTGCTTGTGTGAGCTTTCTTTCAGGCATTAATGGTGAAGACGCTCCATTCCTTTTCCATAAAGAGGGTTTTTGTCCTATTTTCTTTCATAATTACAATCATTGAAGAGCAGAAGAGTTGGTCAAGTTAGATAAGGAGTGAAGAGCTCAAGCAGTGTATTACAAAGAGAATTTGAAGAACAAATAGTTGGTTTTCTTGGGTAAGTCAATTTCATGCCTCTATGAGAAAATTCTATGATATTGGGTAATTTGAGGATTGAGTGAATTGCTAGGGTTTGTAGTTGTACTTCTTTGTTCAAAAGGGGATTACAGTTGTTTCACATAGGTTTTGGGAAGTAGAGTGAAATTTTATGAAATAAAGTTTGAGCCCTATGAATTTAAAGGTTAAATTGTAATCCCCATCTAATTTCAAACCCTATTTATGTTACATTGTAAAAATGAGTGAACCCAATGAGTCTAGTGCTAAGCCTGAAAGGAAACCTAAGTAAAGTTAAAATTTCAAAAACCAAAGATGACAAATCCACACCTAAGTTGAATGTTCTTGAGGCATCTGTAAAGTCGAAAGGAGAAAAGAGAAATCTTGCTAGATGAACATGGAAGTTGAATCTAAAGATATCACTAAGGGAGGAATACAATTTGTAAAAGACCTATAGGGAAGGTTGTTGTGACCAATAGGTTGATTGATAATGATTTTGGAATTGGAGAAAATCCTCTACCTCAAATTGGTTGGGAATTATTCTTGTATGCTTTTAATAGAAGACATGCTAGGTGTCCAACCCGAACTTATGGGGTTTCAACCTTGGGAGGCTAGTAGTGTTGAATGTGTTTGTGGAAATTGATGTAATGTTGGAGATGACAAAGAACTATGATCCCAAGAATAGAAATATTAAAAGTGAGAATGGCACCTTACTCTTTGAGGTGATCAAAAACAAAATTTTGGAGGTGTTTAAACTAAACCCCAATTGTACTGTTGACGTCAAATTTTCTGACTTATGCAATGAATATGAGCATAACCAATATCGATATAGAAAAAATGTGTTTGCTAGGCACAAAAAGGATGATAAGGGATGATTTGGTCCTAAGGACTTGGAGCCCTTTCAGTGTGAGGAGTTTTCCAACACTTCAAGAATACATACTACTGCTTGCATCAAGTATTGGCTTACATGTTTGATGCAAGGATAAAAACTACTTTTTTGGTAATGGTTATAGATATTCAAAATTGGAATTCCAATAGGGGATTTGATTCTATTACATATATTGCAGAATAGATGCATAAGGGGTTGATTGGTTTGAAGGAAGGTAGTGCCCCACTAGTTTTTCCTCATTATTGTTTGTTTATGCACATGATTCTTTATGTTGGACATGAGAAATAGAAGAAGAAGATTAAACTAAGGTAGAAGGATGAGGAAGGAAATGATCTTCCTATCAAAATATGGACTCACATTTGGGGCCAAAAATGTCTACATTCAAATTATTTGACTTGAACTACAATGTTATAAGGTTTGGTATTTTAGAGAGTATTATGGGTTTGAAGCCAATTTACAAACTTTCAAGATTCATCAGAGATATTATGCACTCCATGGATGTAGAAGGAGCACCAAAATATCACAATTGGGATAATTTTGGTTTTTGTATTCAAAGTATGATTTAATTAGAGCCTATGGAGCCAAGGTTGCACCTCACTACTTGCCACTATATGTGTCTGATAGGCTAGAATTCATGGAGATGATGTGGAAATTAGACTTTATGGATAAGGATCATTTTAGAGTTCCTATAAAAGGTTCAATGGTGACACCACAATGCACATTTGCTTATTTCAAGGCCACAACAAAACAAGGTTATGAAAAATTTGGAATAATGTTGAATAACCTTAGGATGCTAGTAGATGAGGTTAGAAATTTTGATCCATAATATTTTGTGAATGATATGATAAGAAAGAAGGGTTTTTCTAGTTTCTCTCATAAATTTATATATACTGATGATGTGATCAAAAAATCTACAATTGATGGAGTAGTGGCATCAAGAAAGGAGTGGACTACTAATTGTGGCATTAAGGGAAACATAATAAAGAGGAATGCATTCTATTGCAATCTGTATGATGAGATTCAAGACACTTTTGAAAGGGCTATGAAAAAAATGAATGACTACCAGAATGGGGAGTTCACTTAGTAAAGGTTAAAGAGGCTATTGAAAAATCACAAGCCCTCTTGGACCAACAACATGAAGCAATGGGTATTCTAGAGTAGCCTTTGGACATTGAAGGAGGAGATACTGAAATAATTGAGCAAGAGCAATAGATAGAGCATGTGTCAAATGATGAGGAGGTGAATATGATATTCCCTTACCCTAAAATAAGTGATTCTCTTGATTCCCGTATTCCTGATGACAAAATTTTGAAGCGACAATATGATGAGGAAACTGTCAGAATATTTTCCTAATTCCATATTGACATGTAACTCCTAGAGGGAAAAGTTGCTATGACATTAATCATGTCTGGCTGACTAGCTGTTCTGAATTCTCTTGAAATGTTCATATTGCCTAGACAAAGCTGATGTCTTGCTGAATGATGTTATCACCATGACTAGAAGTATTCGCTATGACCTTTTGTCGAGTGGAGATCTCCGGCCGACAGATTGTTTTTATCAAGTGTTGGGGAGAACTCTCAGCGACTGGAGGGAGTCTCACCGATAGCATATGGCTATCGGGGTAACACAAGGGCTTGGGGAGAACTCCCAGCGACTAAAGAATGTCTCACCAATAGCATATGATCATCGGGCTAACACAAGGGTCTCGGGAAGATCTCTCAGCAACTATGTGAAGTCTCACCGATGGTGGATGATTTTGGTATGACTTGAACACTCAGTATGAAGTCTCAGCGATCGATGAACGTCTCGCCAACAAGGATATACTTGGGTCTTTGTGATGACTCAAAGACTTCGATATGAAGTCTTGGCAACCGATGGAGAGTCTCGCTAATAGTATGTGACACTTGGTATGACATGTTCACTCAATGTAAGGTCTTGGTGAAGTTTAAATGTCTTTTCGACTTAGTAAGACATGGGTGCTCAATGAGAGGTCTCAATGAATGACAAAAGTCTTGCCTACTCGGTAAGACTTGGTTACTCAGTGTAAGGTCTCAGCGAAAGACATAAGTCTTGCCGACTCGGTAAGACTTGGTTGTGATCGGAGTGAAGTCTTTGTGAAAGACATTTGTCTCACTGAATGGAAAACTCACGACAGCATGACTTGAAGACTTCGGTATGAGGTCTTAGCAATCTGCAGTAGTCTTGCCAATGGAATTTTTGAGATCGATATGACTTGTGGCATTCAGTATGAGTCCTGCTGATGAGGAAACTCTTGTCGATAGGAATGAAATGGACGTCGATGGTTTTGGTATGACTTGTGGCATTCGCTATGTCATCCTGCCAACTATTGGGACTTATGTCGATATCGATAGTGAAGACTTTGTGGCATCGAGGAGACACTGTTAGTGTCTCACCGATATGAAAAAAAAGTTTGAATTCCTTTGACCAAATTGACCATCCTATGTGGAGCCTCATGGACCAATCAAAGGAAGCAAAATTCAACTGGTTGGCAGTTAGACTTTTGCAATAGTTGTGACACTGGAGCTGAACTGCATGCAGGGAAAAATCAACACTTAAGAGGAAACTTTCTATGATGGGGCAATGGTGGATAAGGATGCATAGAAGATAAAAATTAGAATGTGATAAGATAAAAGCATATCAATTCTAAGTATGAGATGAATCAGATTCTTGAGAGCATTTTCTGTAACTAGATAATTAGTGAATGAAGCTAATGTAAACTAATACCAGAGAGTTGTATCTCTACATTGTATGTAATTGTTGTTACTACTATACAAAGAGATTCAGCTTGGTGTGGTGGGTTTTTTCCTAGTAGGGTTTTCCCACGTAAATTTGGTGTTCATTTATCTTTATGTATTTGCTCTATTTCTATAAATCTTTCATGTGTGTCTTAATTGGACTGTAATTAGAAAATTAAAAGTATTGTCTACATTCTTCCCTGTGGTTTTGATGTTAGGATAATTGTTTCCGCACCTCTGCTTTCCTTACAAAAATTGATGATGATTCTCGCATCAAATCTTTTGATTAGTTTCTTGTCAATGATTCCTTTATGCAGACTAATGAATTTAAGGAGTTCATCATCTAGTAAATAATCAAAGACATAAAATAAAGAACTGAACAGGTTAGAGTTGGCGTAGACCCTTCTCAATAGGAAGAGCTAGAGAAAGTAAAAGAAGGGAATATAATGATTGAAATTGCTACCATTACCCCTATTGAAGCCAAGAAAATAGTTAAGGAAAGTGGAATAATGTTGCTTCCAGGGGGCACTCTTACCTCTGCTATTACACTTGATGCAATAAGGAAGGATCATCAAGCCTCTATATTAGAAGAGAACTTTGACAACCATGGTTTTTGATAAGGTTTTAGTCCAAATTTGCATGCTCTTCTAATTTGGTCGATGATGCCTAACACTGGAAAACCTAAGGTTGTCAAGTCTATTGAAGAAGTTATTATTTTAGTTGTGGTGTAGAAGGCCACAAACATAACCCTAGTCCAGGCTACAAAGTTGACTGTGAACACCACCGTGCTAAGTGCTAATACTACACATATCACAAAAAATATGATGCATTGTTGAAATATTACAATATTCTTTTGGACGAGTACAATATAATGAGGGCCACAACACAAGCTAGTCAGCCAATAAGAGAATTTCCTTCACCCTACTCATCTTCTTTATATTTTTTCAGCTCAAGAAAGAGAGACCTTGACATTAAGAATTTAGAGTTTGAAGAAAGAGGCACAAAAATATAAGGAAAATGCCAAGAGAGATAAGGAAGAGATTTCCAAGGTGGCAAATAGTATATTTGATGATGTTTTAAAGAACAGTGTTGCTAAGATAGTAAATAAGGCTAATAAGGTTTGGGATATATCCAATAATATTCATGAAGCAAATAAGAAGTATTTGCTAGTTCAACATTCATTCCCAACTGAATGGAGCAAGTGGAGTACCAAGGCTGGAGCATTAAAATAAATAATGCCTCAAATGCAAGAATACCATGAGGCTCCAACCAACATCCTTGATCTATTAAAGGAAATTGATTTGTTATGTGAGATTACAACATTCCATGGAAAGTTAGGCATACAATTATAGAATAAGATGAAAATGTTCAGAGATATGGATGGGCATGGTATGCCCAAGATATTAACAGATGAAGGTGAATTAAAGGAGTTTGTTGCATGGAAAGATGAGTTGGGAGGCCTACTCCCACATTTCAAGCAAATGCTCAATCTCACTTATTCCACCATGTTGAACCTATCTGTTGATAATATGACAAGAATTGAAGTGAGGATGAACACATTTTCCAAGGAGGTATGGATACTGATTGATGCAAGATATAACCAGTAGAATACAAAGGTGAAAAAAAATTTGGACATGTAGTGGCCAACTTAGGAGGAGTATAACACATGGCTCAAAAAAATTACAGATTAAGCCTTAGATAAAGTATTCCAAAATGTTATTTTCTCCTAGTCATGAAGATTGATGACAAATGTGTTGATGTGGATGGGGTCATATTCTCTCTCTTTTTATTGTTTTCTTGTTTTAAAATTTTATGTTGACTGGACATGCATGTGGAAGATAATTTTTCTCATGCACAAGATGTTATGGTGTTGCTACAATGATAAAAGATTCCTTTTGGAAGGTGGGAATATCTTCTTTAACGAATGGAAATAAGTTTTTCCTTATATGTTTTTCCCTCCTCATCAAAATTCAAATGTAACTGCTTGTGGAAGTTTTGAAGTTCAAATTCAAATAAATTTCAAATGTAAAATGTGACTATAAGTGTAATTTGGCCTAAAGCTTGTTGCTCCCATGTTCTATAATTGGGAATTCAAGAACAATTGCATGGTTCTTTGGTTGGAAAGGTTCTAAACTCATGTAATGAGAATTTTGTAAATAACACACAAAGGAATAGAATATTTTTGAGTCTTAGGCATGAATTCTAGTTTGTAATAGGCATAGTGGTTTTATAGCAATAATGGCATTCGATTGAGATATAAATTTTTTGAAACAATTTCTCTCCTATGTAGTTTTTCATATGAATTATAAATAAAATGATCAAGGATATCGGTCTTCATTCATTTTGGTTGAATGTATGGTTGTGTCTCTACTTTAATTCAAAAAATTAATTAAATTCTTTGATGAGACCATAGGTTTATGTGATTAAGCATAAGGATTAATAAGTAGTTTTTATTTTTGGATATCTTGAGTTGTTTTATTGCAAAGAAATATCTATAATAGAATATAAATGCAAAGCCTTGTTACTGTTGTATTACAGTTTACTATAAATTTGAATCAATTGCCCATGGATAAAGCACTATTCTATTAATTTGGTAATCTTTGATGTAATTGAATCGATCTTTCCTATCAAAGAACAAAGCCATATAGAAAATCATTTACACACCATTAATTGTTCTAATGTTTTATGGAGAATCATCCATTCCCTACTTTAGGTGGTCATTTATTAAAGAATTATCCAAATTCTTTAGGATTTTCATCTAATTTGCAAATCATTGGAATGTATCTATTATTCACAATGTTTATGGAAATTTGGCAGAAGAGTATCATTTAAAACATTGTAAGGATCACCCTTTTGGGTCTTGTAGAGCTTGAAGTGCAAAGGGAAATCATATCAATCTTTCACCTAGTCGTTGGCCAATGCTAACCATTACTAATCATTGAATTATGGAAAATTCATGGGAAATTGGTGAGATTAAGTTTGGTTCTTAAAAACTAACCAATAGATTGGCATCTCTATTGGGGACAATGCTAGTCCAATGTCTCTAGGTTGGATCTAGTATCATTAGAGTCAGATAGTTTCATTGTTCTTCATTATTTGGAGGAAAAATATTCAAATTCTCATCAATAAGTCAAGCTAAATTTTATGTGTCGAGTTCTAGTCCCATTTTCCATTTCATACTGGGTTATGTTCAAGGTATTCTCTGAGATTGTGAGTGAATATACAAATTGTAATCAATTTTTATTTCCCAATATTGTGGGTGGCAACTCTGAAGTCTCTTATACTAGTGCAATGTTAGAATTCTAAGAAGAAAGTGAGAAGAAGAACCACAAAGAGAATCTTGAAACTATGCATGGAACCAAAAGCAGAATGAAGAAGAATCATGAGAAGAAGATGGAATTTTACATTCCTAAAAGCAATAAGGGATCCTCTATACAAAAGAATGATGAATCAGATAGGTCCACTAAAAATCTTGCTAATGCATCTCCCATTTCAAATGAAAATGTTCATAATGAAGAATCTAATGTAAATGATGAAGGTCTTCCTACTAAAAAAATTCTTGATAGTCAATTTGAGATGTCAAAGGAAGAAGAGGTGGGAATTCTTGGAAGAGGATAACAAATTCCCATATAGAATTGGAGTCCTTGGTGGGAAGTCTATGTTTAATGATGAAAATTTTAAGCCAAGGGTTAAATCCCATAGCATATCCTCACATCATTCCCTTGATAGAGAACCAACAAACCTAACATTCTATACTCTTGAGGCCTAGTGAGTCTAAAGATATCTTTGAAGATGAAGATGACATAGATAAGGATATGCAATCCTTGGAGGAGGAAGAAATGAAACTTAAGAAGTTGGAGGAGAGAAAGGAAAGAGAGTTAGAGGAGAAACAATTGAAGGAAAGAGAGGAGAGATTAAGGGAAAAAGTGTTATAAAGAGATTCTTAAAGGAGAAGAATTGAGAGGATGAAAGAAGAATTAAAGGAATAGCCAATTCTTGAAGCTCCTCCTAAATCTATTGTTAATACAACCCCGAATCCTCCTAAGATAACCATTCCTATGGTAACCTCTGCTACAAGTACTTACACTACCTCTATTATAGAAACTAAAGTCATTGACCCTTTTGTTGTTGTTAAGATGCTTGTAGATCATGGGATGAAACCTATTAATTAGCACAATAAAACCATCCCTAGTACAAACACCAATACAAATATAGATACTTCATCCAATAACACATCCACAAAAGATACTAAAACTAGTCCCATTCCATCAAACACACCACCTAATCCTGAGATATTAAGGTTGTAATTAGCAAATTATAAGTTGTAGCAAGAATGGAAGAAAACTAAAATTGAAGCTACAAATGCAAAACTAGCAAGGAAGATCTCATTCCTTAAGATCTTTATACCTAACCTAGTAGCTTCAAGCTCTAGATACACTAATTTTGAACCACATAAGGCCAATTCCAATGAACACATTCCTTGTGGAAGTGGGGATGGAAATCAGGGTGGTGGAGGTGGAGGTGGCCCTAAAAACAAGAATAAATATTTTGAAGATGGAGATGGAAGTGGTGGTGGTGGAAAGAAAAGTGGAGGTGGTGGCAATGGTGGGGGTGGAAATGGAAAGGGTAATAACCGATTTGGTGACCAAGAAGAAAATGATCCTAGAAAAAATCATAGAGATAAAATTACCAAGAGGCCAATGCGAGTGGAAGGGTATTGACAATTATGCTTTATTGGAATTCCTAGTTATCCTAGCCAATTCCCTGAAGATATCAAACCTTCTTTGGTTAAATTCTTTGGAAACAATGCAATAAGTGGTGAGGATCACTTGAAAGAATTTGCAAATTTCATGGATGACTTCGAAGTTGAGGTTGAAGATGTGATGATAAAAAAAATTATGCAATCACTCACTAAGGATGTCAACAAATGGTATAGGGGTTTACCTGCTAAGAGTATTAGTTCTTGGGAAGAGTTAAAGAGGCTATTTCAAGAAGAGTACAATGATAAGACTGATTTGAGGTTCCTCCTAAATTAGTTTAACAATATTTCTAAGGGTTGAAATGAGGTAGTTGTTGACTTCAATGTAAGATTTCAGAAGGCCATGAACAAATTACCTCCTCATTTGAGACTCAATCATAGTGTATGCTTGGTGAATTATTGTAACGCATTTGATGCAAAAATGAGCTATCTCCTACTAGATAAGAATCCTGGAACAATAAGAGAATATTTCAAGATGGAAATCCACATTGATAACATCAAAAGAGAAAATAATAAGGTTGGGAGAAGAGAGGATGTTAAGATCTTGAAGAACATTGAGCATGAACCCGATTATGTGAAATATTGTAGAATTTTCAAAAACACATCATTGGCAATTGGGTTGGTATTCCAAGGAAAATACCAAGGCCAAGGCTTGGGGATTCCCAAAGCAAGATATAATGTGTGTGCATTATATCTTAGTTTTTGTGTGGATTTTTGTGTTTGTGCGAGACATGTCTAGCAAGATATAACTAGAGTGTGGTATAACATGCTTGTGTTATGTCTTGATTTATGTTAAATTATACTCTATTGAGTGTATGTTTGTATATTTTTATGTTTGTATGTGCATGTATGCTTGTATGCCATGTATGTATGTATTTGTGCATGCTTGTATATATGTATGTATGCCTCTATGTATGCATGTATGTATGTAAGATTGTACCTAAATATGCACATGTATGCTTTCGTGTACGTATGATTGTATGTACATATGTATGGGTATGTGTAGGATCATCATGGGCCCAAAAGTGGCAATATGATGGGTATTGTAGGGTGTGGCTAATGATTTTTTTTTTAACCAAAAATGATGAAACAAAAAGGGTTTTTAAAGGAAATTCTCGGCTTTCCACCAATATAAATTATGCTTTAAATTTTTAATTTAATAAATAATTATTATTCATGTTTTCTATTTGAATTATGACTAAAGTCCTAATTGATTGGCTGATTGAAAAATATCTATAGCTTTCAAACGATATCACATTTTTTGAATCTGGAACATGTGTCACATTGTATCTTTCACATACTATAGGATACTATAGAATTAAAAAAAAAAAAAATGAATTTCATGAAGTTTTGACCAAGTTAAGGTGGTCAAACATACAAGTTTTTATATTTTTTAAAAGTTGTAATAAAACATTCATAATTAATTATTTACTAGGAAAAAAATCACAAAAAAATATGCATCACATTAGAACATGAGTCCTAGATACTTATATCTAAAAAATTAAAAAAAAAATATTATCATTTTATTGTGGTTAGGGTGGTCAGACAAACACCTACTTCTTATTTTTTCCCTAAATTTTTTACATCAAGTTGCCTAACTCTAATTTTTTTGAATTTTATCACCACTTAAGGGCTTATTTTTTCCATGATGATCCTGCACATACCTATATTATGCTTGTATGTATATAAGTATGTATGTATTTATGTATGTCTTTAGAGGGAGAGAAAATTTTAAGAGAGCAAGAGAGGTAGAGAGGTAGTGAGAGAGAGTCTTGAGAGAGAGAGAGGGGGTGGAAGGGAAAGTCTAAGAGAGAGGGAGTGGGAGAGAAGGGGTTGGAGTGAGAGGGGCTTATATAGGTAGGGTGGGAGGGATAGAGGAGAAAGAGAGGGAGAGGAGAGAGAGAGGGGGAGAGAAAGAGAGAGTTATGTAGGTAGGGTGATAGAGGGAGATACTTGAGAGTGTGAGGGGGGTGAGATAGAGATACTTTAGAGATAGGTAGTGAGAGGAGTTAGGATAGAGAGGGAATGGGGGAGAGAGGGAGTGTGAGAGTTAGAGACATGAGAGATGGAGAGGGTGTGGGAGGGAGTGACTTGAGAGAGGGAGAGATAGAGGATTGTGGAGTGAGAGGGACTTATTTAGGTAGGGTGGGAGGGATAGAGAAAGGGAGAGACCTGAGAGAGAGGGGGTTGGGAGAGAGATACCTAAGAGAGAGGGGGAGAGATGGAGTGGGGGAGAGAGGGAGTGATGGATAGGCAATGGGAGGGAGATAGAGAGATAAATAGAGGCAGCGAGAGAGAGAGTGGTAAGGATTGATTGATCAAGAGGTATGTAGAAAGAGGGAGAGGGTAGATAGAGACTATTAGAGAGGGTAGGAGAGAGGGAGAGAGAGAGAGGTGATATGTATAGATAGAGAGAAAGGGATAGGGATTGAGGGTATAGGATTGATGGCTTATGGTTAAGAGTGGAGGGTATTAGGTTAAGGGTAGAGGGTAGAATGCTTAAGGGCTTATGGTTAAAGGGTTTAGGGTTGAGGATTTAGGGTTGACGGTAGAGGGTTTAGTGTATAGGTTTGAGGGTATATGGTTGAAGGATTAAGTTGAGGGTCCAATGTAAAAGGTAGAGGGTATAGGGGTTTAGGCTTTAGGCTTTAAGGGTTGAGGTTTGAGGGTTTAAGGATTGAGGGTTGAGTGTTTAATCTATAGGGTAGAGGGTAGAGAGTAGAAGGTTCAAGGGTTTAGGGTTTAAAGGTCAAGGTTTGAGCGTTTAAGGTTAAGGGTAGAGGATTAAAGGTATAGGGTTGAGGGTCCAAGGTACATAGGGTAGAGGGTATATGGGTTGAGGGTAGAGGGTAGAGGGTTGAGGGTTTAAGGGTTGAGGGATTAAGGGTTGAGGATTTAGGGATTAGGGTAGATAGTTTTCTTGGGTTTAACATTTTAAGGGTTGAGGATATAGGATAGAGAGTTTAAGGGTTTAGGGTTTAAGGGTTGAGAGTTGAGGGCTTATAGTTTAGGTTTGATTGTTTAATGGTTTAAGGGTTAAGGGTTTAGGCTTGAGGGATTAGAGTAGAAAGGGAGAGATGGATTGATTGAGGGATGGAGGGAGAAGTGAGATAGAGAGGACAGAAGAGTGGTGATAGATAGAGCTATATGAGGGTTGAGGATCCAATGTATAGGGTAGAGGGTTGAGAATTGATGGTATAGGGTTGAGGACCTATATAAGGTTCACGGTTTAGGGTATTGAGTTGAGGATATAGGGTTGAAGGATTAGGGTTGAGGGTAAAATGTATAGGGTAGAAGGTATTAGGGTTGAGGGTTTAAGGATTGAGCATTGAGGGATTAAGGGTTGAAGGTTGAGAATTGAGGGTTGTGGATTTAAGGTATAGGGTAGATGGTAGATTTTTCAAGTATTTATGGTTTTTGGGTTGAGGGTTGAAGGTTTAAGGTTGATGGTAGAGGATTGATGGTATAGGGTTGGGGGATTAGTGTTGAGGGTCAAATGTATAGGCTAGAGGGTATAGGTGTTGAGGGATTAGGGTTTAAGGGTTGAGGATTGATGGTTGATGGATGAAGGGTTGAGGGTTGAAGGATTAGGGTAGAGAGTTTATTTTGGTTTAAGGGTTTAAGGGTTGAGGGATTAGGGTTGAGGGTAGAGGGTATTGGGTTGAGGGTAGAGGGTAGAGGGTTTACTAGTTGAGGGTTGATGGTTTATGGTTGAGTGTATATGGTTGAGGGATTAGGGTAGAGAGGGGGCGATGGATGGAGGTGGAGATGGAGGGATAAGTGAGATAGAGAGGAGAGAAAATAAGGGAGGGACAAAGATATATTAGGGTTGATAATCCATTGTATAGGGTAGAGAGTTGAGAATTAAGGGTATATGGTTGAGGACTTATAGGGTTGATGAGTTAGGGTATTGTGTTTAGGGTATAGGGTTGAAGGTAGAAGGTTTAAGGGTTTAGGATTTAAGGATTTAGGGTTGACTATTTAGGGTTGAAGGTAGAGGGTTTAGGTTTTAGGGTATAGGCTTGAGGGTGTGTGGTTGAAAGATTAGGGTTGAGAGTCCAAAGTATAGGTTAGAGGGTATAGGGGTTTAGGGTTGAGGGTTGATGGTTGAGGGATTAAGGGTTGAGGATTGAGAATTGAAGGTTGAGGATTTAATGTAGAGGGTTTTAGGGTTGAGGGTTTAGGGTTTAGGGTTTAGGGTAGAGGGTTGATGGTGTAGGTTTGAGGGTCTATTATATAGGGTAGAGGGTATAGGGGTAGAGAGATTAGGGTTTAGCGGTTGAGGGTTGAGGGGAGAGGGTAGAGGATTAAGGATTTAGAGGTAGAGGGATTAAGGGTTGAGGGTATACGATTTAGGGATTAGGGTAGATAGGGAGGGATGGAGGGAGGGAGAGATAGAGGGATAAGTGAGATAGAGAGAAGGAGAGAAGAGCATGGATGGAAAAGATATATGAGGGTTAAGGATCTAATGTATAGGTTAGAGGGTTGAGAATTGAGGGTATAGGGTTGAGGACCTATAGGGTTGATGGTTTAGGGTATTGGGTTTAGGGTATAGGGTTGATGGTAGAGGGTTGAGGGTAGAGGGAGTAAGGTTAAAGAGTTTAGGGTTTAAGGATTTAGGGTTGAGAGTAGAGGGTTTAGGGTTTAGGGTGTAATTTTGAGGGTACATGGTTGAAGGATTACAGTTGAGGGTCCAATGTATAGGGTAGATGGTATAGGGGTTTAGGGTTGAGGGATTAAGGATTGAGGGTTTAGAAATGAGGGTTGAGGTTTTAATGTATAAGGTATAGATTAAAGGGTAGAGGGTTTAAGGGTTGAGGGTTGAGGGTCTATTGTATAGCGTAGGGGATATAGGGGTTGATGGATTATGGTTTAAGTCTAGAGGGTAGAGGGTAGAGGGTAGAGGGTAGAGGGTAGAAGGTAGAGGGTTTAAGGGTAGAGGGATTAAGGGTTGAGGGTTGAGGGATTAGGGTAGAGTTTTTACTTGGGTTTAATGGTTTAAGGGTTGGGGGATTAGGGTTGAGGGTAGAGGGTAGAGGTTTTAAGGGTTTAAGGTTTAAGGGTCAAGGTTTGAGGGTTGAGGGATGAGGTTTTAGGGTAGAGGCTAGAAGGGTTAAGGGTTTAGGGTTGATGTTTTAGGGTTGAGGGTATAGGGTTTAGGGTATAGGTTTGAGGGTACATGATTGAAGGATTATGATTGATGGTCCAATGTATAGGGTAGAAGGTACAAGGGTTGAGGGTTTAATGTATAGGGTATAGGGTATAGGGTAGAGGGTTTAAGGGTTTAGGGTTTAAGGGTTGAGGGTTGAGGGTTTAAGGTTTAGGGTTTAAGGGTTGAGGGTTGAGGGTTTAAGGTTTAGGGTAGAGGGTCTATTGTTTAGGGTAGAGGGTATAGGGGTTGAGGGATTAGAGGTTAAGGGTTGAGGGTTGAGGGTTTATGGTTTAGAGTTTAGGGTTTAAGGGGTGAAGGTTGAGGGTTGAGGGTTTAGGGTTAAGGGTAGAGGGTTGAAGGTACAATATTGAGGGATTAGGGTTGAGGGTCTATTGTATAGGGAAGAGGGTATAGGGGTTGAGGTATTAGGGTTTAAGGGATGACGATTGAGGGTACAAGGTATAGGGTACAAGGTATAGGGTTTAAGAGTTTAGGGTTGACAGATTAAGGTTGAGGGTCTGTTGTATAGAGTAGAGGGTATAGGGGTTGAGGGATTATGGATGAAGGGTTGAGGGTTTATGGTTTAGGATTTAGGGTTCAGTGTTTAGGGTTTAAGGGTTGAGGGTTTAGTGTTTAGGGTTTATGATTTAGGGTAGAGGGTAGAGGGTTGAGGGATTAGGGTTGAGGGTCTATTGTATATGGTAGAGGGTATATGGGTTGACAGAGTAGGATTTAAGGGTTGAGGGTTGTGGGTATAGAGTTAAGGGTCTATTGTATACGGTAGAGGGCATAGGGGTTGAAGGATTAGGGTTTAAGGGATGATCGTTGAGGGTATTGGGTTGAGTGATGAGGGTTGAGGGTAGAAGGGAGAATTTTTAAGGATTTAGGGTTTAAGGGTTTATGGTTTAGGGTAGAGGGTAGAGGGTATAAATTTGAGGGTACATGGTTGAAGGATTAGGGTTGAGGGTGCAATGTATAGGGTAGAGGGTATAGGGGTTGAGGGATGAGGGATTAAGGGTTGAGGGTGGAGAATTGAGGGTTGAGGGTTTAATGTATAGGGTTTAGGGTTTAAAGGTTGGGGGTTTAGGGTTTAGGGTTTAGATTTTAAGGGTTGAGGGTTGACAATTTAGGGTTTAGAGTAGAGGGTTGAGGGAATAGGGTTGAGGGATTATAGTTGAGAGTCCATTGTATAGGGTAGAGTCTATAGGGGTTGAGGGATTAAGATTTAATGGTTTATGGTAGAGGGTTTAGGTTTTAAGGGATGAGGGTTGAGGGTTTAGGGTATTGGGTTGAGTGGGATATAGGGTATTGTGTTTAATGATTTAAGGGTTAAGGGTAGAGGGTTAAGGGTAGAGGGGAGAGAGATAGGAGTGAGTGAGTGAGAGAGAGACTTAAGAGAGGGAGAGGGGGTAGGAGGGAGAGTCTTGAGATAGAGAGAGAGAGAGGGAGTGGGAGAGATATAGAGGGTAGAGGGTTTAAGCATTAAGGGTAGAGGAGAGAGATAGGAGTGAGTGAGTGAGAGAGAGACTTGAGAAAGGGAATGGGGCAAGGAGGGAGAGACTTGAGAGATAGAGAGGGAGGAGGGAGTGGAAGAGAGATAGAGGGTTTAAGGGTTTAAGGGTAGAGGGTAAAGATAGAGAGAAAGAGAGAGAAAAGAAACCTATTAAAAATTAACTTTCTCATAATTTCACCATGTTTTGAAGTAGTAGAGATATGGCCATTATTTTAGCAAGACATAATTTTCTCATGTTATAATTAAAGAATGTTTTTTATTGCTCTAAAAATGATAAGAAACTCAATATACCCATGATTTCAATGCCCACATTCTACATATTCTTCTGGTTTTGTGTGTGTTTCAACAAAAAAAAATATTTTTGATGATTTTGTGAAGTTTGTATGCATTTCTTTCACATTCCACCACCTTTGTATGAAATAGTAGATTTTTCACATTGAAAGGCATATAATATCAATTCAAGTATAAATTCTATTCAAGAGTGATATAAAATTGAAGTTAGGAGGGGAACAAGCTTTTGAAAATGTCAAATTGTTGAGGAGCTTGAAGCAAGAAGTGGGTATGTGCAGGGTCATCATGGAAAAAATAGGCCTTTACTTGGCAAAAAATAAAAAAAATCAGAGTTAGGCTACTTGATGTAAAAATTTGAATAAGTTATCTATATTATTTCAAAAATAAGTAAGAATAGAGTCTATAAAAAGTTGAATGTAGTTTCTAAATTACTAGGTTTTTTTTTTTTTTAAATCTATTTGGTGAAAATTTGAAATTTTAATGCAGTAGTACTTAAATTTCATGGAAAAAACAAGAAGTAGGTGTTTGTCTGACCACCCTAACCACCATAAAATGATAATATTATTTTATAATATTTTAGATATAAAAAAGGACTATGTCCTGGATGTGATGCATATTTTTTGTATTTTTTTGCAAGTAAATAATTAATTATGATTTTTTTATTACAAATTTTTAAAAAAATAAAAATTCATATGTCTAATCACCTTAACTTGGTCAAAACTTCATGTAATTCAATTTTCCCCTTTTTAATTCTATAGTATGTGAAGTATAGAATGTGACACATGTTTCGGATTTAAAAAATGTGATACCATTTGAAAGCTATAAATGAATAATAAATATTTATTAAATTCAAAGTAAAGCATAATTTATATTGGTGGAAAGCTAAGAATATCCTTTAAAAACCCTTTTCATTTCATCAATTTTGGGTTTAAAAAATGTTGTCAACCACATACCTTAAAAATACCCATCTTATTGCCACTTTTTGGACCATCATGATCTTACACATACCCAAGCAAACACTATATAATTGGGTAGAACTCCTCCATTTGAAACTCTGGTTTTTTAGGTATGTGAAATCTTTACACATTTTCTTTCATCCTATTTTGGCTTGCTTTGATTTTTGTTATTTTGCATATTCCTTGTTGATCATTTTTTTTTGTGATTATAACCTTAGCTTGTCAATGCACATTTCAAATTACGCAATTCTTTACACTTGCCAATCACATTCTTAAACCACGTCTCTTTGAGGCATTTTGTTAAACAATTGACTTACCTTGTGTATGCTTCCATGTTTTGTATACACATATATATGACATAAGTTATAAGGAAAAAAATAATACATCATTTCTTAATCTTTTATTATGGATGTGCATACCACTCTCCAAAGCTTTAATTTTGGTATAGTCATGGGGGATGTTGTAAAATGTAGTTGAATTTGGTTTTACACCTAAAATTTGCATATGCTTGAAATTTTCTAAATCCTTTTCAATAAATCTATTTTTTGCATATCCTACAATCATTCTAGTCGATGAGGACATATCTCATCGAGGTATTTTTTAAAGCAATTATACCAAGCAGCTAATTGTTGTATCTATGCTACCAAATTTTCTATACATGTCTACCAAAGCATTTTATCAAACAACATAGACAAGGCAATCAACTATTTGAAGAAATGCCTCAAAGAAATGGGATCTCATGGTGATGTACATTTTATCAACCAGCTGATTGCATTATCTATGCTACCAAATTTTCCATACATGTCTCTACAAAATTGGAATATACTCCTCCTACATTGATAGATATTTGAATCTATTTTGGTTTTCATCTAAATTTCTAAATTTACCTCATCAATAAACTTACATCATCACTTACATTGTGATATATCTTAAATATTTCCTTGATTAGTCTATCTACAAGGGATTCTAACCCTTCTCTCCATTGTTTGAAGACTCTTTATTCAAGGCTAAGTTAGAAACATGGGGAAAGGTGTAGCCAATCTTGCAATCATTGCATGCCAAAAGACAATGCGATAGGTTTGACAAGGTAGGGGAAATGTGAGAAAATTCCTCATAGAAATGGGGTCTCATTGTGTGAGACCCCATTTCTATGAGTCATTATCTCACATTACCTCTACCTTGTCAACCCTACTACATTGGAAAGCTAGTTACCTCACTAGCTTGCCAATTCGGTAGGGTTGACAAGGTAGGGGTAGCATATTCCTCATAGAAATGAGGTCTCATGATGATGTACTACTAATTTGGTAGGGATGACAAGGTAGGTGCAGCGTATTCCTCATAGGAATGAGGTCTCATGGTGCCTCATAGGAGGGAATGCGCATGATCATCATGGAAAAAATAGGCCCTTAAGTGGCAAAAAAATAGAAAAAATCAGAATTAGACAACTTGACATAAAAATTTGAATAAGTTATCTATATTATTTCAAAAATATGCAAGAATAGAATCTGTAGAAAGTTGAATGTGCTTCCTAAACTAGTAGGTTTGTTTAATATATATATATATAGTGAAATTTTGAAATTTCAATGCAATAGTACATAAAATTTAGGGAAAAAATAAGAAGTAGGTGTATGTCTAACCACCCTAACCACAATAAAATGATAATATCTTTTTATCAGATTTTAGATATAAGTAGAGGACTCATGTCCCGATGTGATGCATATTTTTTTGTATTTTTTTCCAAGCAAATAATTAATTATGAATTTTTTATTACAACTTTTGAAAAATATAAAAAATGTGTATGTCTAACCGCCTAACTTGGTCAAAACTTCATGAAATTCATTTTTTATTTTTTTAATCCTATATTATGTGAAACATAGAATATCATGAATTTTTTGGATTAAAAAATTGTGATACTATTTTAAAGCTATAGATGTTTTTCAATCAGTCTCTCAATCAGGACTTTAGTTGTAATTTGAATAGAAAATGAATAATAATTGGTTATTAAATTTAAAGCAAAGAATAATTTATACTGATGGAAATATGAGAATCTCCTTTAAAACCCTTTTTGTTTCATCAATTTTGGGTAAAAAAAAGTCGTTAGCCACATATCCATAATATTGCTACTTTTGGCCCATCATGATCCTGCACATGCCCAAGAATAGGGTCCCATGGTGAAGGACATCACCATGAGACCCCATTTCTATGAGGCATATGCTACCCCTACCTTTTCAACCCTACCGAATTGGAAAGCTAGTGAGCTCACAAGCTTGCCAATTAAATAAGGTTTAGAAGGTAGGGGCGGTGTGAAAAAATGCCTCATAGCAATTGGGACTCATGGTGATGTAAATCATTGAGTCCCCATTTCTATGAGGCATTTTTTCATGCTTCCCCTACCTTGTCAACCCTATCAAATTGGAAAGCTTGTGAGATCACTAGCTTGCCAATGCTCACGTGATTTTTCTTATGGAATTCCTTAAAGAAATGTGTTAATGTGGCATGCCATAATTGTAAGATAGGCTCAAAATGGAACCATGGAGAAGGAATTTTAATTGTTTAATTTTTTCATAGAAATGTATGCAAAATATGGTAGCATTGACAAGCTTCTAAGCTCGCTAGCTTTCCAATTCAGTAGGGTTGACAAGGTAGGGGAAGCAGTACATCACCGTGAGACCCATTTCTATGAGGCATACCCTACCCCTACCTTGCCAACCCTACCAAATTGGAAAACTAGTGAGCTCAGAAGATTGCCAATTTGGTAGGGTTGACAAGGTAGGGGCAACGTGAAATAATTCCATGTAGAAATGGGGACTCATGGTGATGTAGATTATTGTGAGTCCCCATTTCTATGAGGCATTTTTTTACACTGCCCCTACCTTGTCAACCCTACTAAATTGGAAAGCTTGTGAGCTCACTAGCTTTCCAATGCTCACATGATTTTTTTTATGGAATCCCTTAAAGAAATTTGGTAATGTGGCATGTCATGATTGCAAGATAGGCTCAAAATGGAAGCATGGACAAGGAATTTGAATTGTTTGACAATAATGTTTTCATATACATGTATGCAAAATGTGGTACCTTTGAAAAGCTAGTCAAAGGTACCACATTTTTCATACATGTCTATGAAAACATTATTGTAAAATAATTCAAATGCCTTGTCCATACTTCCATTTTGAGTCTATCTTGCAATCATGGCATTCCACATTACCACATTTCTTGTCAAACTAGCTCGTCAAAGGTACCACATTTTGCATACATGTCTATGAAAACATTATTGTAAAACAATTTGAATGCCTTGTCCATGCTTCCATTTTGATCCTATCTTACAATCATGACATGCCACATTACCACATTTCTTTAAGCCATTCCATCAGAAAAATTCATGTGACCTTTGTCTATGCTAGAAATACTCTTCTATAAGATAATTGTAAGTATTTTGTATGAAGCCTTGAATGAATTATATTTTATTTATTTGTATGGATTCATTTTTTAGGAACTAATATTTGTCTCATTACCATGCTATAGGTAAAATTATCTACCATGCAAAGGAAATGAACAAGGAATAAACCAACAAACAAAGAGTATGAAACCAATAAAGCAAAAATAGAGAACGAATGAGGACATATCATGAGAAGAAGAAATTGGATACGATTGATGAAAATAATCCAATTGAAGAGGAACCTCAACCATCAAAAAGAGAAAAGGAATTGGCCGAACAAAGGGAATGAATGTGAAAGCATCGTGGCAAGACAAATTTGAATATCATAGTTGGAGACACACCCTCTACAACAAGTAAATATGAAGGGACACCATTAACCACAAGTGAATATGGAGGGACATCATCTACTACAAATGAATATGGAGGGACACCATCTAACACAAATGAATATGGAAGGACACCATCTACCATAAGTGAATATGAAGGGACACCATCAACCATATCTTAAGTTGAGAGTACATAATCACTCATATTTGACAAAGAAGGCATGCCATAATCCCCATATCAACATCAAGGTATTTCATCTATTCCACAGTCCTTAATCAAAGGTATGCAATCTATCCCACCTGACTTAAATATTGATGAAATTCCTATGTTAAGATGTATGTACCTAGGAGAACAACACCTAGAATTTTGTGTAGAAAGAAAAAGTATTTGATCAATATTGATGAGGATATTTTGCAACATATGGAAGGTAAGATTCCAACATGCACTTGTAGAATATATGATAATAAGATTTGGAAATTTTTCTTTGAAAGGATAAATGAGACCACAAGATCTCAACTATTTGTTGAGATGATGCAAGATATAAAGTATAGTTCTAACATCATGAAGATTCTTAGGTTGAGAACATCAAATGCTTCAAGTGAAAACACTATTATGAAGAATATAATGGATGCATATGCAAGTGTGGGTAAGACCTCATGCTCAAAGGATAGCAATGTCACTCGAGGTGTCATTACATCGACTTTGGTAAGTAGTCAAATAAGGAAATCTTGTCTCATTAGAAAAATGAATGAACAATTGAGAATTAATAGAAATTTTTTATCAAGTGTTATTCAAAGGAGGCAGAGAATTGAGGGCACAAATTCAAATGAATTATGGGAATTCTCAGGGAGACTCCCATGAAAAGATAAATAAGTTGTTGAAGCATTGAGACCACTAATTGAAGAATATTGGAAGAATAACACAAGCCCATCTCCAAATCAAAGGGATGTGGTGAGAAGGAGAATCGGTGGTCAAAACCATGAGCCACATCCAAATCAATTTCTGGATACAAATCAAACCCAATTTTTTTGTAAATTTCAACAAATTTATCCTCAAACTCAAAAATTTTAAACATATTTTAAAATTATTAGACCTTTTTATGTCAAGATAAATCACACACACACTACTTGTTGTTGTAAAATACATATTGAATTCTCTAACCATTATGATGTTTGTCATTTTATATGTCTAGATTTGCATACTAATGATGTTTTGCAGGATTGTGGCATAGAAGCCTACCAACATCTTCAAAAGATTTTTTATCAAAAAATTTATGTCAAATAGAGGATGGTTGAATATTCTATAGGAAACTATGCTTGGATGTTTCATGTTAGCATTGTGATGGCTTGCAACGTATGCTATTATGTCAACATATGGAAAGCACACATGAGGTTGGACAACAACTAGTAGAGTTTGGGAAGTATAAAATAGTGGCATACATTACAAAAGATGGTAATCAAGTAAAAAGGTGTGATCTGCTTATTCAAAAGATTCTAGTGTATCTGTTTATGCCTATTTTTCATGACAATTTAGTGTATAAGTATGCAAGGCATACCTATAGAGCCTGATGGTTGGACATGCATTCAAGTTATGCAAGGACACCTTTCCTATTGGAAACATAGTTTTAGTGGTTGAATTTGCAGAGAACTACACTCTACAAACCACAATGTGAGGTGTAGTCACAATATTACAACTCCACATAGGTTTCGATATTTATGCACATAACATTCATTCATGCAGTTGATAGTACAAAGGACCAAAGGAAGGTATTGAAGGAGTATCACTTTTATATTAGTGATGATTGCACACATTCTCCAAAGTTCATGCAAGTTTGCTTCTAGTTTTTCTATAGTGATTTGGCTCAGAGAGGCATAACATACAGTCAACATATATTATGGTTAGATAACTATGCAGCATAGTTCAAGAAATTGTGCATGTTCTACTGGTTGAGCAAGATGCATTTCATTATAGGTGTTCAACATATGTGGAACTTTTGTGAGGATGGTCATGGAAAGAGGGAGCATGTGTGAAAAAAGAATTAGAATGAGAAGAGTTAAAGTATAAAGACAATGCAAACTTGACAAATGCAAAATCAATCATAGAGTGGTGTAATTATTTTATGGGTCTAGGTAATGAAGTACATTTTTAGTTCATATTTTTTTTAGTTGATGGATGATACTAACATTGCAACATATGAGGATTGTTGCACACTGGCAGGATCGAGTGAGAAACACCCTTTCATTAGCTCAAATGTAGGTTCATGGTTTATCAATACATGGAAGATGACATGCTTTTGTTCTTCATGTATAATGCAAGCATGGGATGATTATGAGTTAAAGGAGTGGATTGAGAAATGGTCATTATGCTATCTTAGCCCACTTCACATATATCATCCTCCAACAGCATTGGAACTAACATAGATGGATTCATCAGTTGACTTTGACCACATATCAGATCTAGTTCAACTAGGTAATATATCTACTTGCATAGTTTTTGAAATTCCTATTATTATCTTACTTTGTAGTGTATTTTTAATGTTGACTAATTTCATCTAATTTTCTACACATATCAATGTAGGGAATGCTTATTCAATTATTGCAAATGAATACAATGAAGAGGTAACAAATTATTACTTGTTTTGTTGTTTTGAGGCCAAAAAAAATTGGGGGACCCAACTATAGATGGAGAAAACATCGAATTCCCTATATGCTCAATTTTTGTTACTAGAACATGGCTTAGAAGGTACCCACATAAGAGTGTCAAATATTGGTTGTTTCAACACTTTGACACACATCAGAAGATTCTTCCTTACTTGAACCTTTTTCATGGAATCCAATGCTTATTTGAAAAAATATGTGGGTAGACCTTTGAAAAAGACCTTGTGGAAGGTCTGTGAGTCTAGCCATGAGGCAATACTTGACACAATAAAGTGTAGAGCAGACTCGGGTGGTTTGTTGGATTAATTTGTAAGTATGCACATTAGTTCTTATTAATTTATACTTTTATGCACAATAAGTTTTATGATACCAATGCTATGATGAAAATACTATCATCTAATGTTTATATCATCTATGTATGTGATTTATGAAGTTATCACACTTGCAAATATAACACACTTTATGTTTAGAACTTTGGCAAAGGATACAAACTTCAATGGTATTTTATTTTTTCTCAAAAATATTCAAAAGAAATAATGTAAGATGTTATTAATAGATTAGTAAACTAAGTGGAAGATTAAATTGTGTTTTTTTAATAATACGTTACAAGTTTCCAAAATGTTGGAAAGTAATATTTTGGTTACATTCTATTCATGTTCTATTCATGTGAGGTTATTTTGTGCAATAGGTATCTTAGAACTCCCAATGAAGATGTATGGCCAGCAGTGACTAAGTTGAGAGAATAGCATGCCTATCCTAAATCGAAGCATTAAGATTTAAGCCTTGTTATTCTTGAGTTGGAACCAAATGGTGTGGATTTGTTGTTTGTAAGTTCCTTCCATCTACTTTCATTTCATTTCCATTTTGGATGTTCTTTATTTTCTTCTTTTATTTTTCCTATTTGTAAGTAACCTATTAAAAATTGATTGGTGTCCCCTTGCAAAAAAATGTTGATTTATGAGCCATCCAAGAAAATATCAGCCAAAAAATCAATGCAACATCCTTATTTTGATGATATTAACAAATGTCAACCATGATTTTAAGTCATTATAAAAGTGTGTGTGAAGCTTAGTGATGGAATTTCAAGTTATTCTATTCACGAGAGGTGTTGTGTGCAATAGGTATCTTGGAACTCCCAATAAAGATGTATGACTAGGAGTGACTAAGTTGAGAGATCAAAATTCCTATCCTTAACGGAAGCATCAAGATTTATGCCTTTTTGTTCCCAACTTGGAACCAAATGGCGTGGATTTGTTCTCTATAAGTGTCTTCCATCTATTTTCATTTCATTTCCATTTTGGATGCTCTTTTGTTTTCTTCTTTTACTTTACCTATTTGTAAGTAAACTATGAAAAATTGGTTGGTGTCTCCTTGTAGAAAATATTGATTTATGAGCCATCCAAGAGAATCTTAAACAAAAAATAAATGCAACATCCTTATTTTGATGATCTTGACAAATCTCAATTTTTATTTGAAGCCATTATAAAAGAGCATGTGAAGCTTAGCGAGGGAATATCAAGTTATTAATTTGAAGTTAACCTCATCATTAGCACCTATGATGTAGAAATTATAAGAGAATCTCAAATGTATGAGTGACATTGTAAAAGATCTGTGAGAACGGGGTACCTAAGGAATTGTGCCTACAAGTACAAGCACTTCGGTTTCAGAATGGTGTATGAACCATACTAGACAATTGTAGCAAAAACAAAAGAATCAGGACAACCAAATAAATCTCATTTTATTATAAATATCATATTATTAATATAGTGAGTGTAATAACCATTGATGGTTACTAGTCATACTTTTTCTTCTTCTCTTCTCTCCCTATTATAACTTGCACCAACTGACTAACTTATTACAAAAACTACATTTATTAAAGCAAATCAATCTATTGATTATATATCAATATCAATATAACATACAGTCTATTCACATATACATTTGTAATGATATTTAATCAAAATTTGAAATTTCTTACTGCCCTCAAACATTTGTAATTCATGCAACCTAATCTCTCAACAATCCAAATTGCAAAAGGGAAACAATCTTTAACAATCTATTACCCAGATACCATGTTAGCTATGGGCATTCTTTCTGAGGCATCAGGATCACATAGGGAACCTTTACGATAACCTCTCCCTATTTTCTTTTATCTCAGAGTCCTTTTTTGTGGCACTGTCCAATTTTGACTTGATGGAAAAAGTGTCAATTACAAGTAATGTAAAGTTTCAAAGTGGTGCAACTTTCATTTTGCAGCTCGTGTGACCAAACCAACTATTCCAATGCATCTAAATGAGTACATTTACACTAGGCATAGTACTCTTTTGCACCCAAACATGTCAAATCACTTTGAGCTACATTCAACCAACTTGATCCCTCAAGGGTCCAAAGTACAAAAGGGAAGCAATATTTGATGGGGTATCACTTAGAAACTGTGATGCTTCTAAACTTTATGTTTGAGCCTCCTAGATCACATTGGGCCCATCTACAATAACCTCTTTTAGTTTTTGTTGTCTCAGAGTCATTTTTCTGTGGTCTCTAGTTTTCACTTGATGGAAAAAGTGTCAAATGTAAGTAGTGTAAAGTTGCAAAGTGGTGCAACTTTCATTTTGCAACTCGTGTGATCAAGAAAACTATTCCAATACATCCAGATGGGTACATTTATACTAGGAATGATCCTATTTTTCACCCAAACATGTCGAATTATTCCAAGCTACATTCAACCGACTCAACCCCTTAAGGGTCCAAAGTGTAAAAAGGAAACAATCTTTAACAGGCTATTACTCGAAAAACATGACACTTACGAACTCTCCATCTAAGCCTAAAGGATTTCACTGGGACCCTTTGCAATAACCTCCCTTTTTTTTTGTTATCTTAGAGTCATTTGCCCATGGTGTCCAATTTTCACTTGATGCAAAAAGTGCTAAATGTAAGCAGTGTAAAGTTGCAAAGTGGTGCAACTTTTTTTTTGTAACTCGTGTGACCAAATAGACTGATCCAATACATCTATATGGGTATTTTTACACTATGCACGGTCCTCTTTCACACCTAAACACACTGAATCACTCTAAGCTATGTTCAACCACGATCCCTTAAGGGTCCAAAGTGCAAAAGGGCAACAAACTTTGAGTGGCTATTACTCAAATCGTGACACTTAAAAACTCTTCATCTGATTCTATAGGATCATGTTGGACCCCTCTAAAATAACCTCTCAATTTTTTTTTATCTCGAAGTCATTTTCCCATGGTGTCTAGATTTCAGTTGATGGAAAAAGTGTGAAATGCAAACAGTGTAAAGTTACAAAGTGGTGTAACTTTTGTTCTACAACTTGTCTGACCAAACAGACTATTCCAACACATTTGGATGGGTACATTTATGCTAGGAATGATCCTATTTCACACCAAAACATACTGAATCACTCTAAGCTATGTTCAACTGGCTTGATCACTTAAGGGTCCAAAGTGCAAAAGGGAAGAAATTTTTGATGGCCTATCACTTAGAAACTGTGATGATTGCGAACTCTCCATCTAAGCTTATGGGATCATATTGGGCCCCTCTAAAATAACCTATCTCAGTTTTTTTTATCTCAAAGTTTTTTTCTCATGGTGTCCAATTTTTACTTGATGGAAAAAGTGTCAAATGCAAGTAGTGTAAAGTTGTAAAGTGGTGCAACTTTTATTCTGGAACTCATGTGACCAAAAACAATATTTCAATGCATCCATATGGGTACATTTATACTAGGCATGGTCCTCTTTCACACCTAAATACAACGAATCACTCTGAGCTATGTTCAATCTGCTTGATCCCTTAAGGTTCCAAAGTGCAAAAGGGAAGCAATCTTTGACAGACTATTATTCAAAAAATGTGATTCTTACAAACTCTTTATCTAATCCTATGGGATTGTGTTGGGCACCTCTACAATAAAATCTCTCATTTTTTGTTATCTCAAAGTCTTTCTCTCAAGGTATCCAGTTTTCACTTGATGGAAAAGGTGTCAAATGCAAGCAGTGTAAAGTTGCAAAGTCCACTGTAACTTTCATTTTGCAACTCATATGGCCAAATAGACTATTCCAACGTGTCTAGATGGGTATGTTCACACTAGGCACATGGTCTTCTTTCACACCCAAACACATCAAATCACTCTGAGACACATTCAACTGGCTCAATCCCTTAAGGGTCCAAAGTGCCAAATGACTGCAATATTTGATGGGCTATTACTCAGAAATTGTGATGCTTATAAACTATCTGTCTAATCTTATACCCTCTACAATTACCTCTCTCAGTTTTCAGTATCTCAGAGTTTTTTTTCCCATGGTGTCTAGTTTTCAATTAATGGAAAAAATGTGAAATGCAAGCAGTCTAAAGTTGCAAAGTAGTGCAACTTTCATTCTGCAATTTGTGTGACCAAAAAAACTATTACAATGCACCTATATGGGTACATTTACGCTATGCATGGTCCTCTTTCACAACCAAATATGTCAAATCACTATGATCTATGTTCAATGGGCTCAACTCCTTAAGGGTCCAAAGTGCAAAATGGCTACAATCTTTGATGGGATATTACTCAGAAACCATGATGCTTATGAACTCTCCATCTAAGCTTACAAGATTCTACAATAAAACCGCTTTATTTTTTTTTATCTTAGATTCATCTTCTCATGGTTTCTAGTTTTCACTTCATGGAAAAAGTTTCAAATGCAAGTAGTGTAAAGTTGAAAATTGGTGCAACTTTCATTATGCAACTCGTTTGACCAAAAAAACTATTCCAACACATCTTGATAGGTACGTGTATGCCAGGTATGGTCCTGATTTGCACCCAAAAATGTTGAATCACTCTAAGCTACATTCAACCAGCTTGATCCCTTATGATGGCATGCAAAACAATCAAAAAGAGAAACATTCACATGATAGTTGAGAAGTTAGAGTTTTCCACACAAAAAATCATATGATCCCCTCAAGTTTAGCAAGCACAAGATTTTTTTTAATTATCCTCCTTTCCTTACAATAATATACAACCAATTGTAAATGCATACAATGGTGGAACTTGTAAAAAATTTAGTTTTCCTCAACTAAGAACTTTGGTTGTGAAGCATTTTGTCATTTTCATTTGAAATGATTTGCTATGCTTGAAAATTAGATTCTAAGAGAAACAAGTGATTCTCTCATGTACATTTATTATTTGGTGTGATAAATAAAGTTTTCACCCTTGAGTCCATTTCTTATTTGTATTATAAATTATAAAGCTTTCGCCCAAGTCCATTTCCTATACAAGAAATAATATTGCAAAAATTTGACATATCTATCTTTTGACATTTTGATATGGTGATGGATTGAGAACATAAAAATTCATCATGTACTTTGAGGATTATGCTATGAAAATTTTTAAAGACTATTCAAGAAAAATGTTTGTATGATAATGTGTGAAGAAGTTAACTACTCATGATCTACTATGAATATTATGTTTTTCAAGTGTTATGAAGATTATGTATCCTTTTCTTAATTTACTTGTTCCAATCAAAAGATTAAATATACAGTAATATTTTTGTGAAACATCTCATGGAATACCAATTGAAAACATGTTTTTTTCTTTTATATAAATCATTTGATGGAACTCTTTTAATTAAACTGAATTGAGATATGTAAGAACAAGGGAGCATTAGGAAATACATTGCTCAAGGATCTTAAATAATCCTTCTCTCCCATTGCAAGTTTGGGTGGATTATTGTTTTCAAAGTATTAGGAATGCTTTGCCTATTTTCTGGTTAGTAGTTTTCATTCTAGAAGGCTTGTCTCTTGATATATATTTATTATATTCATTATTAATCAATTATCAAATTAATAATCAATGCATTTATTTATAATTAGTCTTTTCTTTTCAATTTGTGCAATTTTGTAATTTTTAACTCTATTAGTATTCCTAGAAATATTCAAGTTGTTTAGCATCAACGAATAATTTTTTTAGCATGAATCAATAAATACTCAAGACAAACCATGAAGGACACCAATAATCAATGCTAGGGCTAACCAATTAATAATTATACAGGTGAATAAGTCACGCATACATGTGAATAAGGGAAGCACAAGTACACAAATACACGTAAGCCTTGAAGTATACACACGAATACATGTATATGCAAATTAATAAAAAAATATATGTATTAATACAAGGTAAATGCATGAAAACACGTAAGTCACAAAGTGTATATTGGAATGCACATAAGTTGTAAAGTATACACTTGAATGCATGTAACTCATGTATCTATTGAACCATAGATTTATAATGCAAATATGGGCACCATTGATAAAAAAAAAATTTGTATTAACTAAATAGCCATGTAGGAATAAATCAATATATGTCAATATAAGTATTAAATATATACAAAATAGCATATAGGCTTACAAAAAATTCTATATAGGTATACAATGTGGAATAAATCCAATTAAAAATATGTACAAAAATGCAATATAGGCATACAACAAAGGGCTCTAGAATCAAAATTCATTGCTCTACATCTTGTTGAAATAAATTATTGCCTTTTGCTTGTTTTCTAGATGGCAATAGGTCTATCACTTGTTTATTCTAAGGCTGAAGAGTGCTCCTAGTACTCCTCCTAGGGTTTAGTTCTTGTTCAAGCTTTATTTGTTACAATAAGAAGTAAAGACATTAATATATAGAAATTGCATTATCAAAAATGATATATTTAACAAAATAATCACTTACCTACAGTAGACAATCTCTCTCCTTGAGGGAAACATTTGCATGCCCAAGTTGTGGCATGTTGAAGCCCTATAGAAACCATCCAAAGATAAATTAAACTATGAATCAATAATGGTTTTATTTTTATCTAACTAACAACTATAACAATGAATGTAAATTGAAATTTAGTCATATGCCTCATTCCTCCTCCATGAAAGCCATCAAGGAGTCTATAGCAGATGAAACACTGAGCTCCATTTCCCTATGAACATTCAGAGGTGTATCTGCTTCCAACATCTGAAAATAAAACAACAAATTATTTAATCAAGAAAACTACAATAGTTATCCACGTCATATCTTAAAATGTATGAGATAATGAACAAAATTTTGAGAACTTTTTAAACTATACATTTCTTACTATCATGCTTACTATTTTCCCTATCCATAGCTTGTTCAAAAGAACCTATTTTTATGCTTTTACCCATAGCAACAAGGCAGTGAACCATTTGATCAAATGCTTTCATAGACATGTACGATAATTGTGGTAGCATAGACAAGGCAATTAACTATTTGAAAAAATTCCTCAAAGAAATGGGTTCTCATGGTGATGCAATGCCATTAAAAACAAATGTGTCATGGCATTCCATCACCATAAGACCACATTTCTTTGAGGTATTTTTTCAAATAGTTCATTGCCTTCTCTATGGTATTATGTTGGGATTGGGTCAATGGTATAGTGTGGTCTTGGTTGTGAGATGGAGGGTGATCATGACATGAAGAGGGAGGGGTAGGGACATGAAAAAGTGGAATAAAAGGTGGAAGGTTCCATGGATTGGTAAATTGAGGATGAGGATGAGGACCTTGAAAATAATTTGGAGGGGAATTTTAGCTAAAGGGTTGGTTTATATTCTTGAGGAAATGAGCTATTTTAAAAAATACCTCAGAGAAATGTTGTCTCATGGTGATGGAATGGCATTCCATCACCATGAGACCACATTTCTCTGAGGCATTTTTTCATACTACTCACTACCTTGACTATGATATTGCTTACTATTATACTTTGATAGATTTTTTCCAAGCATCCATAGTTTGTTGGAAAGCACCTATTTTAGGCTTTTAGCCATAGTAGCAAGGAAGTGATTATTTTGATAAAATTATTTGGTACACATGTACAAAAAATGTGGTAGCATAGAAAAGGTGGTGTGTTGTTTGAAACAATGCCTCAAATAAATGTCGTCTCATGGTGATGGAATTCCATTCCATCACCATGAGACCACATTTCTTTGAGGAATTTTTTCAAACTACTCACTACCTTTCCTATGCTATTGCTTACTATTATGCTTTGATATATTTTTTCCAAGCATCCTTAGTTTATTGGAAAGCACCTTTTTTAGGCTTTTAGCAATAGCAACAAGGAAATTAACAATTTGATAAAATGCTTTGGTAGAAAAGTATGGAAAATGTGGTAACATAGAAAAGGTAGCGAGCTATTTGAAAAAATGCCTCAAAGAAATTGGGTCTCATGGTCATGGACATCACCATGAGCCCACATTTATTTGAGTAATTTTTTCAAACAACTCATTGCCTTGTCTATGCTATTGCTTACTATTGTTCTTTCATATATTTCTTCCAAGCATCCATAGCATATACAAGAGAGTGAACTGTTTCAAAAAGATGCCTCAATAAAAAGTGGTCTCATGCAATACCATGACAAGAAAATGTAATTGGAAGTTGCTCCTACTTATTACTTATTCTATGTGAATTAATTATATCACTACTTATGTTGACCTTCTAAACAACTATATTGTAGTTGAAATTTTATCATCTATGAGCATCTAGTTATTAGTTATGGAATGTGAAGTAATGCTTTGATTTTGAAAGATGTGCACCACAATGTAATCAACTATATGAATATAAACTACAAAAATATATTAAGTACAATTCATTAGTTAAACTCCTTATTTTATTACCCATGTGTAGGTTTGTCTAAATCTACTAGCACTGGGAGTTGTTTCTATGAAACATCCAATATTAGCCTATTCAACATCCAAAATCGAATATTAGAATACCATTCATATAATAATGCTATTGACATGTAATAAATTTATAATTTTTTACTAGTTGCATACCTCAATGGTAGATGTAGTAGAGTAATAAGCAGGTGTAGGGCTGGTGTATCTAGTATCAACACTGTGACCTTGAAATTATATTAAAATCATAAAACTAAATTAGTTCATCTTGCATTTCAAAATTGAATTTTAATAAATTAAATTCAATGAACATGCTAACATTTACCTAAGTATCAATGCCATAAGCCTCATTCAAAATTCCAACTACCCTTGCCATCTCCATAGCTATAGACATATCCTATGTAGAAGCCTCCTGAGTGTCGGTGGGATCATATGAACAAGTCACCTTGCAAGCTTGACACAAATGGGATCAAAACTCAACACTCGAAGACTCCCCTAGATGGTGATGTAGTATAGGGTTGGCATGGTGGATGACACTCTAGGTCAAAGAGTTGACTGCCTGCAAATTGTCTACCTTAGCACTCTCATTTGTGATGGAAGGGATAATGATGTGTTCATGAGGTGGCCTAGCAAGAGGTCATCTTGCTTGCCACCTAGGATCCTATTGTGCACCGGGTCTATCTTGAGCTAACCCCCCGCCTCTCCCATGGAAGTGCCTCATATCAAAATAATTTGGGATTTTGTTTAGGATGACCTCATAGTATAGTTTCCTTAGGAAATATTGTGGGACTTCATAATTGTTTCATGGTAGATAATAAAAAACAATGTATCACTTATCCCAAAAAAATTTCCTAATCTATTGGTGGTGGCACCTATGGATAGGAAACCTCTTTGCAATGAGGCTAATATTTTGATTTCTGAATGATTTGGTAAATAATGAGAACAAATCTAATTTTGTAATTTTTAGATCTTCTACATCTTTATATGATAATTTATCCCAATAAAATTTCCTAGTTGCCTGCCTCTTATATTGCCAACTACTTAATTGTTTGTTAATTGCATCTACATGTTTCAAAATTTCTTTAAGTGAATTTGCAAGTGTTTTTATTTCCATGGTTAAACTTGTTGGACAATTCAACCTCATGACTAACTCCTGAATTTTTTTTATTGTTTTCAATTTCACCCATTAAATTTTGTTAAGTGCTAGGAGGATGTTGATGGATTGGTGGAGGAGGTTGTTGTTGTGGCTATTGAACTTGAGGATTTTGTTCATGTTGTTTTTTCTCTAGTTGGTGAGGATTTTTAGGAGGGTTTTGAAGAGGGTTTCTAGGATCATTATCATTTCCTACAAATTCAACAAATGAAAATAAAAAACAACCTAAAACTAACAAATTCACAACAAAAACAAACAATCCTTACCTCTTCAACCTTCCCGTCAACATGGCTTCATCTTGGCAATAAAATAGTAATAAATTGATGAAAACATTGCAATATTTTCTCCTCCCAGAATGTGAGCACATAAAAGAAGGGAATTTTCCCATGGGTAGCAGAAAAAATAGTCACAACACAAATTAATTTGATTTCCTTTTTTTGTTTTAATAGCTTATAACACAAGTTCATTATTCCACACTCATGTTATAATGCAAGTGCATAATAGGCTTAGTGTGGCTGATCCTTAGGGTTGACACACTAAGCTATAATGTGAGTGTGTTATAACATGCTTGCATTATAGCCTATCAAAACTTTTTTAAAATTTGGCCACAATTTGGCCCCCATCTTTTTGCACCTACCTTAGGGAAGAGCTATTTCAACATGAGATACCTTCTAAAATAGATTCCAAGCTCTTTAGGAAAAATAAAATGCCAATAAATCCCACTTTGCAACCTAAGATGTCAGAAGAACCTATAAATTTGAGGGATGTCGGGATCATGAAGCCTATTACACATTATACTTTGGTTTCAAATCTTGTTCCAATCAAGAAGAGAAATGGTGACATTAGGCTATGTCTTGACTTCAAAAATCTAAATGTGTCATGATTAAAGGATAATTATCCTTTATGAAACATGGAAGCCATGCTATGAAAGGTAATTGGTTGTGAGCTAAGCTATCTATGATGGATGGGTTCTCAGGTTATAATCAAGTGGTGGTGAAAGAATCTGAGTAGTATAAAACAACTTTCACAACTCCATGAGGCACTTGTATATATGTTAGAATGCCATTTGGATTGAAAATTATAGGAGCTACTTTTTAGAGAGCAATGGACGTGGAATTTTTTTATTTTATAGACATGATTTTAGCTATGTATCAAGATGAATTAATTGCATATAGTAAAAAGGAAATATATCATTGTATAAATCTCGAGAAAGCATTTAATAGGGCACTAGAATATGGAATTTCATTGAATCCAAAAAAATGTGTGTTTGGAGTAAAGGAAGGTAAGCTACGGGGCCACACTGTGTATAAGGATGGGATAAGAATTGATCCTAAGAGAGTAATTGTCGTAGATACGATTCCATGGCCAAAACATGCTAAAGGAATCCAATCATTTTTTTGTAAGATAAATTTCTTGAGAAGGTTTTTCCTTAACTTTTTTGAGATTACAAGACCTATTTCTAAGATGTTGAAGAAAGGAGAGAATGTGGTTTGGAGTCAGGAGCCTAGTAATGCATTTAAAAGCATAAATCAAGCTATCAAAGAAGCTCTAGTGCTAAAATCTCCATAATTTTCAAACCAATTCATATATTTTCCTTTTCTTCTTTACATACTATTGTTGTTGTATTGTTGTAGAAAAATGATGAGGGTTTTGAACAACCCATTACATTCTTCAATAAGTCTTTGTAGGCCACATAACTTAAGTATGACATAACTAAGAAGGAAACCTATGCTTTGGTCAAGGCTATGAATTTTTTTAGGAATTACTTAATGGGAACTACAGTCATAGCTTTTGTGCCAAGTTCTATAGTGAAGGATATCTTCACTCAACAAGAGACTATAGGAAGAAGGTTCGGGTGGATCAACATGATCCAAGAGTTCAATATTGATGCTCATATCACTAAGTTGGTGAGACAAAAATGCCTAGCTAAGCTAATGATTGAAACCAACTTGGAAGCAAATCAAATAAATCAAGTTGAGTGTGTTGATTCTATTCCTATTTGTGATTTGTAGACTTGTGGTTGGTACAGGAGAATTGTTCAATACTTACAAACTATGCAATGCCTCGAGGATATGGATGATAATGAGAGAAGAACATTAAAGTTTCATGCTATTGAGTATGTCATCATTTACAATTAATTATGGTGGAGAAACCTAAAAGGATTATTTTTTAAGTGTGTTAATGGTAAACAAGCATTGGAGCTACTGTAACAAATGCACAATGGAGTGTGTGGTGGCTACTACATTGATAAAACAACTAATCATAAGATTTTGAGGGTAGGATTTTGGTGGCCCACAATTTTTAAAGATGCCCAAAAGTTTATTAAAATTTATGATGCTTTACAAAGGTTTGTAGGAAAGATGAATTTTTCAAGGAGTTTACCACTCAGTCCTATTTTAGTTAAGGCCCCTTTCCAATAGTGGGGTATAGACTTCATTGGTGAAATATCAGAAAAATATAGTGGAGGGCATTCTTGGATCCTTGTTGCAACTAATTACTTTACAAAATGGGTAGAGGGAATCCCCACCAAGAAGGAAAAAATTAAAGTGGTAATTGACTTCCTGATAAATAATATCCTAATCAAATTTGGAGTCTCAGAGAAGACTATATCAAATAATTCCACGTGTTTCAGATTTGATGACATCAGGGACTTTTGTGACAAACATGGAATATAGATTTCATATTATTCACCTTATCATCCTCAAGGGAATGGTCAAGCTGAATCTAGTAACAAGAGTTTAATGAAAATCATCAAAAGGGTGATATACAAGAACAAGAAATCCTAGGATTCACATTTGAAGCTTACATTATGGGTTGATAGAGTAACTATTAAGAAAGCCACATCATATTCACCATTTTCTCTAGTTTATGGTTTAGATGCTAGGCTACCTTAGAATAATTTTCTAAACATGTACAATTTTGTACAGGAGTATGATGAGAACATTTATGATGAAATGTAGCATAGAGTTGTCAATCTCATACAGTTAGATGAAACTAGAAGAGAAGCTCATGCCAAAATTGCAAAGATGCAATTGCAAGTCAAGCACTTGTATGATAAAAAAGCTTCTCCTATAAAATTTGAAGTGGGGAGTATGGTATTGATGTGGAATGCAAGAGTTCAAGACAAGGGAAAGCATGGAAAATTTGAAGCATTATGGTTGGGCCCTTATCTAATATCCAATATATATGGGGAGGACTCATACTTTCTACAAATCCTAACAAGTGAACTTCTTAAACTACTTGTACAGAGATAGTTCTTCAAGCCATATTTCTCTTAAAATATATTCTGCTCCATGTGCATTGTATAGTCCTATAAATATTGTACATGTGGTCTAGTTTTCTTGGGTCTGGTCTGCTTCCCTTCTCTAGGAAAGTCCTTAGTTTTTGGTGTTCTTTTGCTTGGCCTGCTTCATCAATGAGATTTGAAATCTGTCCATGCCTATGAGAGGCATGTGTCCCAAGTCGAAGCCATTGGTGGAACCCTCAAAAAAAAAATTCCACCAATCCAAATGTCTTAACTTGTATGGTTTCCTGATCTAAAATAAAGAAAGGGTTTAGGGTTTTATGTTATGGGGTTGGTTTACTTAACATATTTTCTCCTTCTTCTAAATCCTTTTCTTTGGGTCTAATCTGTCATTGAGTTGTTATAGTGGGTCTCTGGTCAAATTAAAACAACTTATATCTTTTACATTCATGTACTGACCAACCCCTTGTGGTTAGGATTCCCTGTTTACCTATTATGTAATATTTCCTTCTTATTTTCTTGGTCTAGGGTTAATATTTAATAAAGTTGGGTAGTTTTAAATGTCTAGCCTTTACATCCTTTACCAAAAATTGTCTTAAGTCCTTTCAAGCCCCTATCCATTGTTGCACCTAATCCATCTCCCTTTAAAAATCAATTTGTGAGCATGTGCTAATTACCTTCACTTAAGTTCTCACTCACCACTCAGCACATTCCCATCGCAGATTGTTTCATGATCATTTTCCTTGAATTGGTGATGCATGATGGAATTTTCTCTTTGTATCACTCATCGTGGATAGGTTTTAAACCTTGAGTTTCCTATTAGTGATGCATGATATGAAATATTTCCTTTTTATCACTAGCTACCTTTGTATTGTTGATCAACCAAATGCTTTAAGTTCTAAATCATCGATGTGCAATAACACTATAGCCTTCACATTTGATATCTCATCGCTTATCATGGATTATTGCTCGATTACCAATTTCAAAGTAGAAATAAGAGATGAATTATTTTTTTCCAATGTTTCATCAATAATTTCAAGTGTAACTAAGGCTGATGCTTCCATTGACCATCTTGTAGTACAAACACGTGGCCAAATCTACTCCATCGCCATTTCTCTCTCATTGCTGATGTAATTTAGCTACTAAGATATGAACCAACAATGAGTGATGGGAAAAGGATAAAGTCAAAGGAGGACTAAGATCTATGTTCAGCTAAGATATTATCATATATATATTTCACATCATTAATAGGACACATAAAGGAAAAGGAACATTCATGATGAGTGATAAACTATTAAGTCTTATGCCCATCATGCCACCTAAAGCTATTGTAGTTACAAGTGGAGGTCTTAGGAACATATCAACAATGAGCGATGGAATATTGAATATTCCCCTCATCACCAAGCCTTAATGCATCACAAATTCATCCAAGGGAGCTAAGATCAAAGTAGCGATAAGTGATGGCTTTCAAAGTAAAAGGTGACTAAGCAAAATAAGGAGGACGTGGAAACATCTAAAGGCATTGCTAAACAGAAAAAAGAAAAAGATTGAGGTGAAAGGAGATCTACCAATGATGTTTTAAATCACAAGACTAATGGCTAGAATTTGAACTTAAACAACTAAGTGTCAATTCGCTCATAAGAGATTTCTTTCGTGCATTAATGGTGAAGACACTCCATTCCTTTTCCATAAAGAGCGTTGCTAGCCTATTTTATTTCATAAGTGCAATTGTTGATGAGCAGAAGAGTTGGTCAAGTTTGAGAAGAAGGTGTGAATAGATCAAGTGATGAATTGTAGAGAGAATTTGAAGAACAACTGATTTTCTTGGGTAAGTCAATTTCATGCCTCTATGAGAAAATTTTATACTATTGAGTAATTTCAGGATTGAGTGAATTGCTAGGGTTTGTAGTTGGGGTTGTATTTCTTTGTTCAAAAGGGATTGGAGTTGTTTCACATAGGGTTTGCAAAGAAGAGTGAAATTTTGTGAAATAAATTTTTGAGTCCTATGAATTTAAAGTTTAAATTGTAATCCCCAAACAATTTGAAACTCTAATTCAGTTACGCTATAAATATGAGTGAACTCAATGAGTCTAGTGCTAATCCTGAAAGGAAACCTAAGTAGAAAAGGGTTAAAAAACTAAAAAACCTAGGATGACAAAGCCACACCTAAATTGGATGTCTCTAAGGAATCTATAAATTCAAAAGGAGGAAAGAGAACTCTTGCTAGATTCGTGGAAGGTGAATCTAAACGCATCAATGAGGGAGGATCACAAATTGGTAAAAGACCTATAGGGAAGGTTGTTGTGACCAGTAGGTTGATTGATAATGTTGTTGCAATTGAGAAGTCCATCCACCTCAATGTGGTTGGGAACTATTCTTGTATGCTTTTAGTATTAGATATGTTAGGCATCCAACTCGACATTTATGGGGTTTCAACCTTGGGAGGCTAGTAGTGTCGAATGTGTTTATGGAAATTAATGTAATGTTGGAGTTGGAAAAGCAGTATGATCCTAAGGATAGAAAAATAAAAAGTGAGAATGGCACCTTACTCCTTTATATGACCAAAGAATAAATTTTGGAGGTGTTTAAACTAAACCCCAATTATATTGTTAGCATCAAAATTTCCAACTTATGTAATGAATATGAGTAGAACCAATATGGATATAGGAAAAATGTGCTTACTAGGTACAAAAAGGATGATAAGGGAGGATTTGGTCTTAAGGATTGGGATCCCTTTGAGTGTGAGGATTTTCCCAACTACTTCAAGAATACATACTACTAATTGAATCAAGTATTGGCTCACAGGTTTGATGCAAGGATACCAAATTCTTTGTTGGTAATGGTTATAGATATATAGAATTGGAATTCCAATAGGGGATTCGATTTTGCTGCATATATTGTGAAGCAGATGCATAAGGGGTTGATTGGTTTGAAGGATTGCAATGCCCCTCTAGTTTTTCCTCACTATTATTTGTTAATGAACATGATTCATTATGTTGAACATGAGAAATGGAAGAAGAAGATTAAACTAAGGTAGAATAATGAGGAAGGAAATGATCTACCTGTCCAAATGTGGACTCACATTTGGGACCAAAACTATCCACAATAAAATTATTTGACTTTATGCAATGTTATAAGGTTTGGTATTTTGGAGAATATGGGTGTGGAGCCTCTTTACAAACTTACAAGATTCATCAAATATATTATGTGCCCCAAGGATGGAGAAGGGGCACCAAAAAATCACAATTGGGACTATTGGTTTTTGCATTCATAGTACACTTTAATTAGAGCCTATGGATCCAAGGTTGCACTTCACTGCTTGCCACTATATGTGTCTAATAGCTGGTATTCATGGAGTTGATATGGAAATTAGAATTTATGGGTAAGGAGCATTTTAGAGTTCCTAGAAAAGGTTCAATGGTGACACCACAATGGACATTTGCTTATTTAAAGGCCACAACAAAATGGGGTTATGAAAAATTTGGAATAATGTTGAGTAACCTCAAGATGACAATAGATGAGGTTTGAAATTTTGATCTAAAAGGTTTTGTGAATGAAATGAAAAGAAAGAAGGTTTTTTCTAGTTTCTTTCATAAATTTCTATATACTGATGATGCGATCAAAATTTTGACAACTGATGGAGTAGTGACATCAAGAAAGGAGTGGACTTCCATTTGTAGTATTAAAGAAGATATAATGAAGAGGAATGCATTATGTGTTAGTCTGTATGATGAGATTCGAAACCCTTTTTAAAAGGCTATGAAAAAATTGAATGACTACTAGAATAGGGAGTTCAAGGTAAAGATTAAAGAGGCTGCTGAAAAAGCACAAGCCCTCTTGGAGTAACAACATGAAGTAATAGATATTCCATAGTAGCCTTTAGAGGTTAAAGGAGGAGATACTAAAATAATTGTGGAAGAGTAGTATGCAGAGCATATGTTGTCTGATGAGGAGGTAGAGATGAGATTACCTTCCCATAAAATAAATGATGCTCTTGATTCTCATGTTCCCCAAGATATAATTGTGAAGTGGCAATATGATGAGGAAATTGATGTTGATCCCTAGATCAAATCTTGTGATGAGTTTCTTGCCAATGATGCCTTAGTGTAGACTAAAGAATTTTAGGAGCTCATCATCCAAAGAGAAGAAAATACATAAAACAAAGAATTGAACAATTTAGAGCTAGTGTAGACCCTTCTTAGTAGGAAGAGGTAGAGAAAGCAGAAACAAAGAAGATAATGGTTGAGATAGCATCCATTACCCCTCTTGAAGCTAGAAAAATTGTTAAGGAATGTTGAATAATGTTGCTTCTAGTGTGCAATATTACCTCTACTATTACACTCGATGCAATAAGGAAGGATCCTCAAGCCTCTATATTACAATAGCACTTTGACAACCATATGTTTGGATGTAGTTTTAGTCCAAAATTGCATGCTCTTGCAATTTGGTCGATGACACCTAACACTAGAAAAATTGAGGTTGTCAAGTCTATTGAAGAAGTTATTGGTTTAGTTGTGGTGAGGAGGGCCACAGACATAACCCCATTCTAGGCTACAAAGTAAACTATACATGCTACCATGCTAAGCATTGATACTTCACAAATCTCACCAAAAAAATATAATACATTGTTTAAAGGTTACAATATTATTTTGGATGCATGCAATAAAATTAGGGCCACAAAACAATCATGTTAGTCAATAAGAGAATTTTTTTCACCCTCCTCATCTTCTTCATATTTTTCAGCTCAAGATAGAGAGACCTTGGCATTAATATTTTAGAGTTTGAAGAAAGAGGTGCAAATAGAAAAGGACAATATCAAGAGAGATATGGAGGAGACTGCCAAGGTGGTTGATGATATTTTTGATGATGTTTTAAAGAACATGGTTGCTAAGATAGTAAATAAGGCTAATAATGTTTGGGATGTATACAAGAATATTCATGAAGCAAATAAGAAGTATTTGCTAGTTCAACATGCATTCCAAATTGAATGGAGCAAGTGGAGTACTAGGGTTGGAGGATTAAAAGAAATGATGCCTCAAATTGAAGAAGACGTTGAGGCTCCAACCAACATCCCTAATCTATTAAAGGCAATTGATTTGTTAAGTGAGATTGCAGCATTCCATGGAAAGTTAGGCATGCAATTATAGAATAAGATGAAAATGTTCAAAGATATGTAGGGACATGTTAGGCCCATGATATTAACTAATTAAGGTTAATTGAAGGATTTTGTAGCATCAAAAGATGAGTTGGGAGGCCTACTCCCATATTTCAATAAAAATATTATTCTCACTAATTACACCATGTTGAACCCATCTATTGATAATATTATAGGGATTGAAGTGAGGATGGAAACATTTTTCAAGGAGTCCTAGATATTGATTGATGCAAGATATAACTAGCATAATACAAAGGCGTAGAAATTGTTGGACATGTATTGGCCAACTAAGGAGTATAACACATGGCTCAAAAAATTTAAAAATTGAGCCTTATATTAAGTATTGCAAAATGTTATTTTCACCCAATCATGAAGATTGATGACAGATGTGCTAATGTGGATGGGGTTTGCTTCTCTCTATTTTTATTATTTTCTTATTTTAAAATTTTTTGTTGACTAGACGTGCATGTGGAAGACAAATTTTCTCATGGAGAAGATGTTATGGTGTTGCTACAATGACATGAAAGATGCCTTTTGGAAGGAAAGTTTATCTTCAGTGAATGGAAATAAGTTTTGTTTTATATGTTCCCCCCCCCATCAAAATGCAAATGTAACTGCTTAGTGAAGTTTTGAAATTCAAATTCAAATGAATGTCAAATGTATTTAAAATGTGAATGTAAGTGTAATTTGGCCCAAATATTTTTGCTCGCATGTTCTATAAATGGTAATTCAAGGCCAATTGCATGTCTCTTTGGTTGGAAAAGGTTTTGAACTCATGTAATGAGAATTTTGAAAATATATCACAAAATAATAGAATAGTTTTGAGTCTTAGGCATGAATTCTAGTTTGTAATATGTATAATGGTTTTACACTAGTAATCACATTTGAATGAGAAATGGAAAATCTAGAAAAATTTCTCTCTTATGTATTTTGTCACATGAATTATGAATAAAATGATCAAGGATATTTTATTGATCTTGAATCATTATGGTTGAATCTATGGTTTTTTCTATGCTTTAATTCAAAAAACTAATTAAATTATTTGATGACATCATAGGCTTATGTGATTAAGTATAAGGATTAATAAGTAGTTTCTATTCTAGGATATCTTGAGTGGCTTTATTGCACAACAATATCCATAATAGTCTATAAATGCTAAGCCTAGTTACTGATGTATTATAGTTTACTATAAATTTGAATCTGTCACCTATGGATAAAGTACTATTCTATTAATTTAGTTATATTTTATGTAATTGAGTCAATCTTGGTGGAACCCTAATTTTCATTGTTCCACTGATGCTATATCCTAGCTTGTGAAACTTTATTCCTCAATATCAATCGGGTTTAGGGTTTTATCACTTAGCTCTCTTTTACCTTTGATCAATTCACTGGCTTATGTCTACTCATTGACTTGTTGCATCCAATCATCATTTGAATTAAGTAATGTTTTAAATAACCCCTATTATCATTCTTTACCAGCCCTATTTCTCAAGTCACCTATTACACCTAGGAAGACCACTCCTTATGTATAACTTATTGGCACACATGTTTTTAGACCCTTTTAAAGTGTTGCTCATAGTTTATCTCCCATCATAGGTTTTTTTTTTAAATCTTACACTCAGCATACAATGAGTGATACACTTCTCTTGTTGAATTGTCTAAGTACATTAATATTGATTTATCACCCATCACAAGTTATGCTTCATCCACTACAAAGAAATCCACAATTAGTGATATAATATTTTCCCTTCGAGCCTTGGCTCATCACCCATCGCATGATTTTTTGTTACTTTGAAGAGGTTACCAGCGATGAGCAATACATGGTTTTCAACATCCATAGCTTTCCATTTCCTATCATGTATTGTGCCCTTGTAGTTGGAGGGTAACACATGAACAATGATGTGGTTAATTTTTGTAACCCATCACTAGCCCTTACATTATCGTTGGTTATCTCTAGCCTTTCAAGGAAGAACTTGTGACCACTAATGGATGAGATCCTCCCCATCACGCGGGTATGGTCTATCACCAGTTTGGGAAAATTGGCATAGGAAGAACCCGCGATGGGTGATGTAAAGTGAATATTTCGGTTAAGGTCCTCCGATGGTCAGATCAATGGCTAGTATCTCACCACTGGCTCTCAATCCATCATGTGATGATGTTTTAAATTAGGTTTTAAACCCACGATGGACGATGTCTCTAGAATGTGGCCAGGATTTTCCCACACTTAAAATGATCGATGGTGAACAAGGTAGGATGATTGGGTAAGAATGTGGATGGGAGTGTGGCTACTTTAAAGAATCTCCTTATTGTTTCCTGGTATAGTCCATAAAGCAAGTTGCAACTCTTAATGTACCTCATCGATTGAGCTTTAAATCTATGGTGATCAATGGTGGAAATATGACATGCAGTAATTGAGTTTTTGTTCATGTGAGCGAGCCAAGATGGACATTAATTATAGCTAGACTTACATTCTCTTATTTAATGAGGATTTTCCATAGCTTGATCAAACCATTTGTGAATTTACCAGAATGTAGAATTAAGTGTTGTAGCTATGGGAGAGATAATTGTGGAAGTTGTGGGTGCAAAAATTCCCAAGGTTGTGGCATAGTGTCTTTTGGTGTGTAGGTGTGTGTACATTCTGCATTACTTGTTGTCGCTCAACCCTTCTCTACAATTTGGGTCTTGGAGCATTTTCACTACAATTGCGTGTGGGTCTTTTGGAAGTTATGGTTTTTATTTTTTCTTCATTTCTAGTACTAGTTGTTGTGGTATCTTGAGAGAATGAGTGAACCTAGCACTCATGTTGCACCAGTTCAGAGGTATTGAAGGCTAAGTATGCAAGAACCAATTGCATACATGTCAGAAGAAAAACCTCTCTCAACCAGGGTACTATTTGTTCTCAAGAAGAAGAGTGTATGTGGAAAACATGAGAAGGTGGTTGTTTGCAACACTTATACTTTGAGAAGAAGAATTGTCTCACCAAAAAAAAAAGAAAAGAAAGAGAAGGGATCTCTATTTGTGAAAGAATTAATGAGGTTTGGCTTAGGTCCTAGGGTTTTTTCAAAGAAACCCATTGCTCCTATCCTAGTTTCTGATAGTTCGTTGGGAGAAGAAGGATAAGCTATCCCTAGCTCTAGTTCAAGGCTTGAAAATCTAATGCCTTATAGTGATTCAAAGGATAAAATTGTTATTGAAATCCACTCTTTGTTATAAGACTTGGTGAGGGTGGTTACTCAGTGGATGATAAGGCCAAGTAGCACGCATGTCCTTTGCTAAGGGTGTTGGGTTTCAAGGTGATGTAGTGATGTGGCTTCTGGGAGGTGTTTTCTATTGGTTCATTTTGATGGTGACTAGTTTGTGGGTTCATGCAGATAATCATGATGGTGGTTACTTCGGTATTGGTAAACATGAAAATTTTGTTGATTCCTTTTGGAAGGCTTGCATGAAAACTCTGAAAAATGGGTTAGCACTCATTTTTCCTTTTACTTTTCCATGATCATGGAATGATTAAATGTAATAGTTTGGGAAATTAACCCCAATGAAATGAATTCTGAAATGATCATGAAATGTAATTACATTTTGAGTCGAATGCTTTGTCACTCCCTTGTGATATAGAAGGGATTTCATGGCTTGATGTAAGGGGTTCTAAAAAAAAGTTTTGAGTCAAGTATATCTTAGATAGAAGCTAATTATAGCAAGAAAACAATAATGTTGAATGCTCGATGAATTCACTGGAAATTTTTATTAGGTATAAGTCATATAGATCATAATCTTAATAAGTTTGGCATTGATTATTGATATTGGAACATAATTTAAAATCCAAATCATATACTCTCCTTTGTATATTTTCACAAATTAAAAATGAAATTATCAAAGATCATTTCATCTATTGTTAATTGTTCAATTGAATGTGTGGCTTGATTTCTTTGCTTTAACTCAAAGGGTTAAATAAAATTCTTAGGAAAAGTCATGGGTATGTGAGAATTTACAAGGATTTGGTAAGAAATAGTGTTTCGATAACATGAGTCTTTGCAGTGTAAAGCATTACAATGATAGTTCAAATATATCAGAATTGGATAATTGGTGTATTACTGGTTGTTTCATATTTGACTCCATTTACCCAATTGATGAGGCACTAGTTTTGTATTGATTATTTAGAAATTAAATGAATGAATCACATATAAGGTTGTGGATTCAAAATTAGAACAAAATTTTTAAAATTCTTCCAAATCTAAATTATATGTTAGAATTATATCCACATTCTTAGCAAAATAAACATTAATTCACTCAAAGGTCTGCTAAATTTTTAGTGAAGCTAGTTTGTTTACATTAAATAAGAATGGATATGTATTGAAGTGTTCTTGAAAATGTTGATGTACACCAAATAAACATAGTAAGGAATACCATCCTTCATCCTACAAAGCCTAAAGTGAAGGAATAGAGACCTCAAAATTCTCTCTTCATTGTATTGGCCACTAATCCTTGGTGATTTTTTAATATAAAGGTTTGATTCCTTTTAGAAGATTTCAAGGTTAGCAGGAAAAATCACCAACAAATATGTCATGTCAAAGAACAAACCCATATAGAAAATTATTTATCCACTGTTAATTGTTCTAATTTTTTATGGAGAATCATCCATTCCCTGCTTTAGGTGCTCATTTGTTAAATAATTAGCTAGATTCTTTAGTATTTTGATCTAATTTGCAAATCATGGGAATGTATCTATTATTCATATTTTTTTTGGTACTTTGGCACAATATTATCATTTAAAAAATTGTAAGGATCACCCTCCTGGATCTTATAGAGCCTGAAGTGTAGAGGGAAATCCTAGCAAGTTTTCATCTAGTCATTGGCTGATCCTCACCATTTTTTATCATTAAATTATGGAAAATTCATAGGCAATTGGTGAGATTAAGTTTGGTTCTTAAAAAATAACCAACACTACTAATGCAAAGAATCTTTGGAACCCATGGATGAGTCAATAAGTGATTCAGATGTAGCATTAGATGATATGGGTGATGACATATCAATGCAAGTCATTGGAAAACATTGTTCATCCCTAAATGATAATGCCTCACAAGATTTCTAAGTGAGACTAGATGATGTTTTTGCATGTGTTGGAACTAGAGGCTTAGGTAAGGGAATACAATGACTAAGAAGAATTTTCTCTATTTCTTGAATTTAATGAAACTGACATTCTTATGTAGTACGCCTTTTCATTTCAAAATATCTATATTTGATGTTTTATTTATTAGGAACATTATGAACAATAATCAAATGGAAGGGATTTATTTTGAGAGACATGATCACATGAACCAACAATCTAAAAAATAGAAACACCAATATTGTCCGCTTGAATCAGACAACCCATGCAAGAAATACTAGAGCTAATTTTAGGCCCCTCAAAACAATGTGCAAGAAAATTTTACAAGTTTTAAAGACCAGATGCAAAAATCTTTCGTTTATAACTGTAGTGTAGGAAAATGTATCCCTTTACATTTTCACACTTTTTTGGGCCCTCCTTGCAAAAATTGGGCTTCTTTATGCCTTATTTGGTCCTATTTTGCATCCACAAGCCTAATTTAATGCATCTTTCTATGGATAATCCCAAAACTTAATAATTGAAAAATCATGATCTTCAATGTTTGAGGTTGTGTGTTCTAGATCTAGTGATTTGGGACTCATACACCACCTTGGGCATATGGGTCTCACCTAGGTCTCAGGGCCTAATTTTAAACATTGCATTAAACAAGACATTTCTTTGAGTTTGTCATGTGTTTAAGATAGTGGGACTCATATGTCCAAGGTGGCGTATGAGTCCCACTCTAACTAGGACCTATTTTGAATAAAATTCTTGGTGGTATTTCATTAGCCTAGATATGATGTCAGCTTGTAGTATTGTCATTTCAAGAAATTTGGCATAAACAAGTATAAATATAAAAGGCTATTTCACTTAGTTTCACCTAGCAATTTTATAGATTATTCAATAGTATTCAAGAAGGAATTCAAGGGTATATTTGTAGAATATTATTGCAGCAATCATGATCCATACTATCATGTCAAACATTTAGTGCATCATGCAAGTTCTTGAGCTAATATATTGATGTAGCATTCAAGATCTAATCAAGTGTTCAATCCATTATCCTATTCAAGTTTCATGATCAAGATCTAGACTCATTGAGGCCACTTCATGCTAACTTTTAGATTTGCAATCCAAGGTTTCAATAAGTTTTGGTAAGTTGTTACATGCATTTGTTCATCCATCATTCCTTCATGCTTTTCTATTTCATTTCAAGGTTTAATTACCAAATTTTTCATAAGAAGTTGTCACATGGCTGATGGAAATTCAGATCTAGAGCAAGATATCCAACTTATTTACATGAAATTAGTGGGAAAATTTGTATTTAATCCATTGTCAAAGGCTCACAAAATTTTAGTTCAAATTTTTTCTCCTAGGACACTTTTCAATTTTTTGGAACAATTTGCAACTATCTGGGTGTATGAGTCCCAATATACCCATTTTTGCTAGTTTTCTATAGATCCTGAATAGTCATCAAAAGATTCTAGATCCTTCCCATATTCTTGTAGCAAGACTAAATCAGCCTACCTAGCATATGAGTCCCAATATACTTCAATAATAGAATTTCAATTTTGTAGACCTTATTTGGATTCCATCATTCTTCTAGGTACCTTTCTATTTCATTCTCTTTTTTCAATTTGATTTTATGTTTTCAAGTTTCTAGGGTTTTGTGCATGAGTGTTTGTATTCCTCCTTTGAAAATGTGTTTTAATGTTGAACCCCCATTTAATCACACAAGGAAACCCCCTAGTTTGTCCTTTAATTGAGTCACTTGGTTGAGGGATCTTGGTTTCCTAATGAACTAAATTGTGAAATAGGTCCTAAAGTTCAATCTCCCATAAAGGTGGGCACCCCTGTTTCCTTTGGTTCATTTTAGTGAACCCAACCAATGGACCCTTGAATTTTTTATTTGGAGAATATTATAAGTCCTAGTTCTAGGTTGCATTAACTTTTCATTAGATTTTCATTAGTTGAATTGCATTTAGGACTTCTAAATATTGCATTGGTGAAAAGTGCATATAGGTTGCATTTTTGCATCTTGTATCTTTCAATTTCACTAAAAATCAATAATTTCAAACAATCAAGTCAACATAAAACCTAGAAACATTAAAATAAACTAAAAATTTGTTAATTTACATTTAGAAATCCTAATGGCCCGACTCATTCACCCATCTGGGTGATTTTTTCCATGTACAATTCTTTTCTCCTAAATTTTGGGTATTTTTGTGCTATCTGTTTTTACTATCTAAAACTATCAAAAGCCTCTAAAACTGTCAAAAGCCCTAAGTGGGACTCATATGCCCAACTAGGAAAATGAGACCTTGGATTTGTACAAAAACTAACTTTTTTGAGCTTTCTGATAATTTCATATACATCCTAGGCTTGTTGGTAACCTATAGTATAAGTCTGGAAAGTTTTAGGAACTTTTGTTTTATGTATCTAGGTCAAAATCATCCATTTAGTGTAGTCATTTTTGAATCCCTCTTAAATCATTTCAATAGAAAAAACCATCAATTCTAAAATTTTTTACATTTCTAAAACTTTGCATAATATGGAAAAAATTACTTTTCACTTTTTCATACATAATGTTTACATTCATGAAACTTTGCATAAGTTTGATAAAAGTTCTTTTCATTTTTGGATACATATTGTTTGCATTATTAAATATTTGTATAAATTGGATAAAAGTAGTTTTCATCTTTGGATATACATTTTTTACATTCTTGAAGCATTGCATAATATGGTTAGAAGTACTTTTCATTTTTCATCAAACAATGTTAGTATTGTGCATCTTTCTACGCATTCCAAGAAAATATCCATCTCTCCCACTTATAAGAATATGTTATTGAACGAGCATAAAATAGTGGATAATCATGACAATAAATTTTTTTCTTCTCCTAATATCTCTCCTATTTGTGACAAAGATATTTTGGTGTTAGAAGATCAATCTAATGAGAGTTATGAGAGTCCTATTTATTTCTCTTCTCCTACTAGGTAAAACATCATTGGAAAAGAGGATACCATCATTGATAAGAAAGAAAATCTAACAATACATGAATCCCCTACTTGGGTTGAAGTTATTTTAGAGGAACCAACCTTTGAGTGTCATGACCATCTAGTTTATTTCTCTCCTAAAAACTCTCCTACTAGGGAAGATATCATGGTGCAAGAAAATTACAACATTAATAATAGTGATATAGCTTCCTTAGATGAAGATGATGAAGTGACATTAGACTCTACTTCACTAAGAGATCATAAAAAATAGAGATAAATATTCTGAGGTTATGCCCATTAGATATCCCTTGAAGTACTCTCTTGATCCTAAACTTATCCTTTACCCACCCTCAAACCAACCACAAACTAAAAAAAACCTATCCTCATCCTCAAACCACCTGAGAATAATGTTTCACAAAAATCAAATTATAATACTATTTCTCATACATATAACACTAGAAACAATCTACAACCAAGACAAACAACTCCAACATCCCTCCAATTACCTCAACCTATCTAGCCTAGTGCCCCTCATTTTCTTTTACATAATGGAAAGGAGTATAATCTTCTTGAACAACTAAAGAATACTCTTGCTAAGATATCCTTGTGGGACCTTATCCAAGCCTCACCTAGTTACCATAACATGCTTCAAAATTCATTATAGAAATTTTTAGTCACTCCTAGTGCACAACCAAATTACAAAGAAACCCTAATTCAAGGAATGGATGCAAACATTATTTCCAACCAAAGTGTGTTACCTTAGCTAGAAAAGAGAAAACCAAATAAAGATTTCATGATAATAGCTCAACATAATTGGATTGGGATAAAGAGGACCCTTTTTGACAATGGTTTTTCCCTTAACGTGTGTAGCATAAGCCTTTTGGACAAGATTAAAGTAGACAAAATCCAAATACAACCAAACTCTTTATCTATTCGTGGGTTCGATAACATAGAAAAGAAACCACTTGGTGTGATTAAATTGCATATTAAATTTGTAAAGGTTACATTACAAAATCCTATCCATGTTATGCCTCATGATCTTTCATATAATCTTCTTTGAGGCATACCATGGATTCATGAGATGCATGTGGTACCTTTAACTCTGCATCATATCAAGAAGTATGTCTACAACAAAAAACTATATACAATCAAGGTTGACCTTGAACTAGAAAGTTGTTTGAACATTGATAAAAACAAGGAAAATCCTTTAGAAAGATTGACACCAACTATAGAAGTTGTTATTGGAATATGATTTGGGTTCCTTGGATTTCACGCTAGATTTGATGGGCAACCAAAGATCATAACAAAAAAGCATGAAAAAGAAAAAAATTCAATACACAATTTGAAAGCATCCACGTCAACCACTTTAGAAGAAGAAGAAAATTACACAAAAAACTTTGATGAAACTGATTATGAGCAATCACTAAATCCAAAAGAAAAGAAAAATATTTATAGAAGAGGTTATGAACATATGAAACAACTTGGGTATAGTGGAAAAGGATGTGGTGATAGAGAACAAGGTATATGTGTCCCTATGGAGACTAACACACAAGGAATGACTAATGATCTTTGTTATTTCCCTTCAAAAGAAAAAAAAAGCATCAAAAATACCTTCACTTAGTATCAACACTCTTATAAAATCTGGACACTGAAAAAGTAACCCTTCTACTTTTTTGTCTCATTTGGGCCCTCATGATTTTAGCTTAATTGTTCCTTGATTTAATGTTGCAATGTGGATAACACATTCACATTAGGTCTTGGGCCCTTTTAAAATAAAAGGATTCAAGTGGTACCTTACTTAAGTGTTGTAAAGTGTTGTAATGTACACTTTTACACTTTTCTAGAGTCTTGTTAATGTATTTCACTTAAATAGCCTCTTTTTATCATTTACCAAGCCTTATTTTAAAGTGTTGTAACAAAATTTCACACTTTTCTAGGTTTTTCATTAATATTTGGACCTTCTTATGCTTTAATTGGCCCTATTTTACATCTACAATCCTTATGAGTAATTTTTAGAATAAACATGTTAAACATCATTTAAAGCACTTAAATCCCAAAACTCACTTCAAATACCTAAGGTGGGACCCATTCACCATTTTGTGCGAATAATTCCCCTTAGGTGGGACTCATTCACCCAAAGTAGCAAATGAGTCCCCTTTGGCACAAAATTAAAAATTAATTTAAATTTCTAATGGGTTTTTATTTTCTAAGATCTAAGGTCGTCCTATGATGTATTTTTAGGAATTATTTCATAATCAAGTATAAATATAATATTTTTCTACTCATTTCACCTCCAATCTCTCAATCAGTCCAACAAGCAATTAAGTAATTTAGCATTCAAGCATTTTGTTTACAAGAGTATTCAAGCACTTTGAAGCCATTACTTGCATGTGTGCAACATTATACTTCAAGGGTTTGGTGAGTTGTAACATCATTACTTGTTCATTTTCCATTCTCCATTATCCATTCTATTTCATTTCATTTCAAGGGTTTGATTACCAACAAGGGCTTTGACCAAGGAAAAGCCCTATTCACTAACCCCTCAACAATTTTTCCCTCTCTTTGCATGTGATTTACAGGTTTAGGTTAAATTTTTTTCAAAGAGAAAGATTATAAAGGTTTCCATCAAGTTTTCAAAATAATTCAAATGTTTCAAAACCCTAGGAGAAGCTCAGAGAACACCTACGGGTTGAATTTGACAATTCCAGACTCGGATCTAAACTAGGAGCAAAAGTACAAACTGAGAGCGATAGATTCCACTTTTGAATTTATAGAAATCTAGAAGTGAACTAATTTACCATTAGTGGTGAATTAGTCCCACTACCTAGGACTAAACAATAATTCTACATATTTGAGTACCCTTTTTCCCAAAACTTGTTCTAGCACAACCTTCCTGAAGCAGGACTAAGTTGCCCAGCTTGGCATATGAGTCCTAGTTGGAATCAACAGTGAATTATTTAGGATTCCAAAGCTCCCTTCCATCTCTCTCTAGTATCCAAGGGCACAGTTTCAATTTCATAAGTTTTTGTTGCAATCTACTTGCATTTCTAGGTTTTTTGCATATCACAATGTGTTTTCAAACACCTTGCATTTTCCAAGTTTTGTAGTAGTGGTGAACTGCTTTATAAATTTTCATCCTTGAGGAAAATAACATTTGATATATTTCAATCTCCTTTGCATTTAAATCTCAAGGGTTTGTTGAGCATTGTGAAATCAGATCCTTGTTCCTTCATTCCCCTTTTGGTGTGAAAAAGGAAGTTGTGCATTCCATTTCCATTGTCCACACAAAAGATTCCTCCAAGAAAACTCTAACTTTGGCACATCTTTAACTAATATATGTACTACATGTGGCAATATCTCATTAGATATGTGTAGACATTGAAAAATGTCCTAGTTTGTGAGAATCATTTTTCTTGGACTCCATATTCACATAATTAAATAATTTTAATTATTTAATTATTCTCAATCACATTCTTCTATTAATTAAATAATTTTTAATTATTTAATTAATTCAATTTTTGTTGGTATTGGCATGGTGTGATGGTTTAAAGGTGGCATTGTTGTTCTTGCCACCAAGGTTCAAACCCCATTATGGTGGTATTGATGAATGGTTGTATTCTGGTTCATAGCTTTGATTCAAAAGCATTTGCCTCTTGAATAAAAAAAATCACTTAGCTTTATTCTATATTGATCAATTAAATAAATTAATTGTGTCACTAATTCCCCCGTCTCCTTTAATAATTAAATAAAATATTATTTATTTAATTATTTTCTTATCATCATTTCGTCTATAGTTAAATAATTAAAATTAATTATTTAACTATTCACTTAGATCCTCTAATTCCTCTATGGTTAAATAATTGTTGAAATTATTTAATTATCCACCAACCCTCTCTTTTATTAAATAATTAATTCAAACTAATTAATTAATGTCTTCTCCCATTTTTCTCCTATTTAATTAAAATGATTTTATAAATTGTTTTAATTAAATGCCCACTTGCCTTTTCCACTAAAATAAATAATTTAAAAAAATTATTTGTGCCTCCACTTGTCTAGAGATTCCTTTCTCATGAATTAAAGATTTCCAATTTTTATTTTGACCATTATCCCTCCACTATCTCATTTTTGAATCTTGTTTGTTGATCTCCTCTGGGCTCTTTGTAATGTTGACCATCCATTTTGTAAACTCCGTCTCATGAATCCTCATTTGTTGATCTTGGAATCTTTCTAGAAGATTGATCCTTTTTTTTCATTTGAATGGTTGTCTATAAAAGAAGCCTTCCTCCTCCATGTTTTCCTTAATAGCCACTTATCTCCAACTTTCTTTCTTACAATTTGTAGGTACTTGCACAAGTTAGACTACAATTCTAAGGGAAAATTTGCAAAATGAGAAGGAGAGACAAGAGAAGTTATTCAAGTTTAAGCATGGGGAATGTTTTGATTTGAGGCTTTTAATTTCCTTATGCTTTCATTGTTTTCTCTTCTTTGGATGAGGTTATTAGCTTAGAAATGTTGTGGTTGTCACTATTATCTAAGCTAGCTTGATTTTACCCATCTCACATTTGTGAACCTAACGCGAAGAAAAGATTTTGTAGGATCCATACATATATATATATATTGCAGGTTTCCAATATGGAATGATGCAACTATTATGCACCCAAGAACACAAGTGCTAGGAAATGATGCAATCACTAAGAGAAAAGACTATTGTTTGGAGGGTAATCGGATTTAAAATTATGATGCATCGATGGAAAACAATGACACATTTGTGGGTAGGAAAATTTGAATTCAAAATCATGATGTAACTTCTTTTGTGTGGTGCAACACAATGATGCATCTGTAGTCCTTAACAATGCAACTACCTATTGGTATAATTTTATTTTTTTGTTTTCTTTCAATCTTTTTGTTTTGGGTTTTCAAGTAGGCTATTTTTTTTGTGTTATAACAATTTCTTTTTAGCGTGTGGCTTTCAAATCCAAGGATTTCTCAAAAAATTATTTCCTTAGAAACAACAAAAAATTGAGCTCTTTTATTAGTTTAGATTTAAGCAATTTTATTTTATTTGTTTTCCAACTAAAAATTGCATCAAGATCATAAGGATAAAAAGAGCTTGCATAACTCATTCATACAAATTTAAAAGTAACAAAAAAATACATTCTTACACTCATGGGTATTAAAATGAACTTGCAACAAATGTCATCAGTATAAAAAGAATCTGAGTCTATTCAAATAATAAGCAAAGGTTAAAATTTACAAGTGTTTTTTTATGTTTTGTGGTTTGTAAACTGTCATAGAGTGTGTATGCTCTCCTCTCATGCCATTTGGAGATCCTAAGGATCAAATGCATCTGTTTGGAATTTGTATAATCACACCCCACATTTGGATTTTGGGCTTAAAATGAACCCCATGTGAGTGTGAGGCAAAAGTGTTGTTTATGCTCTCTCCTTGCACTTCGTGTGATCTTCAATGATAAAAAACAACACCTTGTCTTTCTTTTGTAACCTTTAGAGGGGCTTGCCTCAAAAGATAGAATGACTCCAACTAATTTTTCACTCGAGCTGATATATTAAAGGATAAGACTAAACCATCAAGTCCTCATGATAGTCTTTTCCCTTTCCATACAGTGTCACTCAAAATAGGGTACCTACCATAAAACATATAAGAGCCCCTAGTAGAGTGATTAAAGCCTTAAGTTGCTTATTGAACACTTGTGGGGAGTCATGTCCCTACGTATTCACTAAGAACCTTTGTTATAGTGGCCAAAATCCCTTTCACTTTCTAGCGTAGGAATGGTCATTCTGAAGCCACCCAATATCTTTGCTAAGCATGTGTAGAGGCAAAAAATCCTCTTGGGGGATTAAGACTCAGTGAGCTTGAGAAGTGAGTGTCGTGGAGGGGAGCTAGTGCCACCAAGTCTCTAGTTGTCCGCCTTGCTTAAGTTGTTGGATAGATCTAAGTGGGGATCGAGTGGGTGGTATCTCTTGAGAAGCCATAGGTTGTCAAGTGTATTTGAAAGTGTCTTTTACAGACTTAAACATCTTACACATTTAGACCAAACTGGTCAAAACCATCAAAACTACAAAATCATTTATTTGTCACCACAACTAATGAAAACAGACCCACAACTGTTATTTTGAAATTCAAATTATATTTTGAGCTGCAATTGATCACTGGAAAACTACAATTATTATACTAAATTGCATTTGCAGAAAATAGAGTCACAATTGTCCTCTTGAAATGCAACTACACTTTAGAAACCTGCAACTTGAAATGATGCATTTGCAGAAAACAAAGTCACAATTTCCTAATAATAAAAAAACTCTTAAAATCATTGTCTAAAATCTAATCAATTCATTTTATAATGACCCTGAAGTTACTAAACAAGAAACTTGCAATCCTTTATCAGTTTATCCCAGCCTTACCATTTAGGATTTCATTATAGGTAACCTTCCCCATTCTTTGTATTGCATGAATTAATTTTAAACCTTAGGTTGCATCTCCCTTTCAATTTTTTGACATAGGAATACCATTAAGCTTTTGAACAGTCCTTGGTTGCTTATCCAATTTGTCATTGACCTTCATGCCGCACTTTATCAATCTTTGCCATTATATCACTGGTCAAATTTGAGTCTCAAGCTTGTGTCCTATCCTTGACTAAATCTTATCAAAATTATCCTCTTGACTATCACCAAGGTCAATGACACTTGGGTTTGTAACCTTGGGCTTACATTAGCTTGGTTTTCGTCCTTTGTTTCAAATTTTTTGATTCCTCTACATTACCTTCATCTCATTTAATTTCATATTAAATCCTTTTGATCATAAGCTTTTATCATTATCTTTCCAATATTTCACCTAGGTCTAAATAATGCTTTACACCTTTATCTAAAAAATACAAAAAGAAAAAACATAGTTCATTTTCATTTAAGCCTTAGCATCATTTAGTCTCCATATCATTTTCCTTGATTATCAATTGGTCAACCTTTCATATAATTTGCATCTATTAGTCTCATTTTCCTTGCATCCTTAAATTCAACAAAAATTAAAAAAATATTTATTTTAGCCTCATCACCATCTTGCATTATCCTCCAACTTGTAAAAGTCTCAAATGGTTGAAACAAGGTCATGAACTGAAATAAAGGACATGGATTTCTCAAGTGACCTTTTTCATGACACCACCCTTGGAACAAATTCAAATCATTCCACACCTCAAAGAGAGACACCACAAATAGATCAAACTGACACATTGGACAACCTAAGCCTAGAAGAATTCAACAAGAAATTGACCCCAAAAGAAATTGAAAGAGCTTACCATGACCCAAGATTTTTGAGCATGGTTGATCCACACATGACTACCACTAGCACACATCCCAATCATTTAGACATTTGGAAACAAGGTAAGCCATACTACTACACAAGCAAATAGTTTCACATTTTGAAGTTCCTCAAATTCTATGGGTAAGACCTTTACAATACCCCTTTTCCAAAACATGAATCAAGGTGCCATATCACAAGGTCCTACACCTTTACTCCAAAATGAAAATCAAGGTCCTATACCCACACTTCAAAACACAAATCAAGGTCCCTTATTCCAAATTCAAAGCACACCTTTATCAATTCAATATCCACCAAATAAATCTAGAAAGGTTCACATTGCCTCATGAAGGATCTCAAATAAAAACATCAATCAAGGGCCTACATTTGAAATTGCTAATCAAATACCTACAATTTCATTTCAAAATTCTAATCAAGTACCTACACCTTCATTTCAAAATGCTAATCAAGGATGTACTCCACTTCAAAACACCAATTAAGGGACTACACCATCTTTCCAACACACAAATCAAGCACCAACTTTTCAAATCAAAGGAAAAAATCAAGGGTCTACACCTCAATTCCAAAACTCAATACCAAATGCAAACATCACCTATGGAAAAAACATAAATTCCAATTTCATTCCATATCAAAACAACACACATCAATATGGTAACCAAGGTCTCACACCACAAAGCATCAATCCGAATTCAAATCTGACATATGACCTTAATACCAAATTCATGACACTAAATCAAAATAATTCAACACCATATCTTGTAGATACACTGATGCAAGAAATGCAAACTCTCCAATAACAAATGATAAACATACATTTTTAGACCAATAAGAAGAACTATTCCATGGAGAATTGTGCCCTTTTCCATTCGATAGAAAATTGTACATGCTACCCTTCCCCCCTCATTTTATGACACCACCTTTTCCTAAGTATAAGGGGACAGGGGATCCAATAGAACACATTTTGGAACTTAACACATCATGCATGGAAGTCTCATATGATCCTACCTATTTGATGAGACTATTCCCTCGAAGCCTGATGAGGCTAGCCCTAGATTGGTTTGCACATCTCCCCACAAGAATTATAACACATGGTGAACTAGCTAAAAAATTCATCAACCACTTTTCCTTCAACATTAAAAATGATGTCATCCTTGCAACATTGAGCACAACCAAAAAATAAGGACAAACACTTACCTTATTTTACCAGAGATGGTGAGGTTTGGTTAACAAGTTTCCTTATCACATTCCTAAAAAATAATTGGTCACCATGCTTGTTGAAAAACTTGACAAAGAAATGATTAGTAGTCTACAAATACAATGTTGCACAACTTTTGATGAGATAGTTGAGAAGGGTGTCCTTATTGAAAAATATCTTACTGTAAAAGGACTAGTCAAGATAAACAAGGAAAATCCAAAACCTAGCAATGACAAGAGAAAATACTGGTCTCCAAACAAAAATGACAGAAATGATGGAGTTGTTGATTCCAAACTGATAACCAAAGGTCCAACCATTCATATTAAATTTCCTTCATCATCAAATACATCAAACACCCATACATAAGGTCAAAACCAAATGCTAGACATAGTGCAAAATAATCAACAACGAAGAGGTCATCCCCAACCTAAAAGAACATGCACCCAATTGGATGAATCCATCCAATCAGTCCTCAAACAACTTTTTCATTCTAATGTTATCACACTAATAGACACTAAGAACTTTGAAGCCTCCTTGATCAACCTAATTGGTGGAAAGAAGATGAATAATGTGAATATCACCGTGGAAAAAGACACAAGATAGCTAGATGTTGGAAAATCAAGAATATCATTCAAGACCTCATTAAAAATGGGACCATATCAATAGGAGATTCACAAGGCACAACCAATGTTGATCATACCATGTTCAAGACTCCCTTGTAAGACAATTACAAAGGAAAATCATCCAGTTCAATGAACAACAATAATGCCAATCATACTGCTGTCAAGCATGATTATAGCACTATCACCCTTAATGTGAGACCCTTTGATGATCGCAATTCCACAATTACTATAAAAAAGCCAGGTTCAAAATTTTTTGTTACCACCCACTACACCAAGATAACTATTTTAGGACCTCCTAATTCATAGCAAAAGAATGAATACAATCTTCTGGAGCAATCAGGAAAAAACCCCGCCCAAATTTCTATCTTGGAGCTCCTTCAAATATCACCAAAACACAAAGACATCCTTGATAAAGCATTGCAAGAAGCATCCATACCTACTAACCTAAATGTCAATGTATTTTAGGCCATGGTTGGATACTTAGCTATGCCGCACCATGTCACCTTCTCTTAACAAGACTTTTCCACACCAAAATCTAATCATAATGACCCCTACAGCTTGAAGTATGCATTAATAAACACAAGATAAAATGAGCCCTAGTAGATAGTGGAATAGGTTCGAACATCTACTCACTAAAATTGGTGAAAGCATTGTGATACTCTGAGAATTGAATAGACCAAACCAAGAAATTTGTGATCAAAGCTTATGATGAAGTTGAGCATTCATCTAAAGGCATAATTTTGCTTCCTGTAAGAGTTGGCCATGTAATACAAACACAATATTCCATGTATTGGATCTAAGTTTCGAACTATCAATCACTTAGAAATTCTCAGCAACTTTGATATTTTCAGCAACTTCAATGAAACTTATCAAATTTGCACTACAATATTCTTCCTGGCCACCCATGGATTCATGCCATGAGGTCCATCCCCTCCACCTACCATCAATGCCTCAAATTCCCATACAATGGCACTAAAATTACTATTTTAGGTGACCTTGATCCTTTTCAGTATTGCACAAACTTCAAAGGAACTGTTGAACGTCAAGTGCCCATCAATAGAGAGGCCTCATCTTCCACTTCATCTACCATTCCATTTCACTACAATGACCCATCCACCCTTGTCAAATCATCCATCCCATTAACCACACCTTCCACACCAAAGATTCAAGTTCAAGACAAAGGATGCAGAGAATACAATATGAAGAGTCTCTTTTACATTGGAAAATTACCTAAATCACCAAAGTCTTATGGAAAACCACATCCCATGCAGCCTAAGGTAATCATTCATAATCCCCCTACCACCTTCACTAATTGGGGGAACTATCCAAAGAATCTTTAGATGGCCACATTCACACATGGTTGTATAGAGAAGAGGACACTAAAACTAAGAAATTTCCAATTGAATAGTATCCAAAAGGGTTCCAAATAATGAAATGAAAAGGATATGATGGACACAGTGGTCTTGGATTAAATAAACAAGGAATTTTATATCCCTTACAACCTCCTAAATTACTAAAGAATCAAGGGTTGGGGTTTATACCAGTAAAAGTGACTATTCGGGGTATCAAGTTATCCTCAAGTGAGACTATTATCACTTCAAATGAAATCGAGACATCTAAGGACTCCTATACTAACTCTAATTCTAATGAATGTGAATGGGATCTAGAATCCAGTATATCCATTAGAAATCATTACCTTGAGGAAATATTTAGACAACATTGTGAGCCTACCTTTGAGGAAGTATTTAACCAAATGTTTAAATTTGGTCCCTCGCCCAGTCCCCATCTGAAGATCCCATTGAAAAGAGAAGAATGGATCAAACACTTTTGGGAAATTGTTGATTTCCCCTCTTGGGAACCTGATGACTCCACCTCTTTCTTCACTCTATCTTCCTACACTATGACCCTTGACAATACCGATTATGGCTTACCCCTTGTCTACCCACAACTTATTGATTGGGATCAACAAGAACCACCAAGTTTGGACACTTTTGAAAATGATGAAGCTATCTTTTAGTTCATGGGACTTCATGAAGGAATACCAAGTGGGAATCATAAGGTTGTATTTTCCATAGAACACAATTATGCAGCATAATTTGGTGAGGTTCTTCTATCCTCTAGTCACAATAGTGAAAATTAAAAAAAGTAAAAATAAAAATAATAGGTCTTAAGGTGAAAACTGAAAGGTGTCTGCTAATTGTGAAAAAGTAAAAATAAAGGACGTATCTAAAGGTGAAAACCTCTTTGAGGCACCTAAGGATGGAGGACTCGATAGTCTACCTATAGACCAAGAGAGAACATCATTTCTTATAGAAGAAACAAAAGAAGTAAACACTGGTACACAAGATAATTCCAGAATCATACAATTAGCAACATTGTTGACCATTAAGGAAAAGCTTGAGTTTATATCATTATTTTTAAAAAGATGAGTTAATTTTGCATGGTCATATATTGATATGCCTAGATTGGATCCTGAACCTATTTTACATCACCTACCACTACTACCAAATGCTAAACCATATAAACAAAAGTTGAGAAAAATGCACCCACAGATTGCACTCTTGGTCAAGGTAAAACTAAAGAAACTCTTGGATTTTGGATTCATATGCTCAATTGATTATGTAGATTGGATATAAAACCTTGATCATGTCACCAAACCAAATGATCAAATCAGAGTATGTACAAATTTTAGAGATGTCAACAAAGCTTTTCCTAAAGATGATTTATCTTTACCAAACATTGACATCATAGTAGACCTTATTGTTGGATATCAAATGCTATCACTTATGGATGGATTCTCAGGTTATAATCAGTAAGAATTGCTCCTAAAGATCAACCAAAAAAAACATTCATGTGTGATTGGGGAAATTTCTATTGGAATGTCATGCCATTTGGGCTTTAAAATTTTGGAGCTACATATCAAAGAGCCATGACTACTATTTTTCATGATTATATGCTTGTACTTATGGAGGATTATGTTGTTGACCATCTCTTGAAATATTTATAATGAAGCAGTCACCTAGCAATCTTGGACAATATTTTCACATGACTTGAAAAGTACCAACTCAGGTTAAATCCAAAGAAATGTGTTTTTAGGGTCTAATCAGGAAAAGTCCTAGGATATATTGTCTCTCATAGAGGAATAGAAGTTGATCCCATGAAAGTAAAATCTATCCTAGACATGCCACCACCAACCAACATTGATCAATTAAGGGAATTATAGGCTAGATTACAATCAACCTGTAGATTCATTACTTAGCTAGCAAACAAGATCCATCCATTTCAACATCTATTATGAAAAGGAATCCCCTTCAATTGGATAGAAAAATTTCAAGAAGAATTTGACCAGATCGAGAATTATTTATTAACTCTGCCAATTCTTATGCCTCTAATTGATGGAATAAATTTGATATTGTATGTGAAAAAAACTACATCAACATTGAGAGCATTGTTAGCATAGAATGACAATAATGGAAAGGAATAATAAATTTATTATATAAGTTGCACCTTAGTCGGGTATGAGTTGAACTATAGCCCTATTGAGTGAGAATTCCTAGCAATTGTATTTTTAGCATAGAAGATGAGGCATTACATGTTAAATCACAAGATAAAACTAATTGCCAAAATTGATCATCTAAATTATCTTCTCAGCAAAGCAACTCTGATAGGAAGACTAGATAAGTGGGTTATGATCTTATGTGAGTATGGCATTGAGTACATTGACTAAAAAGCAATAAAAGGACAAGTGAGATGATCAACTCATAGATACACCACTAAAGGAAGATCATCCATTGATATTCAATTTCCAACCGAATCAATATTTGTCATAGAAACAATGACAACATGGAAACTATACTTGAATGGATCTTACATCAGTCATGGTTCAAGAGTTGGTATTTTGTTCATCACACCACAAGGATATTCCATTCCTAAGTCATTTTGAATAGCATTTCTATGCACTAATAACATAGTTAAGTATGAAGGATTGTTGATAGGTCTTCGAATGGTAATAAAATGGAAAATTAAGGATCTTCAAGTTATGGTAATTCTCAATTAGTGATTAAGCAAGTTAATGATGATTATGACACCAAGGATGAGAAAATGATGTTGTACAAGTGCATGGTTGATATTTTTATACTATATTTTGATAATATCACCTTTGAGAAGATACTAAGAATCTGAAATAAAGTAGTTGATGTAGTGGATGCAATTGGATCTCCCTTAGATATTCCTAACAATGCATTGCAATATGAGTTCTTGGTAGAAAAATTGTCGATCTCTACGTTTGATGTCCCTGAAATTGAACTTGTGTGTGAACTTTTTGGTCTTGAATCTCCTTGGTACAAAGAAATTTATAGTTACTTTCATGACAAAATTATCCCTCTAGGATTTTCCCTCAACCAACACAAAACATTTATCCAACAAGCATCCAAATATGTCATCATCGAAGATACCCTTTTACCGCAACATCCTAGATAGTACCCTCCTCCAATGTCTCAACTCAAATTAAGCACAGATATCCTTACAAGAGGTACATCATGGTATATTTGGAGCTCACTCTACTAGTCCAACCCTAGCTAAGAAGCTCATCTTTTATTATTGGCCTACAATGGAATACCTATCACTTCGTGAAGAAATGCTACTAGTGTTAGATTCATAGAGTTCTTATACATGTGTCATCTCAAGAACTATAGTTGCTTATGTCACCATGGCTATTTTCTCAATGGGAACTCAACCTCGTAGGAAACATCCATCGTACCTCAACTAATGGGCATAAGTTTATACTTATTGCTACTGAATACTTTATAAAATGGACTGAAGCCATCCCAATGACCTACATTACTAGAAAGAAAATAGCCAAGTTCATCTTGAACTACATTATATGTCACTATGGTATCCCATAGTCCATCATTACACACATTGGTTTCCCCTTCAAGAATCAAGATGTTTATGAACGTTGTGAAAAAATTCATATCCAACAGCATTTTTCCACTCCATATTACCCCTAGGGTAATGGCCAAGCTGAGACATCTAATAATACCATAATAAAAATCTTAAAGAAGACCATTAATGATGTTGGTCATGACTGGAACCTCCAACTCAATCCTGCTTTATGGGCATATTGTACAAGTACCTACACCCCTATAAGAGCCACTCCATACTCCCTTATCTATGGATCTAAATCCATACTTCCTATAGAGATTGAGTTACCATCCCTATGAGTTTATATGCAAGGATTGATTAATCAAGAAGAATACCATACATCCTATCTAAATGAGCTAGAGTTATTGGATGAAAAGAGACAACATGCTTTGACACATTTTCAAGCATATCAAAATCACCTTCAATGTAACTAAATAAGAATGTCCAACCTAGAAGCTTTGACATTACAACCCCTTATATTGGTTGGTCCCTTATATCATCACAACATCATATGGATCCAATGATTATCAGCTCTCTACTCCTGAAGGAGAACCATTGCCCGAGCCTATCAACAACATGCACTTTCATAAGTACTACACTTGACTCTCAAAGTATCCTTTCAAAACATCAAACAATACAAAAAAATAAAAAAAATAAAATGGTCACCTTGATGAAAACTTGGAAAATACACATCTTGGTGTCAACAAAAAAATCAAAAAATTATTAAAGAGAAATAATTCATCCAAGAGTGAAAACCACTTCGGTGGCCCTTTGGATAAGTCCCATCATCAAAACCTATCAAATAGGCGCCATGCATAGTCAGTCTATGCTCATCCATCTACTATCACTCCACCTGGTCTTTTTCCCTTCGCTCATCCACTCACACCCATCCATAATAAAGCTTTGTCATCCTTCTAATGGCCTAAGAACCATCGACATTTAATGTCCTTCACTTTCATGATCATTCTTTTCTTTCATTGATCCCCTCACATATAATAAATTGGTCCTACACTTGACTGGGGAAAATTCCTTGACTTATTTCTTCCTAGGATCCTACACATGGTATCATCCTTTTAAAACATCAAAATCCAAAAAAATCATAAAACTTTAAAAATTAAAAAATATCGTAAAACTTTGAAAACTCCAACAATAGAATTAGAGTCTGAGTTTGAGTTTGAGTCATTTTTTGTGGGTTTAACTACATTGTATCTATGCATTTTATACATAGGAAAGGATCATCCTAAATGATCCCTTGAGACATTAGGTCAGTCCATTTAGGCTTTCCAAATAAAATCATGACTCAATATTTTGAAAAATAAAATATAGTCAAGTCATGTCAAATTATGAGGTCTCTATATGTGTAACATAGGAAAGGTCCATCAATTAATGAGCCCCCCAGGCCCTAGGTCAGTCCTTTAGGGTTTTCAAGTTCAGTATTGTTCTTAGTGTACAAGCAATCATCATTTAAACCAAATCATGAATCAATAGGGAAACATAACCATAAAAATCTTTCATCTTCAATTAGTCAATCATCTTATCGTCAATCAACTAATCTAGTCATTGATCTTTTATTGGAATGGGGCATTATTTCATTTGTCTCATTCAGTCCTATCTCTTGTATTTTATTAGGATGTTTCCCTTCTAAGATTAGACTTTTTCTTTGGTCAATTAGGTCATTCACCTTAATTAGGATATGTCTTTCTTGCAATTAGGTGCTTTATCAACACTTGTCACTTGGTCAAATTTATTAGATGTGTATCTTACCTTATACAGGATATGTCTTTCCTAAAACTAGGCATCATCACATCAGTCAATCATATAAATCACACTTTATCAAATCAATCAAGCTTTTCATCTTTCTCAGATTAACCTTTTCCTTATTCAAGATGTGTCCTTCCTAAAACTAGGTGTAATCCATCAAATCAACCAATCAATCCTTGTCAACCAATCAACCAAACTCGTTCATCTTGGTTGACCTAATCAATATATCAAACGATATCATCAATATTATTGGAAAACATTATCTCTTTGGAAAACACTTTGTTGTAATGGGTTTGTATTATCTTTTTTTGGTTCTGGTTCATGTTACTAATTACCTCGAGGATTTCAAAAAGGATTTAGAGGAACAATGATGGATTATGACCTATTTTCCTTTTTATATGTTTGTGTTTGTCTTGGTAAAACGAATAGGATAATTGGGTCCTTAGTATGAGTTGAGACTTTCCTTTTCTATTGGCATTATCTTTTGACTACTTCTCTCTCACAAATGGTCACCTTGCACACCTTGGTCTATGTCATACCATGGTGTTTGTGTTCCATTTGTGAAAATTTTGACACTTGATGATGATAAATATATAAAAGCATGAAAGTTGGACCCATGTCATTTCTCATCTAACATTCCATCTCCTTTGTCCTTATCGTACTAACGTGCATCTCTTATGTGCTAACATTGCTTATGTCTACATCTTGATAGATTCCTATGACACACAAAAATATCTTGCATACATGATCATGTTAGCAAATATAATAGAAATGATTATCACCATAGACATCATATTAAGTCACATCTATTTGCATAAGAAAATACAAAAAAAAAATAGAAATCATCCATATAGAACTAACATTATATGACATTGCATTGTACATTACATCATAGTTTATTTCCATCCATCATATCTCATAGCATAATATTCCACATCACATTGAATTACATTTCACATGTACATTGCATCACATCAATAACATCACATTTTACACTATAACATGGCATACCACACTATGCGCCATATTTTGCATTTATATTAGACATGCTTAATCATCACATTTTGTATTATCATATAAGCATTCCATCACATTAAATTTAATTACATTTACATGTTATATCACATTCACAACATTAGGTCATTTTTATTGCATCCACTATTCATACATATCATAATGGTATAAACATCCATAATCATAAATGTATCACATTGCATCTATCAAGTTAGGTTATTCATACTACATTTATCATACACACATATCCTAATGGGCATAAACATTCATAACATTATCATAAAAGCATAATCACAAAGAATATTAAACCATCACATCATCATATAAAATGAATTAATATACATCATAACCACAACATGAACATCCATAGCATAACATCATCATAAACATAAAGCATAATCATATAACACTACATGTCATAAACTTCTGCCAAAAATCATATCATATATATCGCTCAAAAAATTAAGTGTCATGGGTACAATGTCAAGATGTGTTGAGTCCAATGAAAATGAAGCTCGTGGGCTTGATAATCAAAAATTAGTGTCCATATAACATAATACATAAAAATACGCCCTAGCCTAAACTATCTTGATCCCCTATCCCTAGGGCATCCCTATCCTCCTTAAACAGTGACTCTCTAGCCCTATGCTCTATGGTGGATGGCATATCATAGGGGGTAGTCATCTCACATCTTAAGTCTCACCCTTGCACTTCCTCTAAGAATGTATGTTGTTCATCCTATTGTGAGTCTTTCCCCATGAACCAATGACAATATTTAAAAATTTGGGATCCCTCCTCTCTGGTGGTACCACTCTCTCATAGAGATCCCTGTAATACTACATGGCCATGCTTGCCTAGGTATACTCACGAGTAACATCAACAACAGATACACTACAAGTGGTCATAAAATCTATCATGCACTAATATGTCTATTGCCAACTAATAACAACTAGGTTCCTCTTAGTCTACATGGTGTCTCTCTCAACCTTAAGGTCATCCCTCTCTATTGTCACAATCCTCATCTTTGCCTCTAAGTGTTGTACCCAAGCCTACAAAGTGGCTATCCTCTGCTCTATAGATCCATCATCTCCTCTATCCCCCACCTCCTTGAGCTCATACATACCCATAATTATCATCTCCTCAAGGATTCTCTCATCCTCATCCATCTCTTCCTACTCTCCATGCTCCTCTTATCCCCTCTCTCCAAGTCCCTCAACCTCCATCGCCTCCACCTCCAGGTGTCCTATTTCTAGAGAAGGAATCTCTACATGTTGCTCTCCCTCTTCTACTACCACCTCCATCGCTACCATCACCTCACACTCATCCTTGTCCATCTCCTCCTCATGAATTAGTGGTAGTTGTCTCACCACCCCTCACCCTCCATCCCTCCTCCTCCTGTGTTGGTATCCTTCCTAGCCTCCTCACCCATCTCCCCCATCATCTCCCCACCATCATCCATCCCCCATCCACCATCTCCTCTCCCTCTACCCCTCCAACCCCTATCACCTCTCTAGCCTCTCAATCCCATACCTCTGCACTCTACTAGCACTAAATGTTGTGGATCTATTAGTCGTATTGGCTTGTCAATCAACCACCAAGCATCATACTCTTGTGTAGTACATGCATCAACATCACCGCCTCTCCACTCCCAATCTAATGACTGTGGGGCAGAAATCTCTTACTATAGTAACAATGATCTGAGGCCCCCATTGATTAACCTCTTGGGAGGACCGTGAAAACTCTGCAGTGCCAATGACAACACCCTATCTCTCCTCAAACTTCCTTCGAACCTTCTCTAGGAGATACATCTCAATAATATGTTGACTTTGCATTGTGTTCCTGATAAGATACAATTGATGGGTGTTTTTGAAATTCTAAAAATAGACAATGCACAAGTGTAATGTCTCTCTTGAAAGGTAAAAATTTGCAACTAAGTTTCAAATAATCACCCCAAGGTCTCTCGGGTGTCAAGTCATGACAATGCTTGGAATAGTTGAACTGGTTGATGTGATTTTTTGGTAATCATAGGGTGGCCTTTATGGTTTACAAAGCATAGGAAGTTGGGTTTGCAAATGGAGTTTCAAAGTATTGGAAGTGAATGAATAGTGGTTGCTCACTCAAAACAACAAGCTAGAACTAATCTCAATCACCAAGTTTGACATTGTGATGGTGCTTGGAATCCTACTCTAACAAAAGGTTAAAGGAAATAGAAAAAGGAGAAGGGGTTGAGAGAAGTTGTTCTAAATATAAGCTATGAATGAACAGTAACAATGGAGGATGTTATAGTATACAGACTCCCACAACCAAGCTTTTTTGACCGAGAAAACCTATAGCTACACAAAACCATTGCAATCTTCTAAGGCCTGCAAATTTTTAAATTATGCATTCACCTCATGAACATACAATTTATCTAAGTTGTAGCAACATTAAATAGCTCAAACTAGCTTTGGAAAGTGATTCATCATCAACAAATCACAAAATCAAAGAGCTTTGGAGTTCATCAAATACTGTAACAACATTCACCATTAAATCCATTCAAGAAACAAACTAAAACTAACATTGAGGCTAAACCATGTATGCTTAATGAACAAGTTCAAAGAAAACATCTAAAATACTACAATGCTTCCTTCTATTGCTACAAAATACCCTTTACGCCAATTCACCACCACTTACAAATGAGGAGCAAGCCCCTATTTATAGTTTTCCAAAAGAAGAATGAATGGCCAAGATTAATTTACAATGTGTGGCCCAGATTCAATATAGCTTAGGGTTTCACCTACCCCCAATACTTTACAATATAAAAATAGACTCTTTTTTCCTCTTCATTATTTTGTTTTATGGCCTATTTTGTCTTTTAGTTACTATATTAGTTTTATCCACTAGCTGTCTTGTTGTAGCTGAAAATATCAAAATCTACCCTCTTGTTGGTGCATTTGCAGTATCCTTCAACTAATTAAGTGCATCCTTTTTGTAGATTGGCACATTTCTGAGAAATAAATATGTTTCTCTTGATCTAGATGGACAACTCCTGACAACAATCATCATTTGGTAGAAAATAAAACAACTGCCTCATGCTCCTCATTTGAAAGCATTTCTCAAATTGGTATTGCCTGACACAAATTCTTAAGTGGGCTTATTCAATTAGGTAGAACTCCCCTAGACATCAATATTCAAATAAGTGGCTCCTTTGGTGGTCGTAATCACCCTCCAAGCATAGCAAAATATATTTCTTTAGCATGGTTCCATGAATCTTGCACACAAGAGGTGAAATAAGTGCTTTCATACATAAATCAAGGAAAATGTTAGTCAAATCCTACAAACTCATTGTTAGATCAATCTATGCATCATTAAAAGATCATAATATTCATCATTGTTCCATATTTGGAGTTCGTTTGGCCCATAAACATAAATGCAGGTTCAAGGGTGTGGGTTTCCCCTAGGTCAAAAGTCGTTCAAAGCAGCTAGGAGTAGGATGGTGTTGAGGCCATGGAGACCCACACACAACCAACCATAGAAAAATTTCTAACTAGTGAACTTGGAAATCAAATTCCATGTGAGGTGCTTTGGCATGTGTATAAATCAATTGTAAGGCACTTGAACTTACTAGGTTAAGCTTGATGCATTTATGGGTTTGAGGCATGTGGGTGTGGGAAGGTCAAAGGACATTTGGAGTCTCCACCATTAAGCAATGAAATTTAGAGCATGGTGACCCACAGGCGAAAGTCCACATTGTGAGACCCATGGGTGCCTCCAACATTAAGGGCTACATGCAAAATTTTGACCAATTTAGGAGATACAAGAGGGAGCTACTAGGTCACCATCATATGTTCACTGTTAGGAATGACATTGGAGGGATGGTGGTCCGTATGTGGCGGTGCACTTAGGTGGACCCACAACGAGCTCGAGGACTTGGCGTGTGTTCCAACAACTTTCAAATTTGGGAAACAAAAAGCCCCATTTGGACCTCGCAATGTAGAGGGATGGAGGTGTTGAACTGTAGATTTTTGGGTAGTGCTTATAGGCTACTCTTGCACTCTTAGGATGTTTCACCTAAAGGAGAGAGATAAACGCCACACAAAATATCTAGCTAGGTTAAATCAAAATTATACAATGTATGATTTAATTTAGACTAAAAGAGATGATATAAATGCAATTGGATGATCTATGTGACTGATTATGAATGCAAACCTTAAGTATATATAATGTTTGAAAATAAAGTGATGTTTTCAAAAAGCTTGAATTGATGAAAGAAAATGTAGATTAAACTAAATAGAAAGCATGATCTCAGAATGTGTGCACCTGAGAAGCTAAAGAGGAGTGGAGAGCAATATGGAAAACTAACAAAATCTAATTTTGAGTTGGTTGGTACTAATTCACCACATTGGGTGAATCAGTCTTAGGTTAGGGTTTTTCTACGCATAAACTATTTTTCGACAACTAGGTGTCAGGATCTGCATCTAACTCAAAACTACACCACAGGAGGGACTAATTCACCATGCATGGTGAATCAGTTCACTTTCAAATTTATGAAATTTCAAATATTTTTTCTGCACCTTAACACCTACACAACACTTTCTAACAAAAACTTGAGTTGGGATCTCAAAAAATTCCTACAAAAAAAGTAAAAATTATTTTTCTAATGGGGGTTTTCCTTAGTCAAACCCCTAGTTGGGTAATTAAACCTTGAATGGAGAAAAATCTGCATAAAACCCTAGCTTTAGATGTGTTAAAGACTATGAAAATATGATGTATGTCAAAAACCCTATTCTATTGTGCAAGAATAAGAAGTACAAATGTTATTTGAGTGATGCAAGATATCACCTATAGAAATATTAAAAAACATAAAAAATGGAGATAAAATGATATTCAAATCAAATGTAGATGAAATGCAAACCTTAATCTAAACATAAAGTGAAAAATGGAAGATGGAATCACTTTAAAACTATGTCGTCAAAAATTGGACCCACTGCTTGACATGAGATTAAATGGACTTAATGAGGCCCTAATCTAGTGTTGTGAGGAATTTTATGTGTCCACAATAGATCTTGGACCCTTGCAAATCAAAACAACATGCTTTTAATGATGTCTTGTAAAGGTGTTGTAAAATCTTGTAATAAATTTTCATGCTATTCTAGACTTAATTAACCTATTTCTTCCTAATTCAACGTTATAATAACATTATTACATCAATCTAGAAGATTTTGAATGTGGAATTAATTATAAACTAGTGTTGTAAAGTGATTTACACATCTACATTAGTTCTTGAGCATTCCTAGGCTATGTGGACCTAATTTTAGTGTTGTAAAGTGCATTTAATTACACTTTCACATTGAGCTATGTGTCACAAGCCCTATTCAACATTTACATCACCACCAACATGTCCTATTTTACCCATATTATGCATCCCAAGGCTTTAATTGATCAAACACCTGACAAGATAACATTTTAAACCTTATTTCCTATCTCCTTAGCTTCATAGGTGTAAGAATGCTCCCTATGGGACCCATTCACCATGCTCGGAAAATTAGTCCCATCCAAGTGGGACTCATTCTCCATGCTTGGTGAATGAGTCCCATCCAGGTGGGACTCATTCGCCATGCTTGGCAAATGAGTCCTATCTGGCCCCATTTGTACCCTTGAGCGGAAAAGGTGAAATTTAAATTTTATTTTCACTTTATGTTGGCCTGTGATGAGGTATAATCAGGTACTAAGGTAGACTTGTGGGTATGTGCAAGATCGTCATGGAAAAAACAGACCCTTAAGTGGCAAAAAATTCAAAAAATCAAAGTTAGGTAGCTTGACATAAAAATTTGAATAAGTTATCTATATTATTTCAAAAATATGTAACAATAGAATTTGTAGCAAACTGAATGTAGTTTCTAAACTACTAGGTTTTTTTTTAAATAGAATCTATTTGTGAAATTTGAAATTTCAATGCAATAGTACTTGAATTTTAGGGGAAAAATAAGAAGTAGGTGTTTGTCTGACCACCCTAACCACAATAAAATGATAATATTTTTTTATAAGATTTTAGGTATAAGTAGAGGACACATGTCCCAATGTGATGCATATTTTTTGGTAATTTTTTTCCAAGTAAATAATTAATTATTATTTTTATTACAATTTTTAAAAAATATAAAAAACTCGTACGTCTAACCACCTTAACTCTGTCAAAACTTCATGAAATTCAATTATTTTTTTAAATCCTTTAGTATACGAAGCATAGAATGTGATGCATGTTTTTGATTAAAAAAATGTGATACTATTTGAAAGCTATAGATGTTTTTCAATCAGCCTATCAATCAGGATTTTAGTCGTAATTCAAATACAAAATGAATAATAATTATTTATTAAATTTAAAGTAAAGCATAATTTATATTGGTAGAAAGTTGAGAATCTCCTTTAAAAGCCCTTTTTATTTCATTAATTTTGGGTAAAAAAAAGTCGTTAGCCAAATACCCATCATATTGCCACTTTTTGGCCCATCATGATCTTGCACATACCCTTGTCTATAAATAAGTATTTTTTCCCTCATTGTACATCTAACAAGTCATTATTACATCTCTCATCTTGAATTAATCATCTACTTTCTATTTCAAGTCAAGCAAGTTGAGATTTCTCCATTAGAAGTCTTCAAGTTAGCATTCTAAAGCATTCAAGGGCTAAATCTACAAGTATTACAGCAGAAATTCAAGATCAATCATCATTTTAAGGTAATATACTCCATTTTTGCATGCTTCATTACATTCTTTCATCATTTTGGTTTAATTACCTAAACAGGGTTTGACCAAGGCAAACCCCCATGCCTTAGCAATCAACAATTCTTGTTATGTTTGTTTCTAGAATTATGTCCTTTGGAAGCTTGAGAATCATTGAAGATTGCATTCCAAAGTTATTCAAGTCATCCTCCTATCATTCAAGTCAAATCATCAAGAAAAAGTCACTTTTACACCTGAATCTGACAATTTTAGAAGTAGAGACCTATAGGAGGTAGAAGTAGAAATCTACCTCCATAGAATCTTCCTTTAATTTTCCATATTTTTGTAGGTGGATTGATTTTCCATATTTTTTGTCAGATATTAGTTCTCAACACTTTTTCAATAGTAGGAGGATTGATTCACCACCGTTGGCAAATAATTCCCACTATGAAAAATTAAAAAAAATCAACAACATCCTAGAAACTCCGAAAAGCTCACACAACTTTCAGGTGCACTTAGATTTGACCTCGTACCTTCTATTGTTTGCATATCATAGTGTGATTTCAAACATAGCTTAAATTGCACTTTTACATTCATTTTAGATGATTTTAATTAGTCAATTACATTTATCTTAGTTCATTTACATCATATTACATTGCATACATCCTAATTTGAATGTCACATAAGCATTTTAGGATCTAATCTCTCTCCTTTTGGATGAAAAGCCCTATAAGAGTTAGAGATTCGATTGGGTCCTAAAATCTATGTTTCATTTTGGTGAACCTGACTTGTAGAATACATTCTTGTCTAATTTGGATTCCTTTATCATTGATCTACTCTTACATTCATTTTGCATTTGGATTTGCATGAGTTTGTATGCTAGGTTTTCAATCTTGCATTCATAATAAGTGCATTTAAGTTGCATTTGTTGCATCTAAATACATTTAGATTTATTGAAATTCTGCATTTCCCATTTACTTCTACATATTGGCTCTTAGAATTCATAAAAATCAAGCACAAAATTCTAATTTTTTTGAAAAAAGTCCAAACTGGGACTAATTTGCCACCCTGGGCGAATTAGTCCCTTCTGACCCCTAAAACATCATTTTACAAACTTTAGAAAAAAAAAATTAGGCTTTTTTTTAGTGTGTTAACCTATATATATCAATTAAATGCATTTTTGTAGCATGAATTTCATAAATTTATCCTTAATTAGCTCATTTCATGCATGTTTTAAATTTCAAGTTTGCATTCCCATAAGCATAATTAGTCCATTGTCATCTAAAAATTGCATTTTGTTTTAGATTTTTGCATTGCATTTTAAGTTAGCGTCGATTATTCTTTCACAATGTTAGTTTCAATCTTGTCTACATTTACAAAGAAAAAGTTAGTTCATAAACATGCACAATAAATTGAACTTACATCCTTTCTTCTCTTTCCTATTTGTGTGGATGATGTGATAGAATCACATACAAACATAGATAACAATTATGATCATAGTTGTTCTTCCCTTGATATATCTCCTTTTAGTGATGAAGGTATCTTGATGAACAAAGGTACACTTGTTGAGCATCATGAAGACCTTGTTTGTCCTCCTCATTCCCCTTGGAAAGATAGAATAACAACACACAATGATAACCATCCTTATGATCCTTCCCCTCATCCTATTTTAGAAGATATTAGGGACCAAAGTCATGAAGTCATAAACAATCATGATAGTCACATGTGTTCTTCTCCTAGTGTCTCTCCTAGTTGTGATGAAGATACTTTGATAGAAAACATAACTAATGAGAATCATGATAATATTAGTTGTCCCCTTTCACCTATGAAAAAAATTAATGAGCAAACCAATTTAATCATTAATCTTCCTCATACTTGTGATGAAGCTACTTTGCAAAATTCACCCTTAGACAAACATATTACAAGCTCTCCTAGTATGGTAGACACTAAGGAATGAGAGAATGTGACCTTACAAACAACCAAAAATCAAATACAACCTTCTCCAAATCTCCCCACTATCAATAATCAAATCCATTCAATCATTCATACCTCCATTAGATATGATGAAGTTGTTTTGGATAAATCAAACATTAATTGTCATGAACATGTGGTTTTTTTTCTCCTAAAAACTCTCCTCCTAGAGAGGATATTATGAGTCTAGACAAAAATAACATACTCTTCCAAGACAATGAAGAATTTCACTTGATAAGGGATGTTAACAATATTCAACCTAAACTTATCCCTTACCCCCCTTCACATCCGCTTCATCCTTCCAATAAAAATAAACTTATCCTTTACCCACCTTCACATCCCCTTCATCCCTCTAATGTATCGTAGCAATCTAGTGATGATACTATTGCTCATACATATAACACATGAAATAACCACAACCACCACAAATAAATTCACCATCATTAACTTTACCTAATCCAGCTAGTGCTACTCATTACCTTCCATCCACAAAGGAGTATGATCTTGTTGAACAATCAAAGAATACTCCTGCAAAAATTTCCCTTTGGAATTTACTTCAAACATCACCAAGTTACAACACCACTCTTCGAAACTCTTTACAACAATGTAAAAATATCTTTTGGAAACACTCTAAATTATGTCGCAGCTCTTGTTCAAAAACATAGTCTTGATATTACTCTTCACCAATATGAGCTCCCTCCTTTGGAATTAAAAAAAAAAAAGGCTTTCATGATCATTGCTCAATACAAAACAATAGGCATAAAAAGGACTCTTATAGATAATGGTTCTTCTCTTAATGTGTATGGTGTGAGTCTCCTTGTTCATTTAGAATTCAATAGATCAAAAATCATACTTGATTTTGTCTCTATTTGAGGATTTGATAATACACTAAGAAAACCACTCAGTGTAATCACTTTTCCTATTATGGTTGGGGTGGTTACTTTGCAAACTCCTATTTATTTCATGCCTTATGAACTTTCATACAACCTTATTCTAGGTAGACCATGGATTCATGAGATGAATGTAGTGCCTTCAACCCTCCATCTTAAAATGAAGTATGTCTATAATAATAAAATTTATCAAATTGGAGTTGATCCTAAGCCTAAAAGTTGCTTGCATCTTGCAAATGGAGCTACAAGTCCTCTCACAACATTAATTCCAACATCCAACATAGAACCTCTTCAAATTGACCACAACAATATAGAATGGAAATCTATATTCTTTGGTGATGATTAGGGATCCTTAGAATTCACACCATCATTTATGGGAAACTACATATTCTCACAAAAGATAAACAACTAGCTCAACCACCCATCATGTCAATGCAACCCTCAAATAACTTTTCACAAGCATCCACCTCAGCCACTTTAAACAACAATACACCATCCACAAAAAACCCTGATGAACACAATAACGAACAACCTCTTGATTCCAAACCACTCCAAAAGCTTTATAGAAAAGGGTATTACTTCATGAAAAAACTTGGGTACAATGGAAAACATTGTGATGCTTGAGAGAAAGGCATCTGCAACCCTATAGAGCTTAACACACAACAAACAACTCATGGTCTTGGTTATTTTTGTTTCACCGAGATCAACAAGCCTTCATATAACATCAATACTATCACACAAGATTCTTTCAAACCTCTTCCTATTCACATCAATAACCTTAGTTGCTACTTCTTGCCATGTAATAGTTGTAGGATAATTCCATTCTCACTATTGCATGTCTTGCATCCCTCACAAGGAGTAGTATACCATCCTCCACTTCAGGCTCACCTTTGTTCTACACTAAGTGGGGGGGGGATGGTTAGAAAGCCTTATTCTTGTATGTCACTTGTCATTGTCTCTTTTGACTACTCGTTAACTTTCAATGAACATATAAAGAACAAGCTTGAGATGTGAATGAAATGTCTTAAGATTGACTTGCATGTGACATTCAACCTTTCTTTGCTTTCCCTTTTCCTTGACATGACATAGCCTACCTTTGAAACATATGACTTGGCATAGAGCTTTCCACGTTGGCTCTCATGTCGAGTTTTCTTTTTGCATTTTCTTTTCTTTTCTTCTCTACCTTTAAGTAATTTCTCACAAAACGATGTGTAACAATTCCTTCAAAGTGGGTGCATAAATTACCATTATTTCATTTGCATTCTTAGTGAAGCCTTGTCATTTATGTGATGTTTTTTTCACTTTGTGGATGACATTGGGTGTGATTTCCTTCATAAGTGTGATCTTTCTCAACATATTTCATTCCTCTTGGTGGTTTGATGTGACGCACTACATCCCCTAAGTTGCAAATATACTATTCTTTGATTGGTCCTCTTTTGGAGACATTAGAAACAATGTTCCCTAAGTTACTAACCTTACATGAACTGAACAAGACTACTTTGAACAATCTTTCACATTACATTTTTTCATTTTACAATGTTGCATTTCTTGGCCACCTTGCATAACACAACTTGCATTCTTGTGGTGCCATCCTATTTTGCTTATTTTCTACTTTTTCATTTCTTTCGCTTTGTGGAACCTTGTTAAAGTTATCATATGGGTATAGCTTTGGCATGGTTGAGCAGGACACCCAACTAGTGGCATGACTATTCCCCATAGCCACTTTTGTGTTTTTGAGTGCATACCAACTAGCATATGTTTCTTACATTTATCTTCTTGGGTTTTCTCATGCCCCAGAGTGAGTACATATTTTTCATCTTATCTCTCTTTCTTCCTTGCCTTTGTATGATCTTGTATCTTGGGGGCTTGGCATACACATGGATCTCTCTTTAATGGCTACTTTAGTGTGAGGAATCAATTTTCTCTCACTAAAGTGGGGGCTTAATGTGCCATCAAAAATTGGACCCGCTACTTGACATGAGATTAAATGGACTTAATGAGGCCCTAATCTAGTGTTGTGAGGAACTTTATGTGTCCACACTAGCTCTTGGACCCTTGAAAATCAAACAACATGCTTTTAATGATGTCTTGTAAAGGTTTTGTAAAGTCTTGTAATAAGCTTACACGCTTTTCTAGACTTAATTAACCTATTTCTTCCTAATTCAATGTTATGATAACATTATTAGATCAATCAACAATAAAGGAAAACCCCCATGCCTTAACAATCAACAATTCTTGTTTTCTTTGTTTGAACATTTAGGTCCTTTGGAAGCTTGAGAATCATTCAAGATTTCATTCCAAAGCTATTCAAGTCATCCTCCTATCATTCAAGTCAAATCATCAAGAAAAAGTCACTTTTAGACCTGAATTTGACAATTTCCAAAGCAGAGAACTGTAGGAGGCAAAAGTACAAATGTAACTCCACAGAATATTCCTCTAATTTTCTAAATTTTTGTAGGTGGACTGATTTTCCACAATTGGTGAATGAGTCCCACTTGAAATCTGAAAATCTACATTTTGTTAGAAATCAACTCCTAGATGTCAAAAATCATTTCCCAACACTTTTTTAATAGTAGGACTAATTTTCCACCCTTGGCGAATGACTCCCACTATGAAAAATTAAAAAAAATCAACAGTGTCCCAGACACTCTAGAAATCTCACACAACTTCTAGGTGCACTTAGATTTGACCCTATACCTTATATTGTTTGTATATCACAATGTGTTTTCAAAGATAGTTTAAATTGCACTTTAACATTCATTTTAGATAATTTTAATCAGTCAATTGCATTTACCTTAGTTCATTTACATCATATTACATTTCATAGATCCTAATTTGAATTCCACATAAGCATTTTAGGATCTAATCTCTCTCATTTTGGGTGAAAAACCCTATAAGAGTTAGAGAGTCCATTAGGTCCTAAAATAAATGTTTCAGAAACCAAGTATTTAGGTGTGATTTGATGTCTAGTTGCATCTCCTCAACCTATATTTCTTCATTATTCACCATAGGCATCCATCATCAAACCTTTGCAATGTTGAATCTTGACCTAAAGAGTGAGCTTCAAGACTTACAAAAACCTTAGTTTGTACTTCAACTTTGCTAATGAAAATTGCTATAGAAGACTTGACTTTAGAAACTGCTTTTGTGAAATGACTAAAAGATGTGAAAAATGACTTAAAATGAGTATTTATAAGCATCAACACCTAATTTTCCTATTATTTAGACCTAAAAGGCTGACATTCACCAAAAAATTAAGTTGAATTAATTGAATTCCTACTCAAAATTGAAATTTCCCTCAAGAGGGACACATTCACCACCCTTGGTTAATGGGTCCCACTAGAGGGAACTCATTTGTCGAGGGTGGTGAATGGGTTCCACTAGTGGTTTTTGAAGGTGATTTTTTAGGATATGGATTAATTGAATGTTGTTTGTCGATATTTAAGTGATTGAATCTCAAGTGAAATGGGCCTCTAGATAAAAAATAATGGGTTTTAGGGGCCTATAAATGCTATTTTGGAGGATAAATAATGCTAGGGTGCTCAAAAGTGGGTCAAATTATGCATGAAATTGTCTCTTTTCTCAAGAGTCTCCAATTTTCTATGGTGCGTTTAGCCCCCACTTTAGCGCCCATATGACTCTATGTGCATATGTATGCTAAAGGACTCTAAATGATGCACTTTATTACATAAAAGGATACTCATTCAAGAGACGGGAGAACAAATCCCCCAGTGTAGTTATCTACAAAACCACAACATTAGGAATTCCATCCTACAATACACATTAGTTAATTATTATCCAAAAATCCTTTTATCTAAATCCTAGGAATATAATTCAAGGGTAGATGTATGCCCCCCCTTAAGTCTACTTGCTTTACGGAGGTGGAATCAAGGTAGCCATCTAGCCACATTGAATAAGAAACATCATATTATATGGCATTTCCAAGTACCATATCTCATAATAATAGATGAATGATGATGTCAAGTGTATAATTATGATTCCAATGCATCAAATGACATTGAAAATGGATTACCCTAGCTCTAATTATGTTGATTTGAAGAAGAGAAAGTAACCCTATTTTAATGTATAAGAATGAAAATGGATAAAAAGAGGTAAAGAGGAGTAATTTGTCACTTACTCATTTTACCTTCTTGTAGCTTAAGAGTGATGAGAGAGAATAAAATTTCAAGCAAACGGTATTATACACCTTCGTGGCTAGATGAGCTTTGTGAGCAGGTGGCATGCGGCCAACTATATTATGAGGTGAGTCGATTCTACAACTTTCGCCTTGCAATTTTGTAATAATTTAATGATTTCAGTGCATGGATAAGTTAATTTAGGGTCTTGAATTTTTTTTTGCAAAGTGTCCCCTTTTTTCACAAAGTGTTCCATTTGTTCATAGAGTGTCCTTTTTGTTTGCAACGTGTCCTATTTCTTCAAAAATTGTCCCATTTCTTTGAGAAGTGTCCTAAAAGGGTTCTAAAGTTCCTGGGGCCATTAGAAAAGCAAACTAGATTTACTTTAGGACATTTGGATGATGAAACATGTTAAAAATTGAAGAGATTAGATGAATTTCAAAGCATTTTGTGCTGATTTTAATAGGTCCCCACCTAGTCATGATAGCAGCTAGGGGGAAGGTAGCTCACATTTCTAAGAGATCATGCTCCAGTACTATCAGCAAGAAAGATAGAGCATTTACAATCATTAGGTATCTATTGGGAATATCTTATGCCACCTATGAGATACCATGACACCATGCTTATGGCCCTGTGCAAGCGTTAGGATGCCAATACTTGTACATTTCATCTTCCCACTAGGGGGATGACACCATGCTTATGGGCCCTAGATGAAGAAAACATGAAGTTTACACCCTTTTTTGGAAATACAGAGATTTGAAAGGGGGAAGTCAGAGGGTTTTCCACCTTAAAAAAATGGCAATCCACACATGAAAAACTCACACAGTGACCCGCACATGGAATCTCACAGATAGTGATAGAGGGATGGTGAACTGAAAATAAATTCCCATGGACAACAATGGAGGGACAAAAACTTCCTAAAACTCAACAAAACCTTGGAAATTCACTTAGGCATCACAAAAAAATCCCAAATCCATAGGAAACTTGTCCCCAAAGTCAAAAAATAAAGGAAAAAGTGAAGCAAGTGAGCAGGGACCAAGTCAATAGGAGCAAGGAAAAATAAAAAAAAGGGTCCCTACCTTTTGCGGAGTGTGTGTGAAAAATATGCACAACAAATACCTAGGTTTTCGACACCATGACAAGTGATCATCCTCTCTAACCCATAAATCACAAGCTCTATATGGTCTCTAGATAAAGTTGACCAATGTGTCTAACCCATGCCTCTAATAGCTAGCATCCCCCACATGTGTCTATGTAAGGGCCCCCTGATACATGTATGAATATGGAGCTTCGGATCCTAGTTCTCGTACCATCAGAGGTTGAAACATTGCTATGTGCTCCCAGACCCTTACTATAAGCAATATGACCCCGTAGCTTAGATTCTGCCCTCCCCTATAAGCCAAATCATGTAGCTAGAAATGAAGCATATCCAATAGGCATGGGAACCACACGTACACTATACCAAAATGAACCGTCAACTTGAGCATGTCTCTCCCCATCCTACTAATAAACTATTACCTCTATGATCAAGAATCATCACCCTTCCTATGAATGTGCATAGGACGTAATCATATTTTCCATTTCTCTCTAGAAGGGTCTCCCATCTAATCTCATACCCCTAGATTTTGAGTTATGAATCATACTCACAATCATAGTACTCATAGAGCACCCAATGTACCCACTTGTCATGAATCAATAGTCATAGGATCCTATATATACATCCTCAAGGGTGACTATCACCTCCTCTATTAGCAAGCGTAAATTGCTAGTCTCAAAGTGTCATTGCTCTGCCAATGTTGTCAACATGCCCCTATTTTCCCTAATTGTAGGCATATAGGTGACATAAAACAAACCAAGGTCTATCAATTTCTATCTCTCTTCATCACCCAACTGGTCTTGTTGTCAAAAAACATCTAGTCTCAACTCTCATGTATAAATAGGAAGCAGATTCTCCTAAAATCATCAAGCAAACCACCATGTCAATCCAAGACCTCTAATTGACCTATTGGACCTAAGTTGACCAAGTCAAAATATCCTAATCTGGGGTAACTTTTTAACCAGGCAATCACATCACTATTTTATCAAATGTGTCACATGCATACATTTTCCACTAGCTCACAATTGCAATTGAATCACTCACCTCTCAAATGTGTCATATCATACAATGCTTGTGCCACATCCTTTCAATTGCATCATTAATGGCCACACATACGATGAATGAAAAGTCAATTGTGTCGCACCACTTTATGTGTTGCAATGTAAACACCCCTTCCCTAACCCTAAGTCAATTGCATCACAATGAGATGACTGCAACAAATTGCTTCTCATTTGCATCAAATGTGCATGCAATTGCATCGCAAAATTCTACAACACAATTTCCTGCCAAAATTTTTCCCTACCTAAATGCTTGAAAAATGAAAAACTTGAAAGGTGGGTTTGTAGTACTTACCAGGGGAGGCGCTCCCTCAGGATGTCAATATCTCCAAATGTGATATGTGCAATGGGTGGCCTCTAGAATAGGTAACATCTTCACAGGAAAATCACTCAGAGCTCCAAAAATTTCTAAATTGTGAATGCACAAATGACCCTTTTCTCACTCAACATTCTATTTATAGGTTCTAAATTAGGGCTTCCTCTTGCCTTGTTTATTGGAGGAGCTTTCTGATTCCTTTGGAATTGAATTTGACCTCCTTGCCAACCTCGAAAAACAATTTTGTCTTAACTGTTCGATTCCTACCTATCAAGTCAATTTTCTAAATTTTTAGAAAATTTTAAAAAATTTAAAAAAATTTCTTGAAGGGGCATATTTATACCCTACTTTCATCGGGCATCTTTTCACTGAGTTTCTTTGACACAACATGATGAACTGCATTATGTCAAAAAGGGGGAATATGTAGACACTAAAAAATGTCCTAGTCTATGAGCATCATTTTTTTTTTCTTCATCTCTGCATAATTAAATAATTTTAATTATTTAATTATTCTCGATCACATTCTTCTATTAATTAAATAATTTTTAATTATTTAATTAATCCACTTATTATCTTTATTCTATCATGATCAATTAAAAAAATTAATTGTGTCACTAATTCCCCCTTCTCATTCAATAATTAAATAAAATATTATTTATTTAATTATTTTCTTATCATCATTTCGTCTATAGTTAAATAATTAAAATTAATTATTTAACTATTCACTTATCCTCTAATAACTCTATGGTTAAATAATTGTTGAAATTATTTAATTATCCCTCAACCCTCCCTTTTATTAAATAATTAATTCAAATTAATTATTTAATCCCTTCTCCTATTTTTCTTCTATTTAATTAAAATGATTTTATAAATTGTTTTAATTAAATGCCCACTTGCATTTTTCCCTCAAATAAATAATTTGAAAAAATTATTTGTGCCTCCACTTGTCCAAAGATTCCTTTCTCATGAATTAATGATTTACAATTTTTAATTTGACCATTATCCCTCCACTATCTCATTTTCAAACCTCGCTCGTTGATTACCTTTGGGCTCTTTCTAATCTTGACCATTCATTTTGTAACCTCCATCTCATGAATCCTCATCTTTTGATCTTGGAATATTTCTAGAAGATCGATCTCCTTCATCCATTCAAATGGTTGTCTATAGAAGAAGCCTTCCTCCTCCATTTTTTCCTTAACAACCACTTATCTCCAGCTTTCTTGCTTACAATTTGCAAGTATTTGCACAAGTTAGACTACAAATCTAAGGGCATATTTGCAAAAGGAGAAGAAGGATAGACAAGAGAATTTATTCAAGTTCAAGCATGGGGAGTTTTTTGATTTGAGGCTTTTACTTTCCTTATGCTTTTATTTTTCTCTTGTTTGGATGAGGTTATTAGCTTAGAAGTGTTGTGGTTATCACTATTATCTAGCTTCATTTTCCCCCATATTACAATATGCATTAAGTTGATTAATTGCTTACTCAGTATAATCAATAATATTAGTTGCTACTCCTTTCCATCTAATAGTTGTAGGATCATAACACATTCACTATTGCATGTTTAACATTCATTGAAAATTATATTCTCTTTTTGCAAGGAGCAACATATCATCACCCATCTCATCTCATCCTTTTCTTGCACTAAATGGGGGCAAGAGGTTAGGTAGCCTTGTCCTCGTATGAAACCTTTTATTGTCTCTTTTGGCTAGTTCACTAACCTCCATGTATATATAGGAGCAAGCTTGGGATGTGGATGACATGCTTGAAGTTGACTCACATTAAACATACTTTTCATTCTATATTTAGTATTATATTTTTGGGGGCAACCCCTTTTCATGATGTAGATTTATTTGGAAGCATATGACTTGGCATAGTGCTTTCCAAATAATTTCTCATGTCCTATTTATTTTTAGCATTTATCACTTGCTAATTTAAAGTAATTGCTCACATGATGGTGTTTAGTAATTTCTTTAAATTGGGGGCATACATTGGCATTATTATTTTTCAACTCATACTTCATTATGTAGTCTTCTTACTTCATTTGATGCCTCTTTCTCTTAGTGTTGAAATTGGGTGTAATTTCCTTCAAGAGCGTGATCTCTCTTACCATATCATATTCCTCTTAGTGGCCTAATGTGAAACACTACATCCCCTAAGTTGTGAATATTATATTCTTCGATTGGTCCTCTCTTGGAGACATTAGGCACAATATTCCCTGAGTTAAGACCTTACATGAATTAAGAAAAAATATTTTGAATGTACCTTATGCTATTTTTTATTTACAATAACCATTATATGGCCACCTTGCATAACACACTTTACTAGCCTGTGGATCCATCCTCTTTGTTCATGGGTTTTAGCATACAATTTTTTTATCACTACATAGCCACTTTCTTGTTTGTGTGAGCACATATCAATCATGTGTGTATGTGTCTCTAGGGGGTCACCTTGTGGACGGCCTAAGGTTCCACTAGCCCATGTGAGTGTGTGTTTGTTTGCATAGTGGACATCATCCTCCACTTGTAAACATTTATTATAAAAACATCTTAGATCTGATCCACATTGCATTGGACAAATGTTTGAGGCTCGATCTTCCCTCCTTTTTCCTTTTTCTATTCATTCTTCTTTTTTTCTTTAGCAGTATATGCTTGTGTCTTGTTGTTCCTTCATACATCATTCCCATGTGTGTTCTTTTGTGCCTATGTTGTTTTTCTATAGGATCTTGATCTTGGGGGCTTCATCATCCCTCTTGATTTTTTTTGTCCTATCTTACTAGCATTGGTACACTTGGACCCCTCTCGATGTGACTTTGTCTAATTTAGTGTGAGTTTGAAGCAAGTTCCTCCTCTCACTAAAGTGGGGGATAAATTTAGTGTAGAAAGATGTATCCATTTAAATTTTCACACTTTTTTGGGCCATCCTTGCTAAAATTGGGCTTCTTTATTCCATATTTCATCCTATTTTGCATCCACAAGCCTTATTTAATGCATATTTATGTGGACAATCCTAATAATTAACAATTGAAAAATCATGATTCAATGTTTGAGGTTGTTTTTTCTAGATCTAGTGATTTACAACTCATATGTAACCTTGGGCATATGGGTCCCACCTAGGTCTCGTAGTCTAATTTTAAACATTGCATTAAACAAGACATTTCTTAGAGTTTATGTCATGTGTTTAAGATAGTGGGACTCATATGCCAAGGTGGTGTATGAGTACCGCTTTAACCAAGACCTATTTTGAATCAAATTCTTGGTGGGATTTTATTATCCTAGATCTGATGCCGACTTACAGTGTCATAATTTCAAGAAATTTGGCATTAAAAAGTATAAATACAAAGTTATTTCACTTAGTTTCACCTAGAAATTTTGAGTCAAGCCTCCTACAATTTCACAAGAGCAATATAAATTATTCAAGAGTATTCAAGAAGGCATTCAAGGGTAGATTTGTAGAAGATTATTGCAGCAATCAAGATACATATTATCATGTCAAATATTTAGTGCATCATGCATGTTCTCGATCTAATATGTTGATGTAGCATTCAACATCTAATCAAGTGTTCAATCCATTATCCTATTCAAGTTTCATTATCAAGGTCTACACTCATTGAGGCCACTTCATGCTAGTTTTCAGATTTGCAATCTAAGGTTTCAACAAGGTTTGGTGAGTTGTTACATACATTTGTTCATTCATCATTCCTTCATTATTTTCTATTTCATTTCAAGGTTTAATTACCAAAATGGGGTTTGACCAAGGAAAAACCCATTCCCTAACAAAACAATATTTTTCTTTCTTGATGAGTGTTTGCAAATCTAGATGAATTGGAGCTTGAAGATCCTTTGAAGGCAAAGTTACAAAAGTTGTCAAAGTTGTCATAGGAAGTATTCAAGGCTCATAGAAATTTAGATCTAGAGTAAGATATCTAGCTTATTTACATGAAATCAGTGGGAATTTTCTTATTTAATACATCTTCAAAGGCTCACAAAGTTTCAATTCAAAAAATTTCTCCTAGGACACTTTTCACTTTTTTGGGATGCTTTGCAACTATTTGGGTGTATGAGTCATGGTATACCCCTTTTTGCTAATTTTTTTTAGATCATGAATAGTCATCAAAAGATTCCAAATCCTGCCTAGATTCATGTAGTAGGATTAAATCACCTACCTAGCGTATGAGTTCCAGTACACTTGAAAAAGTAGAAAATCAATGTTGCAGGCCTTGTTTGGATTCCATCATTCTTCGAGGTAACCTTTTGTTTCATTCTCTTTTGTCAATCTAATTTTATGCTTTAAAATTTATATGGTTTTGTGCATGATTGTTTACATTCCTCCTTTGAAACTTCACTTTAATGGTGAGCCCTCATTTAATGACACAAAGAAACCCATTAGTCCTTCCCTCAATTGATTAACTTGGTTGAGGGATCTTGGTTCCCTAATGAACTAAAGTGTGAAATAGGTCCCAAAGTTCCACCTCCAGAAAAGGTGGACACCCCTATTTTCTTTCATTCAATAACTAACATATATTTTTACAATTTTGAGAAAAAATGACAACCCAAATCATATTTTTACATGCAAAATTAGATCCCTTGAGAAATTCTAATAAAAATAAAAAATAAAGTTTGTAAAATTTTGATAAGTAGGGTGAAAGTTATGCCCCATCTAAATTTACTTACAAAACTAATTTCAAAGGTTAAAATTTGATATTAATCACTAAAAAATAAAAATGTCTTGATGAGTCTTGGATACTATGTCAAGTTGGGTACTATGTACAAATATCTAATAAATTGGAGTAAATGAGAAAAACCTGATGGGAAATAAAAATCCCTCTCCAAAAGAGTGTTGGAAGTTTGTGCGTCATTGAGGATATTGTTGAGAGTATGGAATATGGCGTTGTTATGGCATTGTCATTGATTTTAACCCATTCGTTGATGTCAACCCATTGTATAGATGCAAAATATTTTCTCTAGAGAAGACGAAGTGGTTTGGATAAATTCCTAAGTTCTGAGTTTAGTTTTTGTGTTACAATGAACCAATTTTGTGGTCTGCACTACTCCAATATGAAAAAAATTGTCATACAATTTTGAGGTGTTCTTTGTGCATGTTGAATATGTTCATATCCAAAATTTTATGATTGTTTATCTTTCACAGTTGAAGATATTATTGATAGAGTATCAACTAAGTTGTGAAAGAGTTGGTGTTGTAGAGTGTATGTTGGAATGCTTTGCATTCCACCATGGTTTAATATTATGTTATGTTGATTTTTGGAAGTGTTTAGAGATTTTAGAGATGTATACTTTCCAAGTGGACATTGTTTTGGTGGTCCACGTGTCAAGGTATGGATGAACAATTGGTTCATTCAGATATTACTTCACCAATTTTGATATTTGGTGTTGACCTAAGTATTTTAGGGTCTTGCAGAGATGAGTTGTGCAAGGAATAGGTTAATGGTAGAAATTATAGGTCATGACAACCTATTTTTATGGTTTTCATGCCTTGGTTCTTTTTGTAAGGCATATGTGTTAATATTTTGGAATGTGGTGCAAGGGCACCATTCAAAGATGGTTGTCCATTCAAGGTTATTAGATCTAGGATGTATATTTTAAGGGAATTTTGTCCAAATAAGGTCTATAAGACCATTTTTTAATGTAATTGGGTATTTTTGAGTCATTTTTTAGGTGTTAGAATATTTTAGTTTACAAAAGTAAAAAATATTGGGGAAAGTTGTCTAAAATGGTGTAAAGTTGATAAAAATGCAAAAATTGCTTTGTTGAGGGAGACCAATGGTCATGACCATTCAAAGGATATTTGGAGGAAGTTAGATAGGTATTTTGAAATAGAATCATTATAAATATTTTGTAAAGGATTGATGAAAAAGAGATTCTTGAAGATTTGAATAAACTACTCCTTGTTTTATCTCTGATTTTTCAGATTTCACTATTTTTCCTTTATTTTTTGTGTTGTTACAACCCGTACAAGGGTAGTTTGAATAATTTTCTTATTAAAACTTCAAGGGCAGGTGTTAGCTTGAACTTTTAATAGCCTTGAGACTTTAACTCAAATTTTGGTGGAAGGTTTTACTTATTTACCTATTGCAGGTCAATACCCTGTTTTAAGGGTTTGTAAGTCTCAAAAATGGAGAACAAGCCCATTCCACTTTTTGTGGATCTTGCATCTTGTGGAATGGGTCTATACCAGTAGTAAATAGATGTCTTTATGTTCATTTGTTGAAGGGGAGGTTTTTTGTGTGTTGATCATGATGCTCTAGGTGGGAAAAGTGGGTTTTCTATGTGAAAAATGAGAGGTTTGGAAATGTCAAAGATTGAAATTAGTTAGGGCAGTGAGATTTATTGATGGAAAGAATTTGAGCATGATATATTGGACCTATTTGAGGTCTTTTTTGGATAGTTTGAATGTAACACCCATCATGCAAACCCCAGAGAACACACACAAAGCAAATAATTTTTTTTAAAAAAAATAGTTAAATCAACCATGCAAATACATTATACCATAATCACATAACACATTACATAACATTAACACACTTAGTTCTCTGGGGCATGTGAGGTTACATCCCAACAACAAAACAGAAATAAATATAAAGATTACAACATAACCATTTATATTATAATACCCATGAATGAAAATACATCCAATAACCATGATGCGAGAATAATAAATATCACATAATACAACTATAATAAATCTCTTCATAAAGATACAAATAATCCTAACTATTACATCATCATTTTAATGTTACATTACAATCTCCTGATAAATGAATTACATTGAAATTCCCAACATGGGGATTGATACAAGAATAATGAAATATGAAATACAAGTGATTACTGGTACAACTCCACTGCGGAATGCTGAGAAGACAAGATGCTAATGGGGAAACCAACGGGTGCGGAGCACGTTCCACCCAACCATGTGAATTACAAGTAACTCACCCCCCGTGCTCAGAGGTGACGAGGAAGAGAACCCGACCATGAATGCCAAACCGACTCAACAATAATATAGTACAAAAACAAGTACAACTCAAGGCATACAATGGACAACCATCAACGTTCATAAATCACATAACAAGTTAACACTATGAAACTCATCACAATTAAACAAAGTATCACCAAATGTACAAGTGACTAAATAGTAATCATAAACCAAATTCATAAGAATCAGAAAATACATAAAGCTTACAAAATCCAGAGGCAACTACAAACAAAGCACAAGGGTGTCAAGTGGAGAGTGTCATCGCATAGCTCTTATGGGATTCTCCTGGCCCTTCCTCCAACTGAGGTGCCGACACCCATCTATGGATCTCCTGGCCCTTCCTCCTAACTGAGGCGCTGGCACCATAGGGTAGCTAATACAGAGCCGATAATCTCTCATGAAGACGAGACTATGACTTTTGCCGACCATGGCCTTCTTAGTCTATCACTAGTCTATGGTAGCCCTAATGCATAGATGAGGAATCCAGTTTTAATTATCTTGTGTTTTTTACTACCCAACACCCTAAATTCTATTGTTTAGGTTATCACTTGTTTAACTACTCTATCATGGGTTATCCTGAGCCCTTCCTCATTCCGAGGCACCGGCACCCACGAAGATCCACTCTCCCTATGACCCCTAACATATCTCAAAGCAGGCAAGGGTTGAACTAGCAAATATAAAGCATAACACCAAAAACTAAATACACGAGGCAATAACCCTCTCGCAATTACTCATAATCAAAAGTCTTATAACCCTGTTCAACCCTTCCTAACATAACACCAATAACGCTCAAAAGAATAATCAAGAGGCGAATAACACTCTAAATAACAAGCCTCTAGAACAAGGTTTCACAGACCAAAATGGTTCCCACATCGACAACACTAAAAAATAAAGAAAACACAACATACAAGGAAAAACTCACATCACATTTTGCAAGGTTGCACCATTAAGTTTGATTCCATTCCCAATTCAATAACTCAATATGATTGTCTCAATAAGGCCCACAATCACAACTAAAGGCTAAATCTTGTCTAAAATATTTGTTTAATCAAAACAATAATTAAACAGTGCCCATTTAAAATATATACAAAATTGAACATTTAAAACCAATATAAAATTATATTCTTAAAATATAATAAATTAACATTAAAATTAAATAATCATATTTCCACTTTAAAATAAATAATATTAAATTAAGTGATTATAATTTCACATTTTTTTTTTTAAATAAAAAAAACATAACAATTATATTTTAAAATATATATATATATATATATATATATATATATAATATATATACATATATTGGTAAATATATATATATATAACAAAAAAAACATATAAAAAAATTAAATAAATAAAATTAATATTTAAAACAAAGTTAGGCAGGGCCGCGGGCTGTACAGCGGCCCTTACGGCTGCTGCGCATAGCAGTCTGTAAGGACTTCTGTGACAGTCCGCCACAGGGGGCGCGGGGTGGGTACAGTTGTCGTTCCCTCCCCAAACCCCATATAACATATATTTAACATAAAAAAAAAATTGATTTCAATCCCCTTTGTTATATTTTATTTAATTTTTGAAAGCACGGAAAACAACACAAAATTCATTCGCCCAGTACGAATCACGGATTCCAAAAATTCCAATGTACAGAAATTCTTTTTGAACACCAAACAAAATGATTTAAATTAATATATAAACTATATATATATTATACATATATATATACGAAATATATATATATATATATATAATATACAAATATAAAAAAAAATAGTTATTTAAACATAGGGAATACAATTTTCTGTGTAACATACAGAATAAAATATAGAGCAATTAATACTTCATACATAACTATATATTTACAAACCCTCAAATGTATTATTCTCAATAAGGAAATCATTTTTCTCTAAATGCTATCATTGTTAAGTTGAATATTTCAGAAAAATTAAGTCATTTAAATATTTAAATAGAATTTAATCTAACACTAAAATAAATAATTATTTCAATCACTTAAATAAAATAAATCATAACTTATAAAATGCCACCTTAAATAAAATACGACAAAACACATAACACAAAACACAAATGATGACAATTACACAAAAATGAACAATACCAAACAAACAAGACGATCCGACATCATGGGACGGGATGACTTCATCGTCACCTCTGTTTCAACATTTAACCGTTGGGCTATTTGTGCTCGCCCTGTCCTACCGAAACAGGTGGAATCGAGACTTGTACCTGCAATACCTGCATACAGATGAAGTCGTGTACATGTGCATAATGTATATATATATAAAATCGAAACATTAAATTAAAGTACTGCATTGTGAGAAGGAATCGCAACATAACAGGGCACTCGCGAATGAGTGATGCCATATTGTCCTTCATCACACCTATTCTAACAATTATAATATAACCAATAAATTAACATTTCTAACTAACAATCATCTCATAACATATCTAATTAAATCACTGCATCATATCATAATTCTGAAAATCAACTAATATAACCAACCATAATGTCATATGAAATAATCATGTCCATAATGAAATAACAGCATCATCTAACGTCTAACTAACCAAATCAAACAATAACAGTATCATCATAGTATCTGAGTAGCAAAACAAAACATAACACTACTGAGTCCAACTAGCAACCAGGAGGGTTATTACATCCTCCCCCCCTTAAATCCGGCTTACTCCTGTAAGCCAGAAAACAAGTAAGGGTAGGACTCTCTCATATGGGAAGCATCCTCCCATGTCGCTGAAGCCTCATCATTAGGATCCCATTGGACCCTCACCTGCTCAATATCCCTGCCTCTGAGAATGAGCCTCCTGTGCTGCACCACGGCCACGGGCTCTAGAGCTAGCTGCTCGTCCTCAACCTGTAGAGCATTCCAATCAAGTACGTGAGTAACATCCAGAAAGTAAGGTCTAAGAACTGATACATGAAAAACATCATGAATCCGCAACAAACTGGGTGGCAATGCCAGACGATAGGCAACAGGTCCAATATGCTCTAACACCTCGAACGGACCCACGAAACGGGGTGCAAGCTTAGAACCGTTTCCATAATGAATAGGGCTCTTCCGAGGATGAACTCAAAGAAACACTCGATCTCCAACTACAAACTGTCGATCTACTCTGTGTGCATCAGCAAACTTCTTCTGCCTGTCTTGAGCTGCTACCAGATGCTCTCGAATGCGAGCTACTTGTTGCTCCATGTCACGAAGCATCTCAGGCCCCAGAAGAACCCTGTCCTCTAATCGATCCCAACTCAGAGGGGTACGACAAGGATGACCATAGAAAGCCTGATATGGAGCCATGCCAATCAAACTGTGATAGCCATTATTGTAGGAAAACTCAACCAAATGCAGATACTCCTCCCAACGAGACTGTTGGTCCATGACGTACATACGAAGCATGTCCTCAAGCACCCGATTGACTCTCTCAGTCTGACCATCTATCTCTGGATGGTAGGCAGAACTAAAATTCAACTTAGTCCCTAAGGACCGCTGAAGAGATGTCCATAATGCAGAAGTGAATACCGGATCTCTATCAGAAATAATCCTGCATGGTATCCCATGTAATCTAACAATATCCTCCATGAACACCCTAGCCACCACTGAAGTAGTATAGGAAGATCGAATAGGGGAAAAGTGGGCTACCTTGGTCAGCCTGTCAACAGTGACCATGATAGCGTCGTGTCGCTTGGAAGACATAGGCAACCTGACTATAAAATCCATAGAAATGATGTCCCACTTCCACTCTGGAACAAGATGTGGCTGCAACAAGCCTGCCGGATGATGGTGCTCGGCCTTTACTCTCTGACATTCAAGACACCTAGCCACAAAATCGGCAATGTCACGCTTCAATCCTGCCAAAAAATATAGTGAGCGAAGATCAGCGTACATTTTCTTAACTCCTGGGTGTGCCGAATAAGGAGCTCTATGAGCTTTCGTCAAGATAAGGGTACAAAGACCCTCTGTAGGAGGTACATACATATGACCTGCATAGCACAAAACACCATCCGAATCCAAAGAGTATCCTGCAAATTTACCTTCCAAAGCTCTACCCGACTCAATCTCTGCCTTCACTACTTGATACCAATCATCAAAAGAAAGAGTTGCAATAATCTGACTCTTCAAATCAACCTGAAGAGTCATAGCGGATAACTCATTCCTGCGTCTACTCAAAGCATCTGCTACAACATTCTCCTTGCCCTGAATATATTTCACCTCAAATTCATACTCACACAAAAATTCCATCCACCTTCTCTGTCTCGCATTCAAGTTTGGCTGCGTGAAGATGTACTGCAGACTATGGTGATCTGTATGCAACTTGAACCGATGCCCAAGGAGAAAGTGTCTCCACCTCACCAAGGCATGCACAACTGCGGCCAACTCCAAATTGTGAGTGGGGTAATTAAGCTCATGGTCCTTTAGTTTCTGTGATTCATAAGCAATCACTCGACCTTCCTGCATCAACATAGCCCCTAAACCTTCCAAAGAAGCATCTGTACAAACAACGAAATCCCCTGCCAGATCAGGAACTGTTAAGATTGGAGCACTAGTCAACTTATCCTTCAGAGTCTAGAAAGCTAACTAACATTGTTCAGACCAAAGAAATTTCTTTCCCTTCCTCTGCAAAGAGGTGATAGGATGAGCCAACCTAGAAAACCCTTGAACAAACCACCTATAATATCCTGCAAGTCCCATGAAGTTGCGAATCTCTGAAACATTTGTGGGTGCAGGCCAATCCACAATGGCCTGAATCTTTGCAGGATCAATTGAAATTCCCTCACCAGAAATCACATGGCCCAAATATTGAACTTCAGTCTTATAAAAGTCACACTTTTTGAGATTGGCAAACAACTGATTATCCCTTAAGCACTGCAACACCAATTTTAGATGTTCCTCATATTCCTCCATTGACCTAGAATAGATCAGAATGTCATCAAGAAACACTAGAACAAATTTATCCAAGTATGTACAGAATACTCCATTCATTAGACTCATAAAGACTGAAGATGCATTCGTCAACCCGAACGGCATCACAGTGAACTCGTAATGTCTGTATCGAGTTCGAAATGCGATTTTGTGAATATCTGCATCTGCAATCCTTAATTGATGATATCCCGATTTGAGATCAATCTTAGAGAACACCTTTGCCCCTTTTATCTGATCGAAGAGATCGTCAATTCTAGGTAATGGATATTGGTTCTTCACTGTTACCTTATTCAATTGCCTGTAGTCAATACACAAGCGAAGAGAACCATCCTTCTTCTTCACGAATATCACAGGTGCTCCCCAAGGAGAAACACTTGGGCAGATAAAGCCCTTGGCCAACAATTCTTCCAACTGAAGATGGAGTTCCTGAAGTTCCTGCATTGTCATCCAATATGGGGCTCGAGATATTGGCTCGGCTCCAGGTACCAGATCAATCCGGAAATCCACATCTCACTTTGGTGGCATACCAGGAATCTCCTCTGGAAACACATCAGAAAAATCCTTAAGAAGGGGGTAATAATCCAATGACAACCCCTGAATATCCTCAGATTCCAAGTCACTCACAGATACTGCAAAGAGCTGACAACCCTGTCGGAAGTTCCTTTTGAGCTGCATGGCAAAGATCATACGTAACGAGATGGGTCTCTGAATACCCAAGATCTCCACGTCCTTACCAGAGTCATCAATGCACCGCACTACTTTACGTCGGCAGTCAATCATAGCACGGTATGCACTCAACCAGTCCATGCCTAAGACAACATCATAGGAACCGAGTGGCAGAATTCTAAGGTCCACCTTAGTTGACATTTCCCCTATACTCAAATTACAATCCTGCACAAGATTCTCTACCACAACCCTTAACCCTGATGCTAATTCGACATGCCATTTTACACCTTGGCTAATTGCCACCAAACCACATCGCTCAACTACTAAAGGAGATATAAAGAAATCAGATGCACCAGAATCAAAAAGTATAGAAATGCTAGAATTATTCAACACACCTGATGCCTCAACCACAGTGTTCTGATGAACTTCCTGACGATTATCCATTGAAGTGAAAACATGATGAGATCTCCCTGCATCACCTACTATCGGCTCTGATGCTACTGGCCTCTAATTAAATCCGGAAGTGTTCTTCTAAGGGCACATCCTAGCAATATGCCCCTGCTGGCCACAAGAGAAACACCCAGTACCTCTACCAAAACCTCTGCCCCCTGATGGAGCATTTGACTGCTAAAAACTCCCACGACTCAGTGCTGACTGGAAACTAGGTGCAGGCTGTGCAAATCATTCTTGACGAATCCGGTTCCTGTTCCGATCCCTGCGAAACTGATAATTGCCACCCTGTTGAGATTGAATGTTCTTCTATCTCGACTGTTGCTGCTGAGGCTGCTGCTGCTGATGACCCCCTTTCGAGGGTGGGTACCTGTTCCTGGAAGATCCTACTCCCTGAGACTGCCTCCATGAGTAACATAACCAGGAGTGGGCATGCTGCCAATCTGTACTCCGATGTGACCACCCAAGGCCATGGCCAAATTCTCCTCCACTAAGCGAGCCTTCTCAACTGCCATTTCCATCATCTTCGGCTCGAAGACTCGTACGCCACCACTGATGCGGGCATTTAAGCCCTGAACAAAATGTTGCACTAACATACCTTCATCATGGCTAATCCCTGCGTACTACTTCAACTCATAGAAGTGCCTCTCATACTGCTCCACTGACATAGACAACTGCTTGAGATCATGAAACTCGTCAGCCCTACATTGCCTCCAGTGATCTGAGAGGAAGCAAGCCCTGAACCTGTCTAGGAACAACTCCCAAGTAACCATATTGAGATCAAGATGTAACTTCTATTCCTCAAGATGCCACCAAGTAGATGTGAAGCCTCGCAGGTGCATAACTGTGCACCGAGCCTTGGTATTGCTACCGTAGGGGTGCATAGCGAAGCAACGATCTAAGTCAATTAACCAAGTCTCAACCTCTAGACCTCCTCCAGAACCATCAAAAGTGGGAGGGTGTGCCCTCATCAGATCTCTCATATGGCCTGCTATGACTACATCCTGAACCACATCTGTATCCCTGCACCTCGGAGACCTCTCTCTCTCCCTCTCAACCTGGTGCACCTCATCTGGCCTGGATCCCAATCGGTCAAGAATCTCTCCAAGTATATGCTGTAACTGACCGTCTAGACTATGTTGTGCCAAATTCTGGCCACCTAATGGAATGTTGTGAAGACTCTGTTGTTCCTCATGCTCAGAACCATGGGAACTAGGAACTAAGGGGCTTCGCCGGTTTGCTCTACAACCAGCACCACGGCCTCTTGCACGGCCACGTCCTCTACCTCGAGGCATAGTTCTGCTCAACAAGATAAAGTACAAAATGAGCTCAAGAGTTGCACGTATGGTAACCTAATGGACTACACTACCCAAAGACCCTAGCGTTTGTAACCTTGGCTCTGATACCAAGTTGTAACGCCTGTCGTGCAAACCCCAGAGAACACACACAAAGAAAATAATTTTTTTTTTTAAAATAGTTAAATCAACCATGCAAATACTTTATACCATAATCACATAACACATTACATAACATTAACACACTTAGTTCTCTAGGGCACGCGAGGTTACATCGCAACAACAAAATGGAAATAAATATAAAGATTACAACATAACCATTTATATTATAATACCCATGAATGAAAATACATCCAAAAACTATGATGCGAGAATAATAAATATCACATAATACAACTATAATAAATCTCTTCATAAAGATACAAATAATCCTAACTATTACATCATCGTTTTAATGTTATATTACAATCTCCTGATAAATGAATTACATTGAATTTCCCAACATGGGGATTGATACAAGAATAATGAAATATGAAATACAAGTGATTACTGGTACAACTCCACTACGGAATGCTGAGAAGACAAGATGCTAATGGGGAACCCAACGGGTGCGGAGCACGTTCCACCCAACCATGTGACTTACAAGTAAATCACCCCCCGTGCTCAGAGGTGACGAGGAAGAGAACCCGACCATGAATGCCAAACCGACTCAACAACAATATAGTACAAAAACAAGTACAACTCAAGGCATACAATGGACAACCATCAACGTTCATAAATCACATAACAAGTTAACACTATGAAACTCATCACAATTAAACAAAGTATCACCAAATGTACAAGTGACTAAATAGTAATCATAAACCAAATTCACAAGAATCAGAAAGTACATAAAGCTTACAATATCCAGAGGCAACTACAAACAAAGCACAAGGGTGTCAAGTGGAGAGTTTCATCACATAGCTCTTATGGGATTCTCTTGGCCCTTCCTCCAACTGAGGCACCGACACCCATCTATGGATCTCCTGGCCCTTCCTCCTAACTGAGGTGCCGACACCATAGGGTAGCTAATGCAGAGCCGATAATCTCTCATGAAGATGAGACTACGACTTTTTCCAACCACGGCCTTCTTAGTCTATCACTACTCTATGGTAGCCCTAATGCATAAACAAGGAATCCAGTTTTAATTATCTTATGTGTTTTACTACCCAACCCCCTAAATTCTATTGTTTAGGTTATCACTTGTTTAACTACTCTTTCGTGGGTTATCCTGAGCCCTTCCTCATTCTGAGGCACCGACGCCCACGAAGAGCCACTCTCCCTATGACCCCTAACATATCTCAAAGTAGGCAAGGGTTGAACTAGCAAATATAAAGCATAACACCAAAAACCAGATACACGAGGCAATAACCCTCTCGCAATTACTCATAATCAAAAGTCTTATAACCCCATTCAACCCTTCCTAACATAACACCAATAACACTCAAAAGCATAATCAAGAGGCGAATAACACTCGAAATAACAAGCCTCTGGAACAAGGTTTCACAAACCAAAACGGTTCCCACATGGACAACACTAAAAAATAAAGAAAACACAACATACAAGGAAAAACTCACATCACATTTTGCAAGGTTGCACCATTAATTTTGATTCCATTCCCAATTAAATAACTCAATACGATTGTCTCAATAAGGCCCACAATCACAACTAAAGGCTAAATCTTGTCAAAAATATTTGTTTAATCAAAACAATAATTAAACAATGCCCATTTAAAATATGTACAAAATTGAACATTTAAAACCAATATAAAATTATATTCTTAAAATATAATAAATTAACATTAAAATTAAATAATCATATTTCCACTTTAAAATAAATAATATTAAATTAAGTGATTATAATTTCACATTTTTTTTTTAAATAAAAAAAAACATAACAATTATATTTTAAAATATATATATATATATTGATATATATATATAGAATTATATATAATATATATATACATATATTGGTAAATATATATATATATATAATTATATATATTATATATATATATATAACAAAAAAAAACGTATAAAAAAAATTAAATAAATAAAATTAAAATTTAAAACAAAGTTAGGCAGGGCCGCGGGCTGTACAGTGGCCCTTACGGCTGATGTACGCAGCAGTCTGTAAGGACTACTGTGCACAGTCCGCCACAGGGGGCGTGGGGTGAATACGACTACCGTGCCCTCCCCAAACCCCATACAACATATATTTAACATAAAAAAAATTGATTTCAATCCCCTATGTTATATTTTATTTAATTTTTGAAAGCATAGAAAACAACACAGAATTCATTCGCCCAGTACGAATCATGGATTCCAAAAATTCCAATGTACATAAATTCTTTTTGAACACCAAACAAAACAATTTAAATTAATATATAAACTATATATATTATATATTATTATATATAATATATAATATACAAATATAAAAAAAAATAGTTATTTAAACATAGGGAATACAATTTTCTGTGTAACATACAGAATAAAATACAGAGCAATGAATACTTCATACATAACTATATATTTACAAACCCTCAAATGTATTATTCTCAATAAGGAAATCATTTTTCTCTAAATGCTATCATTGTTAAGTTGAATATTTCAGAAGCTAAAGGTTTTTGATTTGACAGATTGGAAGCAGTTCAATAATTTTCTTCCTTCTTTAAAAATTCTAGTCTAATATCTTTCACTAGTTTTCAGTTCAAACAGTAGTTTTATTTCTTCACACAAATCATATTTAATAACTTATATTTTTCTTTGAAGCAGAAAGATGACAGAGATAGAACGAGAAGGAAAAATACAAGTGGAACCTGGTGTCCTACGCTTATTCAAAAATCTGATGATGCCTGTTTGATTTTGATGACTTCGAAGAGCTCCCTGTTCGTGCTTCCAAATCTCCTCTACAACGTTTCACCTTCGAACTTGAATCCTATTTTTGTTCAGAAAACTCTTCAGGCCAATCACCAATAACAGACTGAAAACCCCTTTTCTATCACTCTCCACAAAAATACAGCAAAAGATTGAAATATCCACTCTAAAATTCCAAAATACCAAGCCAATATCTTGTTCAACTTCTGTAACAATAATCCTCTGTGTGTGTGAAATATCCCTAAATTCCCCAATTAAATAAAAGATATTGACAATTTCTTCTAAAAACTCTAAAAATCAAAATTAAAAGAAAATAATTCTTTAAAAGCCAGCTTTTTGCTCAGATCTGTATTCTTATTTGCTCTCACAACTTTTTCATTCTTTTATTTGTTTTATTGTTTTAATTTCTATTTTTACCACTTTACTCGCACATCACATTATCTATTTAATTTGAATAATTTATTCTAATAATTATCCTCCACCAAATAATTGATTAAAATAATTAAAACACATTTAATATTTAATTATCATTTAATTGGAACACATGACTTTCAAAAAAATTAAATCATTTAAATATTTAAATAGAATTTAATCTAACATTAAAATAAATAATTATTTCAATCACTTAAATAAAATAAATCATAACTTATAAAATGCCACCTTAAATAAAATACGACAAAACACATAACACAAAACACAAATGATGACAATTACACAAAAATGAACAATACCAAACAAACGAGACAATCCGACATCATGGGATGGGATGACTTCATCGTCACCTCTATTTCAACATTTAACCGTTGGGCTATTGGTGCTCGCCCTGTCCTACCGAAACAGGTGGAATCGAGACTTGTACCTACAATACCTACATACAGATGAAGTCATGTACATGTGCATACATATATATATATAATCAAAACATTAAATTAAAGTACTTCATTGTGAGAAGGAATCGCAACATAACAGGGCACTCGCGAACGAGTGATGCCATATTGTCCTTCATCACACCTATTCTAACAATTATAATATAACCAATAAATTAACATTTCTAACTAACAATCATCTCATAACATATCTAATTAAATCACTGCATCATATCATAATTCTGAAAATCAACTAATATAACCAACCATAATGTCATATGAAATAATCATGTCCATAATGAAATAACAGCATCATCTAACATCTAACTAACCAAATCAAACAATAACAGTATCATCATAGTATCTGAGTAGCAAAACAAAACATAACACTACTGAGTTCAACTAGCAACCAGGAGGGTTATTACATTGAAGGCTAGGAGTGTGAGTTTCATTAAAACCCTAGATTTTAGGAGGAAAGCGAGGGTTTGTGGTTTTGATTACTTGCAGGTTATACAGTAGAAAAATAATTGTGGAATTTGGAGTTTGGACAAGTGTGGGTTGCTACCCCAATGAAATTTTAGGTCTGTGGAAGGTTTTATGAGATCTTTCTTTGGAAAACAGGGCTAATTTTCCCTTGTAGTAGCAGGAAAGCCTCTATTTGTGGACTTGATCCAAAGTACACTGAGATATTGATGCATGGTGTGTAGGGAGATGAAAAGTAATTGAAACAATAGGTTTTTTTTGGGTTTATGTTTATATTTGCAAGTTGGAGCATAAAAGTGTTTTGGAAGGGCTATTAGGCTTGTAGGCCTAAAAATGTGTAAATTGAATTAAGAAGGTTACAAGGTTTGAGCGGAAGGCAGATATTGTTTTAGTTGAGATTGTGATTGGAAAACAACCCCCCTACTTGCGTCAAAAGGACAATTTAAGAGGATGCACAATACATCTAATTAGGCTAACCTAATTGATGTATTGGATAGTTTTAACATTATTACAAGGTTGATTCATTGTGTGAAAGTGATACATAGAGAGTGTAGAATGTGTGTGTGAGATCTGGTGTAGAGAGAAGTATAGATAATAGTTTTGGTGAAGTATGAAGTGTGTTAAGTCAGCTTTATAAGCCTAATTGGAACTATCTTTAGCATGTTGTAGATACATTATAATCAGTTCAATCTCTAGCAGTGAACCACCCTCTTTTCTATTCTAGTAGTGAGCCATTTCTTCTATTCTCTAGAAAGTGAGTCCTCTGGGCAGTCAATCCACTTAGCAGTGAGCCTTTTTGTATTATCTTATAATTGGTTATAATATATTGTGATATAATCCTCACATTGGTTTTTCCCTTTTTTGGGTTTTTTGGATATAAAATCTAGTGTTCTTGTGTCTCTTTATGTGATTCATGCTTTTAATGTTTCTTTCCATTACTACACATTAAATGAGATTTTGTGAAATGCGTTTTATGTTAATGAATTTTAGGCAATATTGATTTACCCCCCCACCCCCTCTTAATATTTTGGGTGTTCAACAATTGGTATCAAATTCTTGTTCCTTCAATTGGATTGATCATTGAGGTAGATCTTAGAGGTTGAACACATAACTACAAGGAAGTATCCTATCCCTCTAGAAGAGATTATACCTAAAGGGTTTATTCAAGAATATTGTAAGGCTGATATGGAAGGAGAAATCAAATCAACACTTGATGATTTGGATAAAGTATAAGATGAGAATACATATCTAAAAAAGGATATTAATGATGTAGATGGGTGTATCAAGGAGTTAATAAAGAAACTCAAGAAAAGTAAAAAAAGAGTCAAGGTAACAAATGATCAGCTCAAGAAATCAAATGAGGCTATTACCAGTATGAAAGTACAAGTTGAAGAAGTAAAAGACTTGAAGATTTCCTAAATTCCAAACTAAAAGAAAGATATAAAGAATGCTCAAATCTTGAACAATTGAGATCAAAACTGGAGAAAGAAAATAATCAAGAGGATAAGTTCAAAAAGAGCTCCATAATGCTTGATGAGATGATTGAAAATAAAATAGCTTCTAAGGAAAAAGAAGTTATAGGGTTTGAGAAAGGATAAAGTTCAAAGTTAAAACAAACTCAAAATAATGATGAAAAGAAGAACAATGTCAAACAGGTCTAGAACTAGAACAAATATTTCAAAATACCTCATATCAAATAACTTGTTGCATATAAAGGTATTCATCTTTTAATGATTACTATTATTACTGCAATAAGTTTGGACATAGAGTTGTAAAGAGTAGAAGCAAAATGCATCAAAATTGTCAATACTTTCCTGATCAATGTTTTACATGTAATAGATTTCTCCATAAAGATAGTGAATGTAGAATTCAAATGGTGAATGGTTATAATAATGGTGTGATGTACCAATCCTTCAATAGTTATTGCTATACATACAATGGATTTGGGAATGAGGCTTTTGAATGTAGATCTAAAATGGAAATAAGTAAGATTATTCAAAAAGTTGTCACATGTCACAAGTGAAATAAACCAAGACACATATCCAAGTTTTGTAAAAGAAAGAATGTGAAACCCTTTGTTTCACAAAAGAAGACTGATCCAATAGAAGAAAAGATTGATCCAATTGAGATGAAGAAGGAAATGAACAATATCTAGAAAAAAAATGAAGAGAGTAAAGTAAAAAGTGAGTCTACACCAACCCTCGGTGTACATGTTTCCTCTAGAAACTAAATGAAGAGCTTTGGCTTAAGGGGATTTTTAGCAGAAAATCTTCCAACCACTATCAAAGATGTGGTGTTGATGCCTTCAACACATTGGTACACATGTTGGATGAAATGCTTAATTTTTTTATGAGATCTTTGGAATGAAATTTCTTGTTGCAAAGATTTTTGGAGTGATTAAAGGTGCCTATAACAATACAGTGAGGGTTTTCTATGTTTTTTTACCTAACTTTATTCACTACAATCAATACATTTCAGGTCATCAGAAGAAAAAAAATTTATATGTGATCTTGCATATGATTAAGTCATTGGTAATCGATCATTTGAAGAGTGAAGAGCAGACCAAAGGTGATTTGAGGCATTTTTTAGTTGTTGTGTGATTTTCCATAGGAAAAGAATTCTAAGGTATTTATAGTTTCTCATTTCACCCTAGTTTCAAAACCAATTCAAGATGTTTACTCCATAAGTAGTTGATGTATTGGACTAGCCAAGACCTAATTTCAAGAAACATTCATTTAAATCCATAGAGACAAACCTTGAAGGTGATTTTTTGAGGGTTTCATATGGTGTGATGCACGTAGAGGATGTATGGATTTACATTCACAAGAAAATGGAGAAATATGACCATATGAAGACTGTAGAATTAAGGTAAATGAATTGATAGGAAATCATTTTGAGCTTAAACCTGAATATCAAAGTTTAGCAAAAAAGAATTTGGATGTATGGAATAACTTTATAAATTTATGCAATGAGGATGAGTGGGTAAAGTATGTGCTTAGAAAAATTCATGACAAGTTCATAAGGTTAGATATGCAACATATGATTAACAAGAAATAAATAAAGATGGTTACCAATTATTTATGCTCAAATGGACCTATTCTAGAAATGAGGGCCATGAACAATGAAATGGTAATGAAGTTCACTGGTGCAAAATTTAACAAACATGCCCTAATTTGGTGGACATTGATGATCTGACAGTTAAGTGTGCATCAATGATGATTAGGTATAAGATATTTTATACCAATAGTGAGAACTTTGTGTTTCCTATCGCTATTCATACTACTCACAAGATGGTGAAAAATGGTCTAGATATTGATTTTTGTGAACTCTTGAGACAATAGTTGATGGATAATCTTTAGAAGGACAAGGAATCTTGGTACCCCTTTTGATATGGTACCCTAATTGTATGATTATTGTTTTCCTTTCTTAGAGAAGTTCTTGATACAAATAAAATTGTGTGGCTAGACAATATTCTTGGTTTTATTTAGATTAGAGATCATGTGAGAAGGTTAGGAGACCTAAGAACCTAAAAGTCCATGTTGTATGGTTTCTTTAAGTAATTTCAAGGAAAAATGCAAGAAAGAGATAGGATATTGACAAAAAAAATTGAGAAGTATAAAAATGACATCACTTTCATGGTTAGCAAATATAACTGCATTATAGAAGCATTTGAACCTAAAATTGTTTAGATCCTAGAGTTGGGATATGAGGTTACTATAGAAGAGCTTACCGCTCTAGCATAAATTATGTTAAGAAAACCAAGAGATCCATCTATGGATAGGTTTGGAACTTATGCAAATAAATCAACTAAAGTAAATCATGAGAAGAGAAAGGACATTAAGAATAATGTGGACAAAATGAAAACTTAGTTGGAAGATATTATGCACCCACCTAATGGTTCTATAGAGAATATCAAAGCTCGATTTGTGGCTTCGTGAGGTAATCCTAGCGTAAGAAGATTAGTTAGGACCTCTACCCCATCTCCTACTATTATGAAGTCCTCTAGAACCAATCCTTCCTAGAGTTCAAAGAAGAAGGATACATCTATTGGGTATGTGCAGGATCATCATGGAAAAAACAAGCCCTTAAGTGGCAAAAAATTTAGAAAAATCAAAGTTAGTAAACTTGCCATAAAATTTTCAATAAGTTATCTATATTATTTTAAAAATATGTAAGAATAGAATTTGTAGAAAATTGAATGTAGTTTCTAAACTAATAGGTTTTTTTTTAAAAAAAAATCTATTTGGAGAAAATTTCAAATTTCAATACAGTAGTACTTAAATTTCAGGGAAAAAATAAGTAGGTGTCTGTCTGACCACCTAACCACACTAAAATGATAATATATTTTTATAATATTTTAGATATAAGTAGAGGACTCATGACTGAATGTGATACATTTTTTTTGTAATATTTTCTCTAGTAAATAATTAATTATGATTTTTTTATTCCAACTTTTTAAAAATATAAAAACCCGTATGTCTAACCACATTAACTTGGTCAAAACTTCATGAAAATTATTTTTTTTTAATCCCATAGTATGCAAAGTATAGAATGTGACACATGTTTTGGATTCAAAAAATGTGATATCATTTAACAACTATAGATATTTTTCAATCAACATTTTGTATACATCTAAAAATGGTCATGGCTAATCAAGCTTCTTAATTAATTAAATATGAATTATTTAATTAATCATCTAAAGTCCTCTACATATAAATAAATTTAATTATTTATTTATATTGTTCATTTTTATAATTCTTCTATCTTAATTAAATAAATAATTTTATTTAATTAAGTATCATCCTCCATATTCCTCTTAATTAAATTAAATAAATTTTATAATTTATTTATATTAATTATCATTTTATTCTAAATTTGAATATTTAAAATTCAAATAATGGAATATTCTCTGAACACCCCCCTTCATCTCATAGTTAAATTAAATATTAAATATTTAATTTAATATCTTTTCTCACTCCACAAATAATTAAATATTTTAAATATTTAATTACCTTCTAAAATCATCTCACACATAATTAAATATTACTTATTTAATTATGTGAACTTCTAAAATCATCTCTCTCTCATAATTAAATATTACTTATTTAATTATGCGAACTTCTAATCTCATCTTCACATGTAATTAAATAAATCAATTTATTTAATTATGAAATTCATTTCAATTCATTCTTCAAACAAGAAACCTTCCTTCAGATCTGAATGAAAAAAATTGAAGAAAAGGAAACCTTCTATCTCTTTCTCAACTTTCAAAAATCTTTCACTGTCCATTCTAATAAGATTGATTTGAACCGTTAATCATGGCAGCCAATCAAATCCTTTTGAAAACTCTATAAATGCATATGCAAATCCAATCATTTGGTTACACACATACGCACAACGAACATATAAACACATATGCAATTAGTTTAGGCACTCACGTCTTTTTCAGCATCATAGCAATCTTTTCATCATAGCATAATCATTGCATTCTAGCATAGTATGCATCTTATTTTATATCGCATTCTTCAGTTGTCCATTTTGTTGAGCTTGATCTGCTGGATCTGAGAGCAATTGGAAACAACAAAACGTTGGAGATAGAGAGAAATAAGATGACTTCAGGGAAGCTACCATTAACAGTTTGTTTAATCTTTTTTTAAGATTCTTTGATTTAATGTCTTATTGATGTGTGTTTGAATTCATTTATAATTGATTTATTTTCATGCACACATAAAACGGTGCCCACCGTGGGGCTCGTGCCCCGATTTTGACATTTTCTGTAGCGTATTTTGATAGGTTTCTGCAATCTGGTGTTCAACTTTCCATAAAATTCCGCAGTTTAGCACATCTAATACTTTCTCTAGTGCATCTGGGAACTTCTTTTTTTTCTGTTTTGCAAATTTTTTAGCACATTCAGGAACTGTTCTAGCACATATAAGGGTTAATTTAGCGCATATGAGGGATAGAATAGTGCATATAGTTTGTATTCTAGAATTAAAATCTGCATTTAGTTAAAATAGCGCACTTAGGAACTGTTTTAGCGCATCTAAGATTTAGTCTAGCGCATTTAAAGTATGTTTCAGTGCATCCATGCTACATGTTCACATAATTAAATTTGCATAGTAGCACATTTAAAGACTATTTTGGTGCATTTAGGAAATTTTTGTAGCACATTTAAGATCTGTTCTAGCACATTTAAGGTTTGTTTTAGTGCATTTAAGGTCTATTTCAGTGCATTTAAGGTCTATTTCGGCGCATATGTTTTGTAACACAAAAACTAAATTATAAGTCTGATGCCTTCCATAGAAAAAATTTTCTTTAGTTAAAAAGAAGCAATCCTAGGATAGTCACATCTGGATAAAATGAATCAATCCTAAGATAGACATGGATTTTAAAATGAAATAATCTAGGATAGTCACCACACAATGATCTTTCAATTAAAATTGAACAAACTTGTTTTCGTGAAGCAATATCTTCACTTAGATTAGATCACTGTGATTTGGGTTTAAAAAGAACATTTGTTTGCTTTGTCTGTGGCAATAGGTCTATGCTCTCCCCTTAACTGGGTGATCAGAATACCGGACTTGCCTTTTCAATTTTCATGCATTTTTACTGCTTTAATTACATCCTTTAGAGAGCCTGTCGTAGTGGAAAAAAGTACTCACCCTAAGGGAATGACTCAAGTGGGTTCAAGCCAAAGCTAGGCTATTCCGCCCCACTATAAAATTTAAAGCAAATCTGGGGAAACCCTCTTTTGCTGGTAGTGTGCAAGATAGCCATCCCCAAAGCCTTTGTTCTAAAGGTTGGGAGGTCTCCTGAGGGAGTTTATTATTGCCGCACGGAATGGAAACCCTTACTATGAACCTAGTGTAGTGGCCCGCCAAAGTCAATTTCTGAACATTCTAATAATCACAATGCAAGGGGAGGGAAGAATCTGCCCCCAAGATACTCACCATATAACTTCCAAGGACCATTTGCTCAGAGGATCCAGTATCCACTTCTGTCACACTAAGTACGCGCCTGGAAAAGACAAAAACATGGGCGCCCCTTTGGGGGTGACATAGCTGTGTGAGTTGACGTAGTTCTAAGATGTGGGTTGTTTATTACTAGAGTTGCTTACTTGAGTACTAAGAGTGAGTCTTCCTGAATTTGTCTTTCATGTACTACTATGAAAACACTTATTGAAAAAAATTTCTTGATCATACACTTGGTGTTAGTATAGGGTTTTAAAAACAACTATTTTTTTCAGAATGTCTGTTGTGTCTTCCATCACATCAAATCAGATAAAAGATCATCCAGAAAGAACATGAGTAACAATGACTAAAATCACTCAAAGGTTTTTCACATCTTTTGGTCCAATAACATTCTTGATATTTTCTCTAATTCTTAGGGAGTTCAAATCAACAAATTTTGTCAAGAAATCAATTTCCACTAGAATCAAGAAACCCAAGAAACCCTTAGGGTACAAGAAAACATTGCAAAACAGAAAATTCTTGTACAAAAGTTGACACGTCTTGCTTCATTACTGCAGATTTCTTCATAGATACCAAGACTTTGTTAGGGGATTCACTGGCGAGTATGTTGTAGATCCTTTGAATTCTAGAGCTTATTATCAGAGATTAGCTCTATCTCAACAACATAATCTTAACCAACCTCTTGAGTTTGATAATATACCACAACCTTCTATTGAGTATCCTTCACATCCTAGTCAAATCATCCAGTGATCTTGAGTTCTTTCTTTAAAAACAAAGATGAAATCTTTACAACAATATTTTGATTATTGATTCAACTTCCCCAACAAGATTCTAACATCCTTCATCATTGGAAGCCACAATCAAAACATAAGAAAATCTTTGATCATAGCATAAGATTCCCATCTTATTAGATCAAGATATCATCATTTCCACACTTATCAGAACTGTGATCTAAGTTTAGAAGAACTATTGAAAATCACATGCCTATCTTCTCAAGATCCCAATATAATAAATCAAAGGATGAAATCCAACAAGAGGGGCATACTCAAAACACTAAAGAAGAAGGTGAAACCAGTAATTCTCTCTACAATATGAGTCAGAATCCACTTTTCAACAACGACATGGATAATAGAGAAGAGAATCCATTTCACAAGTACAAATCCACAAATAAAACTCCTATAGATAGTGATGATGAATTAGAGGATGAACGACACCTTAGAGAGGCTGAGCAAGATCCCAAATTTTACAAAGCCATAGAAAAGATCTTGCAGCGTGATAAAGAAAAATATTTCCTCTATCTAGTTGACCAAGGAGCTAAACTGCCACATGACTTTGATACTGAGGTTTTGAAAAACAAACCTGAAGAAACACCCCTAACTAATCTCAGTGCTTTGACTCAACAAATCAAGACATTTCAAGGACAAGTTAAAGAGTTACAAGGGGGAACCATCACAAAGAAATATACTCTTGAGGAAATTTTTCCTTATCCTTTCAATCGAAGTTTCAACATGATCCCATTTCCTAAACATTGTGAAATGCCAAAATTTGATTGCTATAATGGGAAATCAGATGCAATTGATCATGTTAGAGACTTCCAAAACATGACATTAGAATTCTCTCATGAGGACACTTACTTGATGCGATTGTTTCCTAGGAGTCTTGGAATTCATTCTATGGAATGGCTATTAAAGATTACACCTCCCATCTAGACATTTGAAGAATTAATCAACCTGTTCATATCACAATATGCTTATAACATCCAACATCAAATCACTATGATAGATCTTTGCAAAAGTTGCACAAAAACCTGGTGAACCTTTTATTATTTTTCTTCAGAGATGGAGAAGAATTTTCGCTAGATATCCATGCCATGTTCTTGAAAAGGAAAAGATGGTTACCTTCATTAACAGCTTGAATTCAGAACTGAGCTATAATTTGAACTTGCATTGTCCTTCTTTTGAGAAATTGATTGAAGATGACATAACCATTGAAGGTGCTTTCATCAAAAGAGGAGTAATCAAACATGACAAAGACAACCCTAGCTCATCCAATCATCACAACAATCAGGACAAATCTAAATTTTGGACTGGCAACAAGAACATGATGAATGATGGTGTTGTTGATACAAATCATGTCTCGACCAAGCCATTTGTTCTTAATACTCCAAAAACTCACAACAACAATGTCAACTCGATTAAAAATCAAGGGAACAATCCTCATCAACATTCTACTCCAAATCATGGAACTTCCAACAACCAAGGTTACCGAGGACCCAATAACAATCACAACTCTTCAGGAATACCTCGAATACAAAACCACAACAATTTTCATTCTTCTCCAATAGAACTTTTACTCCATTAGGTCAATCTGTGGAATCTTCCTTCAAAGAGTTGATGGCTAAAAATGTCATCACATTTCCACCTCAACGAAACTATGAACCTAGTGTGAAGCTTCCATCATGGAATGAGGCATACTATTGTGACTACCATTGGTGCAAAGGTCATCACACAAATAACTGTCAATCCTTGAAGAATGTTATTCAAGACTTAATCAAAAATGGCACCATCACAATAGAAGGACATCAAAAATCAAATGAAGACCACCAAGCATTTCGCAACCCTTTACCCAATTATCAAAAGGGTGAGTCTTTTGAAAAAAATGTAAATCATATTGACAATCTGATAATCAATCAGATCTACACTGACGATGAACAGATCAATGTTGTAAAAGTCAAAGAAAAGATGGAATATAGGGAGGTCAACACAACAATAAGGGCACAAGCCAAGGTTGTTTTAAAAGGTGCCTCATCAAAATCTATTGGGCGGCCACCTCAACATCAATATGATTTAGTCAATCAACTTTGGAAAACTCCAGCCCAAATTTCTATTTTAGAAATCTTGAAGATTTCCCCAGTACATAAGGAAATTATTGAAAAGGCCCTCATTGAAACAACTATATCCACTGATTTGGATGTGGATCAATTTTAGACCATGGTAGGACATTTGTCTTCACACACATGTCTTTCATTCTCTAAAAAAGATGATGTTTCCATAACTCATCCCCATAATTCATCATTATATTTAGAGGTCATGGTTCACAAGTTTCATCTCAGATGAGTTCTAATAGAAGGAGGTGCTGGTTTGAACATATGTACCATGAAGCTGGTCAAGGCTTTGGGATTTTCTGAAGACTCCATTGATTTTAGAAGAAAGATTACCATAAAGGCCTATGATGATGAGGAAAGAGCATCCAAGGGTCTAATAATGTTGCCAATCAGAGTGGGTCCTGTAATCAAAAATACTTTCTGTCAAGTATTAGATCGTGATCTTGCATACAACATCTTGTTGGATCGTCCATGGATCCATGAAATGCAAGTTGTCCCATCCACCTATCATCAATGTTTAAAGTTTCCTTATGATGGACAAGAAATCATGATTCCAGCCGATAATTCAAACATTCAAGCTTGTGCCAACCTCAAAGCCAGTTATGATACTTTGGTTCCTCACAACTGAGAACCTCGTGCTAGTACTTCTCTCAAGATTGATACACAAATCAATCAGTTGACCAATAGTTTTGACAGGAGAGTGAAATTCAAGGATCATGGAGTCGAGGAGTACTCTCTCTGTCTTTCTAATTTACCGATATCACCTCGGTCACATGGACAACATTCAATAGCACAACATCAAATATCAGCAACATCAACATCAACAAAACCACCAACAAAGTCAATCACAAAGTTTAATGGACAATTCATCAAGGAGAAATTCCCCATGGAAAATCCTGATAGAGAAATTCTAAATTGGCTCTATAAAGATGAAGACGAAATAGTTATTAATGTTAAATTGCCAACAAATAGATATGGTAAAGGGTATACAATTATGAGAAAGATGGGATATGATGGTAATGGGCCCATCAGGAAGAGAAAAGGAGTAGTTGAACCTATTAATCCTTCAGGACTTGCTGCAAACAAAAAAACTGGATTAGGTTATGATACTACTTCGAAAGAAAAAACATCCAAACAACTACATGGCACTGTCTTCACATTACAAGAAAGTTTAGATTCAAGAGAGGCATGTTTGGCCACAATTCAGAACTTCCTGGATAATAACTTTGACACAAACTCTGTTGGATATGAATGGGATACCATTTACAATGATGAGTTCGGGAAGGATAAAAGGGTTGATGTGATACACAAGTATACTCCTACTCTCATTGAAGGAGAAGGGTCAGGGTCCCAAACACAAGAATCTAAACTACAAAGTGACTATGATTCTAGTGATACTGAGTCGGACTCAAATGAACAAGATCATCACAAGAACAGTATCATCATCAATCCACCTCATACCTCGGATCCTACAAACAATTCTATTATGACCATAACCATAACCAATATCACACAACCTAATGACTCACTACCGCTTGTTCAGCCTGATCTTATTGATTGGGATTTATCTGAACCTATCATTATACCTATGTTTCCAAATGACGAAGCTATACTAAACTTCCTTTTTGTAGATGATATAGATGATTGTTCCACCAGTGATTTTTGGCACAAAGTATTTAATCATGAGGGTGTCAAGACTCCTAGCTACAAAATTAAAAATCAAAAAGAAAGATCTAATGGTGAAAACCAAAATCTGGTAGTATTAGATCAAACAAAAGAGAAAATAAAGAACGTATTAGATGGTGAAAACCTTTTCAAGGCACCAGCTGATGGGAATCTTAACATTCTCACATAACACTACCAGGAGCAATCGCCAGTCTTGATTGAGCCTACCAAAGCGGTCAATCTTGCAACATCAAAGAAACCAAAAATCTTACAATTAGCTGCATCCATGATAGAAAAAAAGGTACTAGAGTTCATAGAGTTCTTAAGAGAGAATCAAGTCAACTTTGCTTCGTCTTATGTGGACATGCCAGATCTTGATCCTAATCTGATCATGCATCACTTGTCTATCAAACTAGGTGTTAAACCTGTGAAACAAAAAATCAGAAAGGTGAACCCCCATGTTGCATTACTGGTTAAGGAATAACTGAGAAAACTTCTTGATGTGGGTTTCATAAGATCAATCAACTATGCTAAATGGATCTCTAATATTGTTCATGTATCTAAGCTAAATAAAAATGTCAGAGTGTGCACAGACTTAAGAGATATTAATAAGGCATGTCCCAAGGATGATTTCCCACTTCCAAACATTGACACTATAGTCGATCTGACAGCTGGCCATGCCATGTATTCATTAATGGATGGTTTTTCTTGTTACAACCAAATCAAGATCGCACCCGAAGATCAGGAGAAAACAACTTTCACATGTCCATGGGGAACTTACTGTTGGAACATCATGCCTTTCGATTTGAAGAATGTAGGGGATACTTATCAAAGAGCCATGAATACAATCTTTCATGACACGATGCACACATTTATGGAAGGTTATGTTGGTGACATTTTGGAAAAATCATACACCAAAGAGGGACATCTGGAAATATTTTCTAAAATATTTGCAAGGTTGGAAAAATTTAAGGTATGCCTCAACCCCAAGAAATGTGTTATTGGGGTCAAATCTGGAAAACTCTTGGGGTATATTTTTATAGAAAAAGGAATTGAAGTAGACCCTACTAAAATACAGGCAATTATGGAAATGCCTCCACCAAGGAACATCAGTCAATTAAGATCATTGCAGGGATGACTTCAATCTATATGGAGGTTCATTGCACAACTGGCCGACAAAAGTCTACCTTTCACATACCTATTGCATAAAAATGTTCCTTTCAAATGGGATGACAAGTGTGAATTGTCTTTTTATCAAATCAAACAGTACTTAATGACTCCACTAGTCCTAGTACCACCAAATCCAAAAAAATCATTGATTTTGTATATTGCCACAACAGAGGCATCCTTGAGAGCATTGCTAGCACAAGAAGACCATACAAGAAAAGAGTGTGTAATTTATTATATCAGTAGAACACTAACAATCCATGAACTCAACTACACTTCCATTGAGAAGGCTTGTTTAGCAGTAGTCTTTGCTTCACATAAATTTTGTAATTACATGTTAACACATAGAATCAATCTTGTTTCAAAGATTGACCCACTAAAATATCTGTTAAGCAAAGCATCATTGACAGGAAGGCTGGAAAAATGGGTAATGATTTTGAGTCAGTTTGACATCCATTCTGTTGATTGTAACGCCATCAAAGGACAAGCTATCGTTGATCAACTAGCTGAAGTACCACTACAAACAGGCCATCCCCTACACATTGAATTTCCGGACGCGGATGTCTTTACGGTAGAATCTAAACAACCATGGTCCTTATATTTTGATGGCTCTTTCACTCAACATGGATTGGGGGCAGGCATACTCTTTGTCATCCCTCAAGGACAAACCATTCTTCAATCATATAGGCTGATGTTTCCATGCACCAACAACATAGCCAAATATGAGGCATTAATCACTGGACTCAAAATAGCACTGGAATGGAGGGTTACAGAACTACAAGTATATAGCGACTCACAGTTAGTCATTAATCAAATCAATGATGACTATTAGACCAAAGATGACAAGTTGTTGCCATATAAAAAGGTGGTTGATGATTTCAAGAATTACTTTGTGGACATCAGATTCACACAAATTCCAAGGTTGGATAACAAAGTAGCTGACGCCATGGCTACGATCGCATCATTATTACAACTCCCAAAAACACAGACTCACTATGAATTTCTGGTGGAACAATCATTTACTCCTGCCTATGACACACCCGAAAGCCAAATCATTTGCCACTTAGTAGGATCTGATTCACCTTGGTATGGCAAGAGTTATGCCTACCTGAAAAATGATATCTTACCACCTGATTTATCTCGTAACCAAAAATGAAACTTTATTCGCCAAACCTCTCATTATACCCTTATTGCTGACACCCTTTATCGCCATGGTCTTGATGGTACTCTTCTTCGATGTCTTGAATGCGATGAATCCAACAAAGCTTTATAGGAAATTCATGGTGGCATTTGTGGTACTCATTCGAGTGGACTAACCTTATCCAAAAAATTGATTAGAATGGGTTACTATTGGCCTACAATGGAAAGAGAATCATTCAATTTTGTGAAAACATGTTCAAAATGTCAGATTCATGGGAATCTTATTCATGCTCCCGCATAAGAGCTCCAACCGTTCACATGAACCTGGCCATTTTCTTAATGGGGGTTGGATCTTGTTGGAAAGATTCATCCTTCATCCTCAAATGGACACAAATTCATCATCACAACCACAGAGTACTTTACTAAGTGCATTGAGGTAGTACCTCTTACAAAAGTTACCAACAAACAAATATCATTGTTCATACTGAATTATCTTATTTGTCAATAGGGCATTCCCAACTCGATTATCACTAATAATGGACGACCTTTCAAGAATCAAGATGTTGAAGAACTATGTGAAAGATTCCATATACAACATAGATACTCAACGCCTTATTATCCACGGGGGAATGGCCAAGCAGGGGTCTCAAATAAAACAATATTGAAAATATTAAAGAAGACTATGAATGATGCAGGGAAAGATTGGCATGTTCAACTCAATCCTGCCTTATGGGCTTATAGAACCAGTGTCCACATGTCGATAGAAGCTACACCATTTTCTCTTGTTTATGGAGCAAAGGCTATACTTCCCTTAGAAGTTGAAATCCCCTCACTCAGAGTCTCCCTGAAGGGTCTCACAACAGATGATGAATACAAAGTTTCCTGACTTCAAGAGCTTGAACTCCTAGATGAAAAGAGACAAAGAGTTGTTGATCAATCTAAGGCCTATCAACACATGATATCTCGCAGCTATAACCATAGAGTTAAGCCGCATACCTTTCAAGTTGGTGATCTTGTTCTAAAAGAAAATAAACGAAATCAGCAAGATAGAGAAACAAAAGGTAAGTTTGAGCCAAATTGGCTAGGCCCTTATGTGGTTATTGTAATCTACGGTTCAGGAGCATACAAGTCATCAACACCAGAAGGGGACCTGTTTGATGAACCCATCAACAACATGCACCTAAAGAAGTACTACATCTGAAACAAATATCATCATTCAAAAAAAGTCCTGAAGAAATCCAAAAAAAATAGATAAAGTCTTGAAGAAATACAAAAAAATCAGATAAAGTCCTAAAAAAATACAAAAAAATAAAAAAAAAGTCCTAAACAAATACAAAAAAAATAGAAAAAGTCCTGAAAAAATACAAAAAAATCATATAAAGTCCTGAAGAAATACAAAAAAATCAAATAAAGTCCTAAAAAAAATTAGATAAAGTCCTGAAGAAATACAAAAAAATCAAATAACATCCTAAAGAAATACAAAAAAATCAGAAAAAAGTCCTGAAGAAATACAAAAAAATAAGAAAAAGTCCTGAAAAAATACAAAAAAATCAAATAAAAGTCCTGAAGAAATAAAAAAAATCAGTTAAAGTCTTGAAGAAATACAAAAAAATCAAATAAAGTCCTGAAAAAATACAAAAAAACCAGATAAAGTCTTGAAGAAATACAAAAAAATCAGATAAAGTCCTGAAGAAATACAAAAAAATCAGAAAAAGTCCTAAAGAAATACAAAAAAATTAGCAAAAGCCCTAAAGAAATACAAAAAAATCAGATAAAGTCTTGAAGAAATCCAAAAAAAATTATATAAAGTCCTTAAGAAATATAAAAAAATCAGATAGTCTTGAAGAAATACAAAAAAATCAGAAAAAGTCCTGAAGAAATACAAAAAGAAATCAGAAAAAGTCCTAAAGAAATATAAAAAAATTAGATAAAGTCCCCAAAAAAAAGTCATAGGGTGAAAACCTGGCAACAGGTAGTATATTAACAAGAAAAATGCAATAATAACAAATAGTGAAAATCTGGCAAACAGATGCTATTTGTACCTCTCCATCTATTAGATCATATTTTGCACCTAACTTCTTGGACTTCCATTCTTGTACATCTTTTCCATCATCTTAGGGTCATACTAGCATCATCTTGTCATTATTTGCATAGAACGATAATGTCTTATCATGGTTTTATTATTGAACATTTTTCATTTCAGCACGTTGTGTCAATACCGAGGGAAAAACATTGACATTTTGGGGGGCAATCACCTTTCAAGTTTTACCAAGGTAACTAGACAATGACATCAAAACCAATTACATGAACAAACAATCACATCATATGAATACCTATCCAATCATTAATCCATCTCATAATAGTTTTTAGTTGTGTATCATATCATGACTCATATCTGGATGATCTATAATCTGAATAATGTTTGGAATAACAGTATTTCATTTTGAACAATGGTTGTTTGATTTTATTTTTTATATCATCTCTTTGGAGCACACTCGATGATGTACTACACTAGAGTAGCAAGGAAAGAGAATGATTTTTCTTTGTCTGTTGTCTGGAGGTTAACCATTCATCTGTTGCAAATATGTCATGAGACATGATTTCCAAAGCGATATCATTGATGATAGTTCCACATTTGCATCATAAAGTGGTTAATCTTTGTCTATTTATGCAAGAAATTCTCAAGTCATCTCGGTTCAATTATACCTTGATGCTTGTGTTTACTTGCTATATCAAAAATCATGAAAGTTGTACTTAGGTCATTATTGGTGCTAATTTACCCTCTGATGCTTGTACATACTTCCAACATATTAAAAGTGCTCTATGATGATTTCAGGAAAGATAACAACAAGCTCAACAAATGGTTTGATTCATTTCGTTGCATTTCATTTTAGTTCATTATACATATCTGCATACTAGATTTGCATTAGAGTTGGAAAGGATAACAATAACATCAACAGGCTGCCATGTCTCTTTGGACTATTTGTGGAGGACATTTGAACATTTGTTTCATCGTCACCTTTCATCTTCATTATCATTTTTTTCATTAATATCATTTCATTTAGGATCCGCTATCATAATCATTTATCATTTTCATATTCATTTCATATTGCATCCCATTTATCACTTTTTATTATTTCATACCATTATCACTTAATCATATTGCTTATCATCTCATTTTCATCATCATTTACTATCATTATCACTTATCATGTCATTCTCATTCATTTATTGCTTCACTTCAACTTGTTTTTCATTCATTTACATTATCGTTTCATATCATATCATTAAAATTTCCTTCCATTTCATTATCATTTCATATCATATCATTAACATTTCCTTCCATTTCATTATCATTTCTATTATATCATTAACATTTTAATTTATTTTCACTTTCTCATTTCATATCATTTTCGTTTATCATTTCATTATCCTTTTATTTATCATTTCATTTATCCTTCATTACCATTTTACCATTTACACCCCATTAATTATCATCATTTTTAGTTCTTGTTTCATTCCATTATCATTATCATTTCATTAGCATTATCATAATTATTATCATTCTGTTATCATTATCATTATCATATCATTCCATTATCATTATCATTATCATCATCATATCATTCCATTATCATTATCATTATCATTTCATTAGCATTATCATTATTATTATTTATCATTCCATTATCATTATCATTATCATATCATTCCATTATCATTATCAGTTTATTCCATTATCATTATCATCATCATTAGCATTATCATTTTATTATTATTATCATTCCGTTATCATTACCATTAGCATTATCATCACATTAACATGTCATTATCATTACAATATCATATTACGATTCATCATTCCATTTTCAGTTATTTCATTCACATATCATTTTCTTAGTTGCATTTAATCATCATTACAATACATTCCATTTCAATACATCACACATCACATCTTTTGTCACATTACATTCATATCCATCATATTATCATTTTACATTTGCAAATCCAAAAACAAATATTCCATACATACATTTTCATATCATTTTCGAAGACAACATTTTCATCAAACATATCACATATCCCATGACACATTCTCATAAATCACATCATAGGTCATCCACCTACATGACATCATTAGTATGCATCATTCGTCATCATCAAAATAACGTCATATCAACTCATCTTGCATACCATGTTAGTCATCAAATCATTCCATATGCATATCAAGATCCATAACATATAGAAATAAATGCACATCACATAATCATCTCATAAATGCACAACACATCATCAAAAATCATAGCCGCTGCATATCATCGCTCATCATAAATAATACAAATGTACAAATGTCCAAAGAAACTAAACAGTCCAAATAAATATACATGAGATATGATCAAAATATACATGCTCCAAAAATGATACACCTCTTTGAAATACATCATAAAATCTAGCTAGTCGATGCCTCTGATGGAGTTTGTCCGAAAAGAGGTGGCCTACCACTGGTCCCTACATCTGGATCTCGGTGTGGCCCAGTAACCCCTAAGCTCTGTGTGTGGGTATGTGATATGATCCTAGTCCTACTATGGGACTGTGGGAATGGCTCTCGATGCTTGAGAGGACACAGCTCCTCATATCTGACTTGGTAATACTTTGCCTCCCTCGCCATCTCCATGCCCTCAGCGATGGCCTCTCGCAATGATGCACTCTCCATAGTTCCCATGACCCTCTGAGCTATGCCCTTGGCCTCCACTTCCCTCCATCTGAAAGAATCCCTCTCTGTCATTAGCTATGCTATATGTGGGTCTAGGGTAGGTACATGTACCTGTACCTGTGCCTAAGCTTGAGCTTGTTCCTGTACAAGCTACGCTTGTAACTACGCTATCACGCTCTGTGCCTGACCTAACTGACCCTAAATGGTCTACACCTGGGCCTACAACATGGCTATATGTGTCTGCTGAGAGGAAGAGGACATCCTAATGATTGTCTGTGGCCTACCCCCAGACCTAGGCCTCTGCAAAATCAATGCACTGGCTAGGCTATCCATCCTCTGCCTCATTGCTTTGGCCTCCTCCCCTCCATCATCACCCCCATCATCCCCATCATCCAGGCTATCATCTCCGCCGCTCCCCTCCTCATCCTTGTCACACTCCTCCTCCTCTCCTCCACCCACTGCCTGCTCTCCACTGGCCACATCCTCTTGCCTCTCCACCTGCGGCTACTATACCACAACAATAGGCCCTTGCTTATCTGGGCAGGTAAACCATGGAAATCAATGAGTATGGAAGTACTCTAAATACTCATTTCACATGCCTGCATCTGTCACCTCCAGCCGGTATTCCCATACCTCATCCTACAAACTGGTAAACTCTGTGTAGGCCACCTGATATGTGATGCATCAGCCCCATCCTGGATCATCCTTGCACCACCCATAATAAGCAATGCCCTGCGGCATCCCTTGTGTAAACCCATACTGTCTTTGTACCCATAGTGCCAAAAATTGCTCAATAATGAACAAAGTACATCCTATCAGATATCAAGGCATGCAGACAAATGACATCTCTAGATGATCTATGTCCCACAAATCACAGTCTACATACGGTCTCCATATCACTACGTCCACATCATCCAACACCTGTCGCCAATACTCCAACTTTCCCAGCTTAGGCTAGACAAGTGCACCTGAATACGCCTCTACATATGGCCTCCCTGGTGACCTCGCCCTAGCACATGCTGGTCTTGTCACTGCAATATTCTCCCATGCCCAGATCTAGAGAAACGTCATACCACTCACCAAACTGGTCAACCCTCGGTACACTACCTGATGTAAATCATGGTACAAATGTGCCAAAATATAGCTCCCCCAAGAGTACCTCCATGGCTACGACACCATCCACTCTAGCATCCTCCCCCACCCAACTGCAAATCCCTTGGACCGATGGTCCAGTCCAAGGAAACCTCCAATAAATGTCGCCAACATAGAAACTAAGGCTGGGTACCTACTAAAATCCACCCATGACACCCAATATCCAATTATAGATGCATCACCACAGATCCTCCTTAATGCCTCTGTCCCACCTATCTCAAGGGCACCTACCATAGGAATCCCTAGAATCTTGTATGCATCCTCAGGTGTCACATTCATCTCACCTGTCGGCAAATGAAAGGTGTTATGATCTGAATGCCACCTCTCAGCCAATGTAGTTAGTAACCCTCTGTTGACTCGAATCCCTCACGGGATGGCAAACAGTGATCCCAGTCCACAGGCACCTACCCATTGTACCTCTGCAGGAGTCAACTTTCCTATCTCATCCCAACATATAGGGAATCGCTCTCTAATCTGAAGGTTGTCAAACACCTCCTATTTTTGGTCATCACATAGATAATTCATCAGACTCATACTAAAGCCTCACATTAGGTACTTTATCTATCAAATGAAATCTATCAAATGAATTACATCAGTGCATTCTATCAGTGACCCATATCAGTGACTCATATCAGTGCATCATATCAGTGACCCATATCAAAAACCTATATCCAACCTATATCAGTGACTCATATCAGTAACCCATAATACGCAATCAATCATATCAAGCAAATTAGTATACAATCTATCTATATAGATATCCTATCAATCTACCATCAATTACTATTTTTTTTCTATCATCAACAGGAAATTTATCAAAAGTCCTATCAGGCATTTACTCTTTGTTTTCTATTTTGGGAAGCAAAATTATCAGTCAATCATTAGATTCTCTATCATTTCCATCCCTATCTATATGATGGCAAAACAATTTACCTATCTATTGACCAAGGAAGCAATGTAGATCATCATTTTTCACCATGGTTTTCTACCAACTTTTTTTTTCCCAGATGCACTAATTTGCGCCTCCAATGCGCTAAAACTCAAAAGTGCTAAAATTTACCCTAAAAGCACTAAAACCTTGTTCTACCAGTTTGTGCTCCTAAATGCGCTAAAGTTTTTCCTCTATACACTAAAACCCTGAATGCACTAATGTACCCCCCATATACACTATTTCATCCCCTAAAAGCGCTAAATCACTAGATGTGCTAATCTAGCCTGGGGAAGTGCTACTTGATACCCTTTATGCGCTAGTTCATCCCTGTTGCTAACGGTCCCTAGATGCACCACTCTGTGCCCTAGATGTGCTAAAGTTTCCTAGCTAGTTTTTCACCCCTAAAAGTGCTACTCTATACTTCGTATGCACTAGAACATTCGATTTTATCCTAGCCCTGGAAGCACTAAAGAACACCCTAGATGCGCTAAAAGACACTTTGTATGCGCTAAAGCAAAACCGCCGATATGCTAAAACATTTTTTTCAAAAGCAAAACCGTGGCTAAAACTTCAAAAAATTGATTAAAATTACAAAAACTCAAATCACAAAGGGTTAAATTAACTCACCAGTGGTCCATACGCAGCTGGTCTCTGAAATCAGCGGGCCTGCTCGAATCTGTGTGTGATAGGGGATCAGCGTCTCGCTCACTCACTGTAAGAGCACGAAATTCACTATAGTAAAAGGGTGCAAATGACTTTCACTTTTACCCTTTTTACCTTATATGGGTCATTTTAGGAGGTTTTTTTATGACATTCTTCATCGGGGGCAGCCTTTACATTAGTTATCATGAGCTAAATCACTATCTGAATTTCCTCATCCATCTGAAACTCATATCATCCTCTATGATTTATCTCCCAAGGGGGCATCATAAACATTAGCATCAAAAACATATCAGGGGCAAAAATCTTTTTTTTTCTTTGAAGCAATGCGTTCCACACATCACTTCAAAGAGGGGAAAAATGTATACGTCTAAAAATGGTCATGGCTAATCAAGCTTCTTAATTAATTAAATATGAATTATTTAATTAATCATCTAAAGTCCTCTACATATAAATAAATTTAATTATTTATTACTATTGTTCATTTTTATAATTCTTTTATCTTAATTAAATAAATAATTTTATTTAATCAAGTATCATCCTCCATATTCCTCTTAATTAAATTAAATAAATTTTATAATTTATTTATATTAATTATCATTTTATTCTAAATTTGAATATTTAAAATTCAAATAATGGAATATTCTCTGAACACCCCCTTCATCTCATAGTTAAATTAAATATTAAATATTTAATTTAATATCTTTTCTCACTCCACAAATAATTAAATATTTTAAATATTTAATTACCTTCCAAAATCATCTCTCGCACATAATTAAATATTACTTATTTAATTATGTGAACTTCTAAAATCATCTCTCTCACATAATTAAATATTACTTATTTAATTATGCAAACTTCTAATCTCATCTTCACATGTAATTAAATAAATCAATTTATTTAATTATGAAATTCATTTCAACTCATTCTTCAAATAGGCAACCTTCCTTCGGATCTGAATGAAAAAAATTGAAGAAGAGGAAACCTTCTATCTCTTTCTCAACTTTCGAAAATATTTCACCATCCATTCTAATAAGCTTGATCTGAACCGTTAATCATGGCAGCCAATCAAATCCTTTCGAAAACTCTATAAATGCATATGCAAATCCAAGCATTTGGTTACACACATATGCATGACGAACATACGAACACATATGCAATTAGTTTAGGCACTCACGTCTTTTTTAGCATCATAGCAATCTTTTCATCATAGCATAATCATTGCATTCTAGCATAGTATGCATCTTATTTTATATCTCATTCTTCAATTGTCCATTTTGTTGAGCTTGATCTACTAGATCTGAGAGCAATTGGAAACAACAAAATGCTGGAGATAGAGAGAAATAAGACGACTTCAAGGAAGTTTCCATTAACAGTTTGTTTAATCTTTTTTTAAGATTCTTTGATTTAATGTCTTATTGATATGTGTTTGAATTCATTTATAATTGATTTATTTTCATACACACGCCTATCAATCAAAACTTTAGTCGTAATTCAAATAGAAAATGGATAATAATTATTAATTAAATTCAAAGTAAAGAATAATTTATATTGGTAGAAAGTTGAGAATCTCCTTTAGAAAACCCTTTTTGTTTCATTAATTTTGGGTAAAAAAAAGTCATCAGCCACATACCCATCATATCGCCACTTTTTGGCCCATCATGATCCTATACATACCCTTTTGGCAACACAAGGGTAGACAAATTAGAGTGGGGGGTTGAATCTGTTGTTGTAGAAATTCAAAACTTTTTCAACTTATTAACTTTATTCTCAAATCTGATAATTAACCATGAAATCATAAATCATCAATACATCAGAAACACACATAACACAAAGATTTTTTTATTTGGAAACCATGTTAGGGGAAAAACCATGGTGGAGGTCAATCCACAAGATTATACCCTATTAAAATAATAATGAAAATGAAATATGGGGAATGCACATGAATTTAGGCACACTACCTACAACTCACTACTCAATTACAACAAGGCTAAGTGCCCAAAGGAAAACACACTATCTTACAGAAAGAAATGGATTACATCCATGGGGATTTGAACTGATAAAATAGAATTTGCTAATGCCTTATCATAATTTTGATTAAGCACATGAAAACTTCTTCACTCTTCTTCACACTTTGCTCTTCCTTTGAATGATATTCATTCATACACACACAGAAACACACTCTAGCATTCACAAGCACCTATTAATTTGAATAAACAATCACTCTTATATAGCTACAATAAAAAAAATTATCCCTTCAAGTCAGCTTCAACAAAATAATAAAATGAATATAAACTATCAGCCTAAAACATTTAAGATTAACAATGTGAATCAACCAAGGTCAGCCACAACTTAGTGAAGACCCAAATCAACATCTTCAACATGAAAAAACTTCAATTAATTGCTACTTGAAGATCCACAACACGCTACAACAAGCATGTTGACTAAGAACAAGAAAAATATGAACACTCAAGAGAAAATATCGAATCACAAGCTAACGATCAACGCAAACATGCAACAAAGATAAATTACAATATAGAAGCATCCACAAACATCATAAATCACTAGAGAAGCATCTGCAACAACTAAACTAACTAAAATCACATCATCTTCAATCAGCAACACCAACTAAAGTAATAGAAAAGTTGTTATAATGAAAATATTCATAACTAGATCAAACCTTCATGTGGATCTCTAAAACTTGACGTGGATAAACTAGATACACTCAACAAAAAACCCTTTATTCCACAACCTCTTATCATCAATGTGCAGAACTTACCAACATACTAAACTTCACTTCACCACTGACAACTTGCAACTCATTCCATTACAATTTTCTCAATATCCTCGACATATACAAATTCTAATGAATTAATGCTACTAGTGTTGACATCAATGACAACCACATAGATCAGTAGCACAACCACAATATCCAACAATCTCCCCCTTTGGCATTGATGGCAACACATGATGTGAAAAACACCATCAAATAGCTAACTCTTGACACTTACTCCCCCTTAAGTTCTAACTCATTTTCTCCTCAAATTTTTCACACAAATATTCTCCTCACCTGACTCTTCTCCTCAGATATTTCACAATTTTTCACATGACTCTTCTACCCCTTTGACATCAATGACAAATATTTCTAAGCTCCACACAAAATTTGAACCACATATTTGAACATTTGAAGATCTAACCACTCCCCCTAAGTAGTAGCCACCACAACATCAATTCGAAACAAGATATGGCCATGAAATGCATAGACTGATGCAATGCAATGCATCCTTATTTCTAATTAGGAGGGGTAATCACCCCTAACTTCCCTCTAAGATACTCAAAATTATCCTTAGGCAACAGCTTGGTAAAGATGTCTACAATCTGCTCCTTAGTAGGCACATACTCCAGTCTGACTTCCTTTTCACTCACTTTTTCCCTCAAAAAGTGAAACTTAATAGATATATGCTTTGTCTTTGAATGAAACACTATATTCTTAGAAATTTTAATAGCACTTAAATTATCACATAATATAGCCATAGACTCATTATACACAACTCTGGTATCCTTCAACATCTGCTTCATCCACAAGACTTGAGTACAATTGTTAGCAACAGCAATGTATTCGGCCTCTATAGTAAATAAAGAAATGGCATTCTACTTCTTACTTAACCATGAAATTAGTTTCACACCCAAGAAAAATGCTCCACCAGTAGTACTTTTCTTTTCAGTTACATTCATGCCCAATTAGCACCTATAAAGGAACTCGAAGTAAGATCATCATCTTTAGGATACCATAGGCCAAAGTCAACTATTCCCTTCAAATGTCTGAAAATTTCTCTTCACAACAGTCACATGAGATTCCTTCGGATTAGCTTGAAATCTTGCAAAAATACATACAACATTCATAATATTAGGCCTAGTTTGAGTTTAGTACAACAATCCAACAATCATTGATGTGTAACTTGTCTAATTTTCTTTCGAAGAATCATCTACTATTGTCAACTTGCATTTGGTCACCATGGGTGTACCAACTAGCTTTGAATCTTCCATACTGAACTTCTTCAACAATTCCTTCACATACTTCGACTGAGATATGAATATCCCTTTATCTAACTAAGTAATTTACAATACCAAAAATAATTTCATCTCACCAATCATTTATATCTCAAATTCACTCTTCATCTCATTAACAAACTTCATGCACAAACCATCATCTCCTCCAAAAATGATATCATCAACAAAGACTTCAATGATCAAATATTTATTACCATTCTTGAAATATAGATTACTATTAGCAGTACCTTTGTTAAATCCAAGCTTCAACAAATACATATCCAATTTGGAATACCATTCTTTAGGGGATTGCTTGAGTCCATACAATTCTTTCTTCAACTAACACACCATATCTTCCTTATCAGTCAACTGGAATCCATCAGGTTGTTCAACATACACTTCTTCTTCCAATTTGCCAGCTAGAAAAGTTGATTTGACATCCATCTGATAAACTTTGTAGTTCTTGTGAGAAGCATAGGTAAGAAATAATCTTAGAGCTTCAATTCTAGCAACAGGGGAAAAGGTCTCTTCAAAATCAATTCCTTCCATCTGAAAATATCCTTTACATACTAGTCTTGCTTTGTTTCTAACCACTTCACCTTGCTCATTCAGTTTGTTTCTAAAGACCCATTTGGTTTCAACGAAATTCTTATCCTTAGGTCTGGGAACAAGAATCCATGTATCATTCTTCTCAATCTATTTTAACTCCTCTTTCATTGCTTCAACCCAATGTTCATCTTTGCATGCTTCATTCACACTAGTAGGCTCAGTCTCCAAAATCAAGCGATACTCTTTTGCAATATTTCTCCTAGTTTGGACACATTTTCTCTTATCACCTATAATATGATCTTCTAAATGATTCAATCTTACATACCTCGAAGTCTTCTTAGGATGTTCTTCAACTTTAGAATCTTGTGTTCTCTCTTTTGTGCTTCCATTTGTTTCAACTTGCTTTCCTTTTTTTTTATTGTCATCCTAATCATCAGTCATATCCACATGTTCTATATGGTGTACCTAAGTCTTCATCAACTCTGACATTTGCACTTTCAACCATTTTCCTCAATCTTTTATTGTAACACTAGTAGGCCTTGCTATTACTAGAATAACCTAGAAAGATACCTTCATCACTCCTAGCATCAAAATTTCCTATTTATTCATCTCTCTTGATATAACATTTTCTTCCATATATCTTGAAATATTTAACAATAGGCTTTTGACCAATCCATAGCTCAAAAGGGGTCTTACCAATATCACCTTTGATTTGTACCTAGTTGAGTGTGTACACAATAGTACTCACAGCTTCTCTCTAGTAGATATGAGGGACATTTCCTTCCAACATCACTATTCTAGCAACATCTTCAATTGTTTTGTTCTTCCTTTCCATAAATCCATTTTGTTGAGGGGTCTGCGGTGCAAATAATGGTCTTTTTATTCCATGTTCTTCACAAAAGGAATAAATTCACTGAAACTAAATTCACCACCTCTATCTGATCTCAGAAACTTAATCTTCAAACTTGTCTTTGTCTCAACCATAGCCTTAAAGGTCTTGAACTTTTCCAGTGCTTCAAATTTCTCGCTCAAGAAAGTAACCCACACATTCTAGAATAATCATCAATGAGTAGCATGAAATACCTGTAGCCTTGTAAACTTCTAACCTTAGAGGAACCACCCAAATTAGTATGTACAAGCTCTAACAATTCATTTGAACAATTTTGTTTGCTCTGAAATGAAATTCAAGTTTTTTTTCCTAACTAGCATTCCTTGCATATGGCATTTGTAGGTTTCACCAACTTAGGTAGATCTCTCACTGCCTTAGTAGAACTTATCTTGACAATATTATCAAAGTTAACATGACACATTCTCCTATGACATAACAAGCTTTCATCAACTTAAGAAATCAAACAACTTTTACTAGCAGAACTCAAGTGAAAGATATTACCTTTTGTTTTCAAACCTGATGCAATTTTATTTTTAGAACTCAATATTTTGCACTTTCCATCCTTGAACTAAATATTGTATCAGGCCTTATCAACCATTTGACCAACACTCAAAAGATTATGCTTCAAGCCTTCCACATACAAGATATCATCAGCATTATGCTTACCATTAAGATAAATGCATCCTCTTCCATGGATCACACCAGTTGTATTATAACCAAATATCACAACAGCACCATCATATTTTTCAAAGATTAAAAACTTACTTTTGTCTCTTGTCATATGATGTGAACATCCACTGTCAAACATCCATTCATCTTTCTCTTCAACTCAAATAGCTAGGGCTTTCTCCACATTTTTACAACTAACAAATTTAGTACATACAAGATTATTTTCCTTGATAGCAATAAATACCCATTCATCATCACTTATATTTCCTTTATCATATTCATCATCTATCACACCTTCATCGACAACATAGTAACACTTATTTTGAAATATAGGCTTGTTATGTCTTGGTTTAGGAGTTCTTTCCAAAAATCTTGATGCAACATGACTTATCTTATTGCAAGAAAAAAAATTAAGAGGCAATTTTCTTTCATACTTACCTTTTCCATCTCTCTTTCTCCTTATTCATTTTTTTCTAATTTTATCCTCATACTTGAATGTCTTTCTAGATGAACTCTCACCTAGATCATATCTTTTTCTATCTCTTCTAGAAGTAGTAGCCTTAAATGCAGATCCAACCTTAGGAAGGGCATCACCAAATTCACTCAACTCAAAAGTAGCCAACTTACCAACCAACATATCTCGGGTTATCTTTGTTATAGTCCAAAGCTCTTCAATAGAACTAGCTTTGAATTTGTAAGAATTAGGAAAGGATCTAAGCACTTTAGCAACCATCTCATATTCATCTATCTTTCCACCAGCACATCTAATACCACGCATGAGTTCATTCACTCTTTGCATGAAAGTATTAATGTTTTGATCATCACCCATTCTCGACCTTTCATATTTCTCTTTAAGACTCTGGAACTTAGCAATCTTCACATTAGTATCACCTTCATACAAGGTTTCCAAATTTTTCTAAATCTCATGAGCAGTCTTCAAATCCATAATAGTTGTCATCTTAGAATAAGTCAAAGCACTGAACAAAGCCTCCTTAGCCTAAATATTAACTCAACATCTCTAGTCTCAACATTAGTAACAGGACCATTCTAAGGAATAACATACCTATTATATGTAATTCTCTTGTAGGGTTCACTAATGTATCTCAAATGACACTCCATTCAAGTCTTCCACAGAGAATAATTTGTTCCATCAAATCTCAAACTATCCTTCTTGTAACTTGCCATCCAAGATCACCTTAAGTTGTTAAAATTCTTCCAAGGAACCTGCTTTGATACCAATTATTGGCAACACAAGGGTAGACAATTGAGAGGGGGGTGATGAATTAGTTGTCATAGAAATTCAAAACTTATTCAACTTATTAACCTTATTCTCATATTTGATAATTAACAATGAAAGCATAAATCATCAATACATTAGAAACACACATAACACAAAGATTTTTTTTACATGGAAACCTTGATAAGGGAAAAACCACAGTGGAGGTCAGTCCACAAGACTAGCCTTGTTAAAATTATAATGAAAATGAAATATGGGGAATGCACATGCATTCAAACACACTTCCTAGAGCTCACTACTTAATTACAACAAGGATAACTGCCCAAAGGAAGACACACTATCTTATAGAAAGAATTGGATTACATCTCTAGGGATTTGAACTAATAAAATAGCATCTACTAATGCCTAATCACAGTTTTAGTTAAGCACATGAATACTTCTTCACTCTTCTTCACACTATGCTCTTCCTTTGAATGATATTCAAACATACACACACATAGAAGCACTCTCTAGAAATCACTCACACCTATTAATTCAAATAAAAAATTGCTCTTATATATCTGCAGTAAGAAATTTCATCCCTTCAAGTCAGATTCAACAAAATAATAAAATGAATATAAATTGTCAGCCCAAAACATTTAAGATTAACAATGTGAATCAACCAAGGTTGGCCACAACTTAGTGAAGACCTAAATCAACATCTCCAATGTGAAAACACTTCAATTACTTACTCCTCGAAGATCCACAACATGCTACAACCACCATGTTAGCCAAGAACAAGAAAAACATGAACACTCAAGAGAAAATCTTAGATCACGAGCACAACGATCAACCCAAACATGCAACAAAGATAGATTATGATCTAGAAGCATCCACAAACATCACAAATCATCAGAGAAGCATCTGCATCAACTGAACTAATTGAAATCGCATCATCTTCAATCAACAGCACCAACTAAAGTAACAAAAAAATTGTCAGAATGAAAATCTTCATAACTCAATCAAATCTTCATGCAAATCTTTGAAACTTGATGTGGATAAACTAGATACACTCAGCATCAAACCCTTTAGTCCACAACCTCTTATCATCAATGTGTAGAACTTACCAACATCCTGAGACTTCACTTCATCACTAATAACCTGCAACTCATTCCATTACAATTTTCTCAATATCCTTGACATATACATCTTCTAATGAATTAATTCCAATAGTGTTGACATCAATTACAACCACATATCAATATCCCAGCCACAATATCCAACAACATCTACTGTCCCTAAGCAACAAAGGGCTTCTAAGAGGAGAAGAAAATAAAATGCCACCAAGGAAAGATACATAAGTTGTGAAGATGAAGAAGAAGAGGCTAAGGAAGGACCACAACTAATTTGAAACAAGAAAGTTTCTAAAACCCCTCTAGAAGATACTAGTGCCAAAATAAATAAAAAATGATATTGTTGATACTGAGAGTGAAAAAGTGGAAAGAGAAAAGAAAGCTTTCAAGATTCATAGAAGAGACAAGAAGTCAGGAGGAGATAAATATCATAAAGGTGAGGGGAAGAAGAAAGAATAGACCCTTCCAATAAAGGAGCATAGTATCTTGAAATTTGAAGTGCTATTTAACATAATTTCAAAATTTGACCTCTTGGAAGAAACAACCAAAATGTATCTAGATTCTAATGATAAGGATAAGGAAACATTGAAGTGTGCTGCCAAAAATTGGACCCTTTGCTTTACATGGGATTAATTCATGATTAATTGCACTTAATGAGGCCCTAATCTAGTGTTGTGATGCATTTTATGTGTCCACACTGAGTCTTGGACCCTTGCAAATCAAACAAGATGCTTTTAATGATGTCTTGTAAAGGTGTTGTAAAGTCTTGTATAGGACTTTCTTTCTTTTCTAGACTTAATTAACTCATTTCTCCCTAACCCAAAATTATAAAATGTGTTTAATAACATTATCACATCAATCTAGAAGATTATTAATGTGAACTTAATGATAAACTAGTGTTGTAATGTTTTCTACACATTCAAATGGGTTTTTATGCTTTTCTAGGCTATGTGAACCTAATATTAGTGTTGTAAATTGTATTCAATTACATTTTCATATTGATTTATGTTTCCCAATCCCTATTCAACATTTATGTCATCACTAACATGTCCTAATTAACCCATATTGTGCACCCCAAGGTTTTAATTGATCAAACACCTGACAAGATAACATTTTAAACCTTATTTCCTATCTCCTTAGCTTCATAGGTGTCAGAATGGCCCCTATAGAACCCATTCACTAGGAATGGTGAATGATTCCCATCTAGGTGGGACCCATTCACCATGTGTGGCAAATGAGTCCTATCTAGCCCCCATTTTGACCCTTGAGTGGGAAAAAGCAAAATTTAAAGTTTATTTTCACTACATGTCGGCCTGTGATGTAGTATGATCAGATACTAAGGCACAATTGACTATAAATAAGTGTTTTTATCCTCATTTTGCAACTAACCATTCATTATTATATCTCTCATCTTCAATTTATCCTCTATTTTCTATCTCAAATCAAGCAACTTTGGGTTTCTCCATTGGAGATCTTCAAGTTAGCATTCTAAAGCATCCAAGGCCTGATTTTACCTGTCTTGTTGCAGAAATCCAAGATCAATCATCATTTCAAGGTAATTCATTCCATTATTACATGCTTCATTTATTTATTTCATCATTTTGGTTTAATTACTTAAACAGGGTTTGACCAAGGCAAACCCCTATGTCCTTCACAATCAACATTTTTTCTTTCTTGTGTTGTTTGTTTATAGATTTAGGACTCTTAGAATCTTAAGAATCATTCAATATTACATTTAAAATTCATCCAAATCATCCTCCTATCATTCAAGTCAAATCATCAACAAAAAGTTACTTTTAGACTAGAATCAAGTAGTTTTAGAAGCAAAGACTTGTGGGAGATAGAAGTACAAATCTAACTCCACAAAATCTTCCTTTGATTTTCTAGATTCCTATAGGTGGAATTATTTTACACCCAGGGTGAATGAGTCCCATCTATAGGCCTGAAAAGTGAATTTCTCATATTCCAACTCTCAACAGTCAAAAACGGGTTTCTAGAAGATTTTAGTAAAAGCAGGATTGATTTGCCCTGCATGGTGAATGAGTCCTAATGGCCATTCTCAAAAATTTTAGAGACATTCTAGAACCTTATAGTGACTTCATTCTACCTCCAAGTGCACTCTGTTCAACCCCATTAAATTTTGTTTTCATTTATCTAAGTTTCTAGTTCATTGTTACAATACATAATGTGTTTTCAAACAAGTCATAATTCTTAGATTTTACATGCATGTTTGATCAATTTCATAATTTAGCAGCACTTTTATCACTCCATTTAGCTCATACAACATCATACACATCCTAATTTGAATGTGCATAAGCATTTTAGGAGCCCAAATCTCTCTTTCTAGGTGGAAAACCCTAGGAAGAGAGCAAGCATTTTTGGTTCCCAAAATCTATGTCACATTTTGGTGAACCCACCTTTCAAACACTTTATTATCTAATTTTTGAGTCTTTCATCATGGATCTAGCCTGCATTAGGCTTGCATGATTCATTTTCATGTTAGGTATTAAATTTTTCCTTCATAAAAACTGCATAATAGGTTGCATTGTTGCATCTTTAATCATTGAAAGGTTCTAAAATTTTGCATCGTTAACTTAGTTTTCCATTTTAGCATTTTGAAAACATTAAAATTGGACAATTTTTTTTTGAAAAAAGTACATAGTGGAACTCATTTGCCACCCTAGGTGAATCAGTCCCTTTTGACCCCTGAAATAGTAGTGTCCCAAACTCACAAATTTGTTTCTAGGCTTCTATTTGGTGTCTTGACTTTTATATATTAGTCAGTTGCATTTTTATAGCATGAATTTCACTAGATCTGACTTAAAATAGCTCATTTCATGCATTTTTTCATTCTTCATTGATGCATAGTGTAATTTAAACATTCCCTTATTTTCATATTTGAAAATTGCATTTCATTACATTTCACTTCATTTACTCTTTGCATAACATGTTCTTTAAGTGTGCCTTTGATTTAATTAAATATGGATTTTATAAGAATATCACTCCCTCTTATTATTTTTATTTTGATGACAATTATGAGAAACAATGCATAGATGAAAACATTACATTACCCATTGGTGTGAATGGAAGTGTAGACAATCTTAATACCCATACTTGTTCATCTCCTAATACCTCTCCTATTAGTGATGAAGGTATCTTGCTAAAATAAGTTACAAGCATTGTGGGCCCTTATTTTCCATCTCCTTATTCCACTTTGGATGATGTTAGTAATAAAGACAATGAATACATAGCCACATTCTTGAATACCACCTTACCTAACCTCCACCTACCTCCAAACACTTCCCCTATTTGTGACCATAATTTCATGAATGATTTTGAACAACACATTTGTGAGGAGAATATGTTGGTATCAATACATCCAATGATTGAGAGTTCTAACATTATCTCTCTCCTTCCTAATGTTCCCAATAATTGGAGGGCTCTACTTTCAAGAAGTTCCAATCATTGACACACATGTCAATCATGTTTTTCCTCCCCTTCATAACTCCCCTATTTCTAATGAAGCTTTGGAATGTGATATAACTCTTGATGGTCACCTTTTTCAAAGCTCTCCTACTAGGGTAGATACTTTGAACTAATACAATGAGATTATGGACACAATCAACTTTTCCCCTCTCTTAATATCTTTCCCATTAGTGAAGATAATATTATGGTGTTACATGATCCAATCCATGAACATCGTGAGAATCGTGTAGAACAACATAGTCCAACCATTAATAACTCCCTTAGTTGTTATGAATTTGTGTTGAAAGAACCAAACCTTAATTATCACGAACATGAGGTTTGGTGTTCTCCTATGAACTCTCCTTCTAGGGAAGATATTATGATACATGATATAGATAACATGCCCTATGAAGACAATGAAGACTCTAACTTGTTAAGGGATGTTAACAATATTCAACCTCATTACACTAAACCTAAACTTACCTTTTACCCTCTTTCGCATCCAATTCATCCTTCCAATAAGCCTAAACTTACCCTTTACCCACCTTCGCATCCCCTTCATCCTTCTAATAAACCTAAACTTATTCTCTACCCAACCTCACATCCACTTCATCCCTCTAGTCAACCTAAAACCAATGTATCACAACAATCTAGTGATGATACTATTGCTCATATATATAACAATGAAAATAATTTTCAACCACCACAAATAAATTCACCATCATTACCTTTACCTAATCCACCTAATGCTCCTCATTACCTCCCACCCACAAAGAGGTATGATCTTGTGGAACAATTAAAGAATACTCCTACAAAATTTTCCATTTGGGATTTACTTCAAAAATCACCAAGTTACAACACCACTCTTCAACACACTTTACAACAAATAATAATCCCTTTTGGAACCACTCTGAATGATGTGGAAACTCTTGTTCAAAAACATAGTCTTGATATTACTTTTCATCAACATGAGCTGCCTCCTTTGGAATTATGACAACAAAGTGAGGCTTTCATGATTATTACTCAATACAAATGTACGGGCATCAAAAGGATTCTTATCAACAATTGTTCTTCTCTTAATGTATGTGGTGTGAGTCTCCTTGATCACTTAGAAATCGATAGATCACAAATCAAACTTGATTTTGTCTCTATTCGAGGATTTGATAATATAGCAAAGCAACCGCTTAGTGTAATCACTTTTCCTATTATGGTTGGAGTGGTTACTTTGGAAAATCCTATTCATGTTATTCCTTATGATCTCTCATACAAACTTCTTATGGGTAGACCATGGATTCATGAAATGAATGTAGTGCCTTCAACCCTCCATCATAAAATGAAATATGTCTATAATAATAAAATTTGTCAACTTGAAGTTGATACTGAGCCTTAAAGTTGCTTGCATCTTGAAAACAGAGCTACAAGTCCTCTCACAACATTGAATCCAACATCCAACATAGATCTTCTTGAAATTGAACACAATCATACAGAACTGCCATCTAAATTCTTTGGTGATGATTGGGGATCCTTAGACTTCACACCCTTGTTTATGGCTGAACACACACACAAAAGAAAGATGAGAAACCACCACCATCATAATAAAGCAAACTCTAAATAACTTTTCAAAATAATTCACCTCAACCACTTTAGCCAAAAATACGCACTCCACAACAATTCTTGGTGAACACAACAATGAACAACCACCCAATTCCAAAACACTTCAAAAGCTTTATGGAAAAGGGTATGACTTCATGAAACAACTTTGGTATAATGGAAAAGGTTGTGGTGCTCAAGAGAAAGGTATCTGCAACCCTATAGAACTTGACACACAACAAACAACTCATGGGTTATTGTCATTTGATCGAGATCAACAAGCCTTCACTCAACATCAACAATCTCATACAACACACTCCTAAATTATCTTTCACAACTTGCAGTTTTGAACATCATCCTTCAGATCCAATATGCAACCAATGACTGTACCTTCACCTAATTTCAACGTCATCTCCCCAAATGTTCATGATTTTAATTCATTATATTTTGTATCCTCCTCTAATAAGAAGGATAAAATCTCGCATTTTAGTGACACTTGTGAACATATGACGTATACTACTAAGCAAGATGTATCTTTCAAACACACCACAAGAGCACCTTCTACCATTGATCAAGAAGGTATCTTATTGAGACTCCTCCAAGATCACTTGATCACCCTCCCTCCTATAACTTGAAAGAAATGATATGAAAAGACTTTATTTTGTAAATATCATTGAGTTCAGGTCACTCCACTAATGACTATATTGCTTTGAATAGTAAAATCCAACATTTTTAGGAATTTGGTATGCTTCCCGATGAGGGGGCATCTAATTCCTCTAATTTCTCTTGAATTTCATTCTAGCATGCATTCCATTCTTTTTTTTGGCTCACTCTTGTCCTACACTAAGTGGGGGCAAGGGGTTTGATAGCCTTGTCCTCGTATGTCACTTGTGGTTGCCTTCTTTTGGCTAGTCGGTAACCTTTCATGAATACATAAGAGCAAGCTTGGGATGTGGATGACATTCCTTAATTTGGCTTGCACTTGACATACTTTTCTCCAACATGATGTAGCTTTTTAGAAACATATGACTTGGCATAGCGCTTTATGAGTAAGGTCTCATGTCCTCCTCTTTCTCTTCTACTTTAAAGCAATTGATCGCAATACAGGTGCTTGAAACTACTTTAAAGTGGGGGCATATATCACCACTCACATTTCATTATTTGATTTTCATTTTCTTGTGATTCTGTCTCTTGGAAGCATTAGGTGCAATGTCCTCAGGATGAGATCTCACACTTTTCCCTCTCTTGGAAACAAGATGAGATCATTTCAACTTCTCCTCTCTTAGCAACATTAGGCACAATGTTCCTTAAGATGAGACATTGCACAAATTAAGCAAAATCTTTTTGAACAATCCTTAAACTTTTTGGTATTAACATTGTCTATGAGTGCCAACATATGGAGTTTTTCTTACCTCACAGAGCTTGGAACAATATTATTTTCCCTTGTGGCACCTTATTAAAGTTATCAAGAAGTGTAACTTTAATATGGTTGAGAAGGAAGCCCAACTAGTGGCATGACATTTTACCATAACCACCTTACTATTTGTTTATGAGTACATGTTGACTAGCGTATGTTACTCTTTTCCCTTTTTTGTGTTTCAGGCCTTCTCACCCTACAGACAACCGAAAGTTCCATGGCACCAGAGTGAGTACATATTTTCCATCTCATTGCTTTTATTCCTTTCTTTTGTACAATTTTGTATCTTGGGGGCTTGGCATACATGTGGATCTCTCTTGAATGGATACTTTAGTGTGAGGAAGCAATTTTCCCTCACTAAAGTGGGGGCTAAATGTGCCACCAAAAATTGGACCCTTTGCTTGACATGGGATTAATTCATGATTAATTGGACTTAATGAGGGCCTAATCTAGTGTTATGAGGAATTTTATGTGTCCACACTAGGTCTTGGACCCTTGGAAATAAAACAACATGCTTTTAATGATGTCTTATAAATGTGTTGTAAAGTCTTGTAAAGGAATTTCATGCTTTTCTAGACTTATTAACTCATTTCTCCCTAATTCAACATTATAAAATGTGTTTAATAACATTATTAAATCAATCTAGAAGATTCATAATGTGAACTTAATGAAAAACATGTTCTAATTTGTTTTACATATTCACATGTCCTAATTAACCCATATTGTGCATCTCGAGGCTTTAATTGATCAAACACCCAACAAGATAGCATTTTAAACCTTATTTCCTATCTCCTTAGCTTCATAGGTATTGAAATGGCCCCTATGGGACCCATTCACCAGGAATGGTGAATGAGCCCCATCCAGGGGGGACCCATTTGTCATGTGTGCAAAATGAGTCCTATATAACCCCCATTTTAACCCTTGAGTGGGAAAAAGTGAAATTTAAAGTTTAGTTTCACTACATGTTGGCTTATGATGTAGTATAATCAGATACTAAGGCATAATTGACTATAAATAAGTGTTTTTATCCTCATTTTACAACTAACCATTCATTATTACATCTCTCATCTTGAATCCATCTTCTATTTTCTATCTCAAATCAAGCAACTTTGTGTTTCTCCATTAGAGATCTTCAAGTTAGCATTCTAAAGCATCCAAGGGCTGATTTTACATGTATTGCTGAAGAAATCCAAGATCAATCATAATTTTAATGTAATTCATTCCATTATTACATGCTCCATTTATTTATTTCATCATTTTGGTTTAATTACCTAAACGGGGTTTGACCAAGGCAAACCCCCATGCCTTTAACAATCAACAATTTCTCTTTCTTGTGTTGTTTGTTTGTAGATTTAGGACTCTTGTAAGCTTAAAAATAATTCAATATTACATTTAAAATTCATCCAAATCATCCCCCTATCATTCAAGTCCAATCATCAACAAAAAGTTACTATCAAACCCGAATCTGGTAGTTTCAAAAGCAGAGACCTGTATGAGACAAAAGTATAGATCTAACTCCATAGAATCTTCCTTTTATTTTCTAGATTCCTATAGGTGGATTGATTCACCACACATGGTGAATGAGTCCCATCTATAGGCTTGAAAAGTATATTTCTCAGATTCTAACTCCTAGCAGTAAGAAACATGTTTCTAGAAGATTTTAACAAAAGTAGGACTAATTCACCATGCATAGCGAATGAATCCCAGTGGTCATTAACAAAAGCTTTAGAGACATTCACGAACCTTCAAATGGCTTCATTATACCTCTAAGTTCACTTTGTTCAACCCCATTAAATTTTGTTTTCATTTATCTAAGTTTCTAGTTCATTGTTGCAATACATAATGTGTTTTCAAACAAGTCACAATTCTTAGATTTTACATGCATGTTTGATCAATTTCATAATTTAGTAGCACTTATATCAGTCCATTTAGATCATTCAACATCACACACATCCTGATTTGAATGTGCATAAGCATTTTAGGAGCCCAAATCTCTCTTTCTAGGTGGAAAACCCTAGGAAGAGAGCAAGCATTTTTTGTTCCCAAAATCTGTCACATGAAGATTCCATCATTAGTATTTGGTAACTTTTGACACTTTCTTAGATAAAATTCAAGATCAATAATTTTTTTAACTGCAAGAAGGAAAGAAGATATTAAAGAAGATGTGAAGATAAAGGAATTTTCCTTGGAGAAGACTAGTTCTTCTCTAACTTGTGATGATAGGCACAAATTATTGAAATTGTACAACAAAAAATTTAGAACAAAACAATGAATTAACACTCTAATGAATCTAGAGACAAAGAATACATTGAAAGACTAAAGAATGAGACTCTACAAAAGGTTGAACTAGATAAAGGATTGGGTACATCCATCTAGATAGTGAAGAATAAATTCAAAATGATTCATCTAACCTAGAATTCAATAAGCTTGAAAATGCTCAACATAGGCATGTTCCTGAGCTTCAGAATGAAGAATAAAACATGGTAACAAATAATACCCCTCTAGTTATGGAGAATGTTGTTGAATAAAATAATGATGATATGCAATATTCTCTAAAGAAGGATAAAGATCAAGCAAAACAAAATTTTCTCCATTTGAATATGGATAAAGATATGAAGAAGAAAGAAGAAGAAATTCCCAAAAAAAATTAGGCACAAAAGGATGAAAACTTTCCTCCTAATAATGAGAAGCCTTATGAAGAAGAAAAGAATGCAAAAGACTACTGTAGTAATGAAGAAAATCAGAAAGATAAGAAGGAAGAAGAAATTGCTCAAACCATTGGTGAATCTTCTAGAGCAGCCACTAGTTATGCATTTACTATTCCAACCATTGGTATCTACATAGTTATTACAGATTCCCATGCAAAAAGGACAATTAGATTTGGAAAATATGTCCCCCTACATAAATTATAGCTTGGTGATGCTTTTCATACCTCTGCAAGGAAGGAGATACTATAGACACACAAAAAGACTACAAAAATGATTGATGAAGTAGTAAAAGTGTTACATGATATTTTCCCTAGAGAAAATATTGATAATTCTATGTCTAGTGTGCAACAATTTAAGATGCTACTTGATTCCTTTAAGGAATATTCTACTAGCTTGGAAGAAAAGTTAGAAAAAGAAATGTCAAAGAAGGTCAATGATAAGGCATTGACCAAAATATCTAATAAATCTAGTGTTGCACATGGTAAGTTACAAGGAAATGTAAAAGATATTCAAAATTGCGTGGAAGAAGATAAACTTGTATTTGAATTCTCTTTAAAATGGCCTAATTCTACAAGAAGCATAAACTACCAAATGGATTGAATAGAGTCATAAATTTCTCAAGCCTCCGGTGCATATGATCTAGATAATGATGTGTTAAGATATGGTGTTGTGCACCATTGCATAAATTGATTTATTATAATATTATAATTAAATAATTGTTTAGTTGTGATGCATCTTGGAGTTGTGGATAATCACACTAGGTAATTATTTAGGAACCCAATTGATGCTGTATTGTAACATTGTATTATTATTATTCGTGTGGGAGACATGTGATAATATTTTAATATTAAGGAAATATTAAATAATGTGATGTCTTAGTACCCAATATTGAATAACGGGTTAGTGGTTTTTTATTCACATGGTTTTGTGGTACATAGTTTTACCTTACCACTAGTATTTTGAGTGAGCTTATGTCTATAAAAGCAAACACATGTGTAGTGGTTTAGAGGGCTAAGTGGTTTGGTTGTCATTATTGAATCTTCTTAAGAGTGCATTTGTGAAGCATGGAATAGGATGTGTGGATTCATGCTTGGACACATGGGAATTCATTGGAGGGATTGATGCTTTAGAGATGTTCATTGTAACTCTTGAATTTTCTTTATGGAATTAATATGATGGAGTATGGATTCTTTTGGAGGTTGGGTTTTTCCCTCTTGAGGGTTTTCCCAGGGTGTACGTTGTGCCATCTTTGATGGGTATGTTGTCTATTCAATTTAATGTGGATTCTAAGTATTTATTTCATTTTTATCTATTTTGGGTTATGCAAAAAATTTCATTAGATGGTTACAAGTTTCCCTAAAAGTGGTATCAGAGCTTTCATGGTTGGAAATTTTTATTATAACCCTAGGTTAAGAAAATATTGACTGAAGTTTGAATCTACGCAATGCATGAGAGAATGAAATACATGGAAATATATAAGGGTTTTGTAGGTAGTTTATTGTAGATCTAAGGGTTTTTGGTTTGTTGTTATAATGCGTTGTTTATAGATTTGGGGTGTGAAAAAATTAGGGCACAAAAGGGTTTCTTGGCTGTGCATTCAAATAGGGGTTTTCTGGGGGAAAATTTTACAAATGAAATCCTAGGGAAAAATGGACCTCATGGTTGGATTCAGGTAGGTTGAGAGATGAATTTTAATATATAATTTGACCTATTCTGGAGAAGTTGAAAAAAATGCAATTTTTTTTAGTAAAATCTCCCTTTTCACAGTTATATGACCATCATTTTAATATTCAGAAAATTTTGAAAACAAAATGATAAAAAATAAAAAATTCCCATCACCATTAAAAAAATCCTTGCAAAATAAATTAAAAATAATAATAATAATTAAAATCAAATATTAAAAAAGGCTCAATTAAAAAATATTAATTTAAAAATTTAAAAATATATATAAATGGGTTTGGGAGGTGGAGATCAGCCTCCCACCCTTACCCCCTACAAGTATGTAGGTAGTAGACCTACTGACCAACAATGTTGGCATACGGGCTATGACCCAACCAACCTTGTCAGCTGGCAAGGTACCACTAGCAACTTGTCGGGTGGGCTCCACCAAACCCCTCCATGGAAAGTTTTTATAAATTAAAAATTAAAATTTTAAATTCGTTTTTATCTGCCATTTAATATTAATAAACGTCGATGGAAATATTAAAAGCAACCCACAATTTTTTAAATGTTTTGGAAATTTAATTATATTTTATAAAATTTTCAAGTCTACCACAAGGGGAGCAACGTCGGCCAAGTAAGGATGCCGCCCAGCCACCAAGGGTGGCTAAATTTTTTTTTTCCTCAAGTTCAAACTGCACTTTTTCTTTTGAGGGGTATAACTTTCACCTAGGTGCTCCATTTTTTAATTTTTTGGACTTGGAAAGATGACTCAATGCTCTACGTTGTGGTACTAGTAATTTTCTGATATTTTATAGTTTTCACATTTTTTTGCTAGCTGGAAGTCAAGTGTTTGTTTTGAGCTTAAAAAAGGCATATTGGGTGCATATGGAGTTGGATTTTGGACTTCAAATAGTCAAAAAAATATTGTTCAAAGCGCTACATAGTGGAACGAGTTTGGAGTTGGTTTGACGTGATTTATTTTCTAATATTCTATCCTAAGTTGCTTATGGGTCATTTTAACTTTGGTGATACTATGAGCTTATGGATTGTCGAATCTAGGAGTTTTGATGTTGGATTCATTGTATGCTCAATTATACATCTCATATTATTCTCATTTTGACATAGATATCAATATTTGGTTGCATTTGTTTGTTGCATTGTTGTATCTACAGGTTGTGTAACATTGTAACAGTCTATACTTGTTGCACCTATGACGTGGACATGGGTTTTCTATGCCCATAGATATTTTAGTGTTGATACATTTGTAGTTTGGTGGCTTGTATTAGTCACCTTTTTTGTTGGTTTTGATGTCATGTTGAGGAGGAGAGATGGTATTACCAAGTACAGTCAAGATATGATACCTATGTAGTTGACTGTGTTATGCAGATATGCAAGACACAATTAGGTTGAGTTGGTACATTTGATGATGATCATGGTGTCATGGATGTTTCTTGTGATTTAAAGACTTTTCCATTTCATTATGGTTTATGCAGGTGCATTGTGGTGGTGTTGGATTGGATCCTAATTCAAGTTGTCGTAGTGTATCTTCTTGGTATGAGGATCATGGTTTACTTTGCCTTCATTGTTGGGGACCTCATGTTACATTTGAGTTGTTTGATTGTGTGAGGACCTTTGGTTGATCTTCATTAGGATATTTTTATCATGATGTCATGATATCTTGTTACATTCATTTGTTATACACTTTCAATGGGAGCTTTTGGTAGTGATGGATATGTTTATGATGGTTTGGTAATTATAGCTATATTCTTGGCTTGGAGATATTGGATTCACTTGTATGTTACTAATATTTTAGTTAAGTTTGTGTATACCTAGATGATCTTCATGGAGAGGATGGTTTTCATGATGCCATGTGTAGCTCATACCATAATTCAATGGGATTTGTTGGTAGTTACATGGATGATTCATTAGTGTGGTTATCTTCATGTGATTTGGGATATGTATTCTTGGTTTAAAGTGTTTGTAGTGTAGAAAACTGACATTAAGGAAATTTCCACACTTGTTTGGGCCCTCCTCACAAAATTGAGCTCAATGATGCCTTGACTTAGTGTTGTAATATGTTTAACATGTCCATATTAGTTCCTGGGCCCTTGTGAACTAATGAATTTAAATGATACTTTGCTAAGGTGTTGTAAAGTTTTGTAACACACTTTCACACTTTTCTAAGGTTTTATTAATTAATTACACCTAACAAACCTCTTGTTAACCTTAATCTTGCCTTATTTCAAGTGTTGTAAGGTGTTGTAACACACTTTCACACTTTTCTAATGTTTTCATTAATAATTGGACCTCTTTATGCTTTGATTAGCCTTATTTTACACCTAGAAGTCACATTTAATGCATCTTTTAGAGGATAATTAAGACAAAAATCAATACACAATGATAATTCAAGCGTTTTTGGCTTGTGTGGCCTAGGTTTGGTAGTCTAGGATTCATACACCACCTTGGTTGAATGAGGCCCATCTATATTTTTGGGTCTTGAACTTGGTTTCACACATTTCTAAGCATTTATAAAAATGGTCCCAAAAAATAAGCCTAGTGGGACTCATTTTCCACCTTGGGAAAATAAGTCTTGTGTTGCCCAAAATCAAAATTAATTCAAATTTTGGGTGAGATTATATCCTCCTAGATCTGATGTTGGCCTATAGTGTTATAATTTCATGAATTCTTGCATAATTAAGTATAAATACAAGGTTCTCTCACTCATTTTCATCCTAACTTTCTAAGAATTCAAGAGATCATCTAGCAAGTTGAAAGAGCATTCAAGAGTCTTCAAGAGCTGATTATCAAGAATTCTAGAGCATTCTTCAAGCATCAAGCATCATATCAAGGATTTCATGCAGCATGTTTTCTTTTGTCCTAACAATTTTTATGTAGGTTTTCATGATTCAAGCAAGTATTTCATTCAAGATCTATCACCATCAAGCAATAATCAAGATCCACATCCATTGGATCCATCTCGAGCATATTTGTTGCACTTTATTGCAAGGGTTTGGTGAGTTGAAACATTATTAATTTTTCATTCATCATTCTCAAAATTGGGTTTGACCAAGGAAAACCCCTATCCACTAACCCAACAACATTTTTCCCTCTTTTGTGTGTGATTTGTAGGTCTAGGTTGCAGATTTCCTAAGGAGCAACATAGGAGAAAAGTTGTTAAAAATATAAAAGTTGTAAAAGTTTCCATCAAGCATTAGAGACACTTGGAGAAGACCTATAGGTTGCAAATCAACTATTCAAATCTAAAAATCCATTAAGAAGGATAGAGCATACTAGGTAAACCATAGATTTTTGGCACCGTAGATCTTTCTAGCACTTTTAGGGTTTTTCACCTAAAAGGAGAAAGTAAGGCCAAAAGTCTAGCTAGGTTCACTCAAATTATGCAATGTAAGATGTTATTTGAACCAAATTGAATGATCTAAGTTTATTTATATGAACTAATTGACTAGTTATGTATGCAAAATCTAAGATTTATGTAATGTTCAAAAGCACAGTGATGTTTGTAAACAATGAACTATAAATGAAAGAATGAAAAATAGGAAAGAAAAGGATTGAATCGTAGTGCACCTAGGTAGAGATTGGTTAACAACCATTTTGTTGATGACTCTTTCCTCACTCTTTTGGAGGAAGAGAATAGTATCAAAGCAGCTCTTGAATGTCTTAACATTTTTTGGTTGGCATCTGGTTATGTCATTTAGTGGCACAAAAATTTGTGTTAGAGATAATACATATTACCCACTCCTCATTGGCTTTAGTAGTACGATTGGAAATGGATTGGGCTAGGAGAAATATTTTGGTTCCTAGGCATTTCCTTTGCCTTCCAGGCCTCTCTAGCCAAGCTGTCCTCTCCAGGATTGAGTAGAAGCTGGCCTATTAGATTACCAAACCTCTTTCTCTATCAGGGAAATTCCAGGTGTGCTCCAAGATTTTAGCAATCACACATGTCTACTACTCCTCTTGTTGGTCCCCTTCGAAAGCTACCCTTGGAAAGCATGAAAAGTTGATTCAGGACTTGCTTTGGGCCTTTGCAAAGACCCACAGAGAGTTTCATTATGTTGCCTGGGAGTTTTCCTGCCTTCCTAGAAACTCTGGAGTACTAGGGTTTCCCTCCACTCAGTGACAAGGGACTTACTTGTGTGTGAAATGGATAATTCATGCTCTTATAGATGATGAAGCCTGGAAGATTCTCCTCAGACATTGCATTCAGTTTGGTTTTCCTATCTACAAACCTGCCTAGAAGGGGATTCGCTCTCAAACCCTTCTAGTCAAGAAGGAACCAGTTCAAATTGTGGGAACTTTCGTGGCCAAGAGAATTTGGAGGGTTTGGGAGGAGATTAAGCCCTAGCTCCACTAGGTCGGCTCTGGTTTCTGTGATGGGCTTTCTCTCAACCAACAAAATGTTTGTTAGTCGCCTCTTTTTGTTAGCAATGGTCAGCCATTGGCTAAGTTGCCTTGGCTTAAGGTGTTAAGACTCCACAAGAAAGGTATTCAAACTTTACAATAGGTGTTCCATAGACCCACAATGCACATCATATCATGGGAAGATTTTTGTGCCCTTTACAAGCTTCAAAACTAGGACCATGTTACTTATGATAGTCAGGTGAATGCTATTTCTAAAGAAATGCTTCATAAGGTGGGAATTTATGGGTCCAAGCCGTGGTGGAAGGACTAGAACTAGTACCCAAACATCCCTTTTAGGAACTACAAGCCTAGGCTTCATTATAGATGCCTTTCACCACACTTTCCTATGATTGAAAGTCTAAACTAGAGGTGGCTTCTTCAATCTCCCACTCAAGTCTGGCGAAAAAGATTCTTTGCCACTTGGTCTACAAGTATTGAGTTGAAACTTGCCTACTTTGCTTGGTGTATTCTTTTCCAAGGCTTTCCTATGAGTTCTCGGCTTGTTCACTTGGTGGTCCAGGACCCTCGGTTCCCTTTTTGTGGGAAAGCTAAGTCTTTTATGCATCTCTTCTAGTTTTACACTAGAGCTCAGTAGTTTTGGAATTGGATTCATGACTTCTTTTGACATATCAGACCTAAGCCATTCTCTTGGCATATGATTCTACTGGGAAAGACACCTAGACTTCCTACTAAATATACCTAGCTTTTGCACACTTTTAGGGTGGAAATTCCCTTCAATATCTAGAAAGACATAAATGCATGCATATTTACTAACACAAAAATGGATAAAAATTCTTCTTTGTATTCTAAAGCTATTATTTTCTCTAATGTGTTCTTGCAGATTCAAGTTCTAGCCAACAAGGTTGCACTTGAGGTGGCTCACCTTCAGGTGCTTTTAGATCATTGGGGCAATGCCTTGTGTACTATTGCTCAATTTCCCACTTTTTCGACTTCCTCTTGCGGTTGATCACCCTCTTAGGGCCGGCAGTAGAGTGGCTCTATTTGGCCCCACTCTCAGCCTCCTCTTTAGTGTGGTTCTCGCCCTCTTCGACAGAATCGTTCTCCTCCCCTGCAGGCTAGCTAGGGGTGGCCCTCTAGAGGAGTTGCAGGGAGCAACAATGGAAATTTCAAGTGGTCCTTTGATGACACTTCTACTATTGGCTCTAGTTGGCCATATTTTGGAAAATTCTTTATGTCTGGCACTTGCAATCTCACCCTAGCGCGAGGAAAATGATAAAGATAAAGAGAAAGATGTTGATGATGGATGGGGTCTTCCTCTGGACATCACTCCAGACCCCACTAAGGCATGGGGGAAACTCATGGATGATAAAGACCCTCTTGGCCCTGCGGGCACTACTCTGGCCACTTGATGGCCATTTTATTTTATATTTTTAATCTTTATGAACTTCTGGGCTAGGCCCAAGTGACTCTGGTTTTTGGTTTTCTAGGCTCTACCCATGTGACTCTCGGGGTGTGCCTTTTTATCACCTGAATTTCTTTGTGAATATATAACTTTATGTTTATTTTATAATATAGATAGTTGTCTATTCATAAAAAAAAAATCCTTACTAATTTCAATTCATTCATCTATCTTTATGCATTGCATTAATTTCACAATCAATGAAGTTAAATCTTGATCTTTGATAAGATCTCCACCATCTATCTATTTTTTAAAAATTCTATAAATTCACTATTTCACCCATATTTTTTATGAATCACAAATATCTAAGAATTTTTTTTTTATCAATTCTATTATTCAAAACTATTAATATTATGCTATTGAGTTGAGCATTCACATTATTCAAGTATTGAGAAGAGTAGTTCACTATGCTCAACTTCATCTTTGTAGTTAAGTTTGAAATTTTTTCTTTGAATTCTTATTAATTTTTTTAGTTTTTAATTTATACATTTTGGTGAACCTTGCATGAACATACAATTATCCTTTATCTAAATTTGGTGCTTGTGAGATTTTGGTGGTTTAATCTTGCAATTTTTATTATTTTTTTGACAAATTTCAAAGTGAGATTTTACAAGGAGTTTGATGCTTAATTTGGACTCTCAGTTAACTCCAAAACACTTTAGACATAAAAAATCATATATAATATGACATTTTCTAGGTGTAGAAAACATTTTAAACAAAAAAATAAATTATTTTAGATATTCTTTCTTTGGTAATCCATACACTTGTATAAATTTGTGCTTTAATTGCTCCATGTTTTCAATTGTATTAAAAATTTATTTCATTACACTTTCAAGTTAAATATTTTATTAATTGATATTTTTTCACTTGGCTAAGATGCATCACATTTGTTTTAGTCCTTAAAATGACAATTGATTCAAAATAGCATAATATTTGTTCTCACATATTAAATTTTAGAAAAATATATATCATTTCAAAGGTTACTTAATGATTTTTTTGTACATAAGGTGGCATTTTATAGATTTAGACAATATTTTTAGGTATAATTAGTCAAAGTTAGCCTATTTTTCAACCCTTAATTGATGACATTATTTTTAAATAGAAAATAGAATTCAATAAATAAAATTGATTTGCATAGAAAATCATAAAGAATACTATGGTGAAATTAAGTTCTCCATGTGATGGAATTTGTTTCTAATTTTTATAGGGATTTTAAATTGATTTCTAAAACATTATCCTTGTAGAAAATGGTGTGTCCTAAAATTTGATATTTGAAATGTATTCTTATTTTTATTATATAATGTTGGCCAAAGAATAAAATATTACAAAAAGTGTTTTTTGTAAGTGTTACCATGATTTTTGTCATCCCCTAAAAACCATGTTCACTCTTGCAATTTTTTCCTTATTTTAGAGTTTTAGTTTATCCTTTGGTTTTCACAACCTTGTCAAGTTCCACTTAGGTTGCCACAACTATGTTTTACCCTGACACCTTATAATTAAGTCTAAGTTTTCCTTTTGATCATTCTATTTAATGGCTTCCAAACCATGTAAAAATTTGAAGCAATTCTCATAACCTTATCAAACATCAATGAATGAAAATAAATTTTGCGTCTTTCGTCAAGTTACTACAGTTTCAAATTTTAACAAAGGTTTTGAAACCTTAGTTGATTTTTGATGAGGTTATCAAAACCCTAGTTTTCGCTAACAACATATGGTTTCAAGATTTTTTTCTATTTTGAAGTGGCATGAAAAATATTGCATAATCAAGTGAGTATTTCAGAGCTATACACAATTTTTGAAACATCTACCAATCTTTAATGAGGTTGTAAAAAACATGAAAATTATTTTCAATCTCTGAAGGGATGGCTTCAAAACCGCTATCAATCTTTGATGAGGCTGTTAAAGCCAACCAATTCATTGGAATTTTTTGGTAGCCATTCTTTTTGAAAATTTTAAAAAATTGTTTGAATGAAGTGTGAGACTAGAAAGCTTGTGCGCACCAACCATTAAGGGTACCATTAATGGATATCTACCACTCTTGAACATTAATTTTGCGTGTTTATATAGGAGTTAAGCTACTCAAAGAGATCATTTAATAATTATTTGGAGAAGAATTCCATGAGAGGTGAAGAAGGTGAAAACTTGTAGAGAAGCATTGTTGGTAATTTCTATAGTTACAAAGCATAATTCAGAGGTATAGTGTTTTCTACTATTAAGTTGCATTTACTAAAGAACAATTTGAAAGTACCTTAGTTTGTTTAGAGAAATTATGTGAGATTTATTTTACTCATACAAAAAATATAGTCGCTTTTTGTGACAAATTTCCTCTCTGTTCTAGGTTCTCATTCATCATGAAATTTAAGTAGTACCTAGGTTATGAGTAGTTGTATAGTTTATCAAGTACTATGCCTAAAATTGGTGATACGAAGTTAGGGAATATAAACCTAGATGAATTTAAGGAAATAATTAGAAAGGATAACTAACCGTCAATTACCTAAGATTAATTGAGAGTGGATTATTACAAGCTACAGTTTTCAACATAGAAAACAATGTAGTAAATTGTTGTTAGAATGCATAAACCATTATAACCTACAAACTAAAGAGATTAGAACAAATGATAATTAGTTGATTGTGAAGATCGATAGGGACATTTTCACTTCTTCTTTGAAAATTCTAGAAAGGGAAGTGTATGCAAAATTCAATTTCACTTCTTCCTATTAGTATTTTCAAGAAAAGGAAGGGATAATACAAAAACATTATCCCCCATGAATGGTTCACTATAGCTAAGAAAGGTAAGTCTTAATTTCCCAAGAAGCTACAGAGAAATCACTTTGTGGATGAAATTTTTGACTTAATTATGCTTCTACATAGATTGGAGGGTAATGATAAAGCCCATGATTTTAAGGATTGGATGTATTTATTTCATCCAAATAATTATTCAAGGTGATCAATATTTGGATTCATCTCAATTGATATGCAATCAGATGCATTCAATAATTCTTAACTTTCTATTCAAAAAGTTATTTTACATGTCCTCTTATTTTCATTATGATATTACCTATACACTTGACCCTAGCTACGTTTGAGACCTACTGAAGTGCATGATCCAGGTGTTAAAATTTATGATTATTATGATAAAATCTAGTTAGAAAAGAGTTACAAGAATTTTAGGTAGGTAAATAATACATTCAACATGAGGATGATTAGATAAATCCAAGGTGATATAGGTTTGAGGATCTCTCTGGAAGAAGTGTAGTTAATTGACACCTATGGTAGTCATTTTATTCAATTTCGCAAAGTCTCTTATAACAAGATTGGGTGTTTTGATGAGATTCCTAACAAGCTACCCAACTATACCGAGGAAAAAAAATTCTTAATCAAAATTTGCAGGTAGGTTGTAGATGTGAATAATAGGTGTCATGAAAGGAAAAAGGTAGGCATTTAGTTCCCTATTGGAATTGGGAACTACTCCTGCAATTCTATGCCTGATGCTCTTAACATTGAAAAAGCATTAGTGAAATATACAATGTAGTTTTATGAAAGGAGATTCCCCATTGATAGTAATAATTTTATTAAGGATTGCCTACAGTTGGGTCTTAGTTTCTATCATGTTCCAAATTTAGAATATTATTGCATATGCTATGTTGATGAATATGAAGTTCATAGAAGGAGTTGGATGGGGTTAACTTCAAGCTAGATAGTGACATTTAGATTAGATTGGGTTATCCAAGGTTTGAATGATGATGAATCTAATTTTTTGGATCCTATCTTCATCAATCACATACAAACCCAGCCAATTGTTTCTATTGGACTATTAAGGAGATTAAAACTATTGAAGCCAAAAAAATAGTGGTATTGAGAAGAACTCAAGATTGGGTGGTAAGGAAAAATGCAAAAAAATAAAATGCTCCTCCAAAATCTCAGGATACTCAGCTTCAAGGAGCAAGTAGTCAAGTTACCTCATGATTAGGTATGCAATCATCACCCACCAAACAAATAACTCTAGGAGGACAAGGGATGGTGATGAAGAACCTTCGAAGAAAGGGTTTCCAGAGAAAACCCATGGAGAAGATGCCCCTAATCTAGTACAAGAAGAAAAGGAGAAAAAAGTAGTTGAATAAGAAGAAATAATCATTGTGTCTACTTCCCCTTCATAGGAAACTATTGCTTCTTCTCCTAAGTCTTCTCCTCATGTGGAAACAAAAAATTCTCTTTGGGTTGGTCCTAGTTTAAATAATAATTCTTAATTTAATCCTAATTTTCCAAATATGATCATAAAATGGGTAAATTAAGAGCATAATTAGGTCCAATCACATGTGAGGGAGCTAAATGCAGTGTGAAATTATCACTTGAGGCTAACACTTTATAATGCTATAGCATATAAAATTGGTTCAATTTAAGCTATTTATCTTTAATCATATTGTGTAAGACTTAGGGAGTATTGTTTGGCCTACTAGAGGTTAAAGATGGAGACACATACTCTCACTCATATAATTGTCTATTCATGCTATTATCTAATCTTAAATACAACTAATTACCCATTTTTTGTACATTCTTTGGCCTTTATTGTTGATGTATATTTTTAGGATTTATGAAGATACATTTTTTAGAGATAAAAAGGTATAAAGGTTAATCACTATGCATGAGAAAACCTTAACTAAAAGATATAAGAATATGAAGATAATAATTTATAAAATATACAAAAATTAAAATTAAAAATCATTTCAAATGCAAAAACCCTAAGTTTTTTGAGAAACCTTAGGGAAATACTAGGTCATTTAAAATAAAATAGGTTTAGAAAAATGTAACAAAAAATAAATTATTTTCCTAAATAATAAGTTTTATACTAACTAATAAATAAATGGATTAACATAGATAATAGATATGTGGTATGATATATATTAAGAAATTGGAACTTTAATTAATGAAAATAAGCATGAAGGTTAATTACACTTAGCTTTAGGTAAGATGAATGTTAAATATGTTTTCTTTTTATTAAAAAAATCAGGGGAAGGGCCCTGGTCCCAATATATAAAAAAAACATAACAAAAATAGAAAACCAAAGAGAAACAACTCAAGCATCAAAGCTTGAAGCATGCAAATTTCCCCCCAAGGGCTTGTAAAAAAATGATTCCTTATTAGGAATATATTTCTTCCTATGTTACACAACTCTCCATGAAGAATCAATAACCAAATTTTAATAATTTAGACAAGAAGGGGGCATATCTCCTTTAGATGGACTAATAGATGGAGAAACAAGAACTACAAGAGAAACAACTATGTCCAAAGATGGAGCAACAGGAGAAACAACCATGTCCAAAATTGGAGCAACAAGAGCCACAGGAGAGGCATGACCTTCATCAGCAGTAAGATTATTCATCTAAGCAGAAGGGGGAAGAGACCTAGAAGGTGATAAATCTTCACTATTAGTAGACAAAACATAATCAACCTTGGCACACAATTAGATGGTCCATGAGAGAATTCTTCCACCAAGTGGAGGAAGACATAAGATGAGAGCCATGAGGACAATTATGAACCAAGTGTCCAATAGCAAAACAATGTTTGTATAGTGAAATGAGATTTCTTCATAATCCACACGCTGAGATCAAGACCAGTGATTAACTTGAAGCACAACCTCACTATGTAATACCTAAGTCAAATCAATCTCCACCAAAATACAAGCATAAGAGGTGTGACTAAATTTCTTGGAAGCCATGTCCACTTTCAAGAACCTACCAAGAGCATTACCTATGCCTTCAAAAGCAAAGGGGAAGTAGAAATATAAGGTAAGATAAGGAAATATCACCAAAATAAATATAACACCAACGGATTCCTTCAAGGGGTTAAAGGAATGAACCCAAGGCCTCATCAATAAGGGATGGGAATCCCATACCAACAAACCATAATCAAGGACAACCTTTCTATCCTAAAAAGAATTAAAGAAAATAACAAAAAAAACTCTAATAGAAGGGTAAATATTAATCTTACCCTCCACAAAAGGTGTCCAATGATTCAAGATCCAAAGATGTAGATCCAAGAGAGAAGACCTCAATTGCTAGAATTTATAGATTACGACATTTCTTAAGAAAAAAATCAATACAATCTAAAACCTCTTATTTGAGAGAGATCAGGGGAAAAATAATCACATGGGGAAGAGGAACCTATGAGTGAACAATAAAGCCCACCCCAAACTTCTTGGACCACATAGCTTCAACAAAGGAAGAACCACTTGTAGCCTTCAAACTAGGAGACTTTACACCAGATGCCTACATTTCAAGAGATGGAGGGGAAGTGAAAGCCTACACCACATCAAACAATATGACCTTCTCAGCTAGAGGAGAGGCAACAACCACAAAAAAAAAGTTGACCACTAAATCGGAAGGGGAATGGAACTCGAAAAAACTTGATTTGAAAGTATAGGGGAGCGAGAGTAGTGGGAGGAGAGGGAAAGTGACATTTTATTGTTATCATTGAATGTAGTTGTCAAATATGTTTGTTAACTCATATGAAAATAAGTGTTGTAGGTTGAAAAATAGCCTTATATGTCATTTTTCTACCTTAAATATAAATATTTAGTCTATATTATGATTATATGGTTAATTTTTTTATCCTAATTTATCATTAGAGATTTTTTCCTTTCCTAATATATTACTTGGACTGATAGTATTTAGAAATACCTCAAGATGATACTGAAAATAACTAGGCTTCATATTCACATAGGTTGAAATTTAATACTTATTGGATTTATGATCATTCCAATGATAAAAAATAAAATTCTTTATCCATGTAAATAATTCTAGGATAAATTTGTAGATCTAGATCCATTTGAAACAATATAATATTTACTATAATGTTCTTTTATTATAAAATATATTATGCAAGGATGATTATGAGATGCCAAATGAATGGAACAAAATTGCTTTAAATAAAAGGACATAGTAATTGATTGTGCAAATAATGTGTTTACTTGGCTCTTGGAAAAAAATGAATGAATGTGAGTTTGCAAAATTTATTTTTTTATTTAAAAAATTTAGGGTTGAAATCTATGAATGTATGGTAAAAATCATGCACAAAAGATAACCTAGGACATTTAAATGGTAAAATTAAGATGGAGAACTAATTTCTAGGGATAATTGTATGGATAAGAATAATACATAATTAATCTAGGTGAATATATTAGAATGTGTGTGGATATAGATAAGGTGGGGATGGAAATATATGTGAGAATGTAAGTAATTATATATAGAAATAAATTGAATTTGTAATTAAATTCATGCCATCTATCGATTTATATAAAGGTATCAAAATATTATTTAAAATTAACCATGAAACTAAATGGAGAATAGTGTGACTATAAAAATTTGACCACTACAAGTATAAATATGATATATTATAGAAAACCCTATCCAACTTATCTTTTTACAAATTTAACAAAAAATTGATGAATAATTTTGTTTCACTATCGACAAAAAATAATATTATACATACATAAAAAAAGACAAGGTGGAAGAGATCACAACCCAAAGTCCAAACAAGAAGTATAGAATATTAAAAAATAAAATCCACTTAGTATTGAGATTTATATGACTAGAGGATTGAGTCAAAGGAAACCATTCAATCATGCAAGGGGTATTACCATAGTGATAAAAAAATAACTTGAAAATGTGTTTCTTATATTTTAACCCTTTTATAATTCACCTAGATCTACATGGGAACATTAAAATAAATTAGTGACTTATTATAAATAAAATGTTCAATGTCAAGAGAAGAACTACAAAAGATAGCTCAACATTCCTAGATCTTACCAAATATTGAAAATAATTTTTACCCTAAAAGAGTTCCATATCTAGATAAAATTGGTCAGGATTCTAGGCCAATTCCCTAAGTTGACTATATGTTATAAGAAAGGCTCAAACCTAAGAGAGCTAAAATATTCATTAATTGAAGTAGTTGAGCTTTATAGAAAAATAAGAAGAGATGTTTGAGGATCTCTTGCTAATGAAAAAAGATAATGAGGATACCTAACATCTAAATGAGATTATTTGGAAATAATATGGATGCCTTGGTAGAGAATAGACTAGGAAAAATGGGCCAACTTTGGTGAAACCCCAAGTTTGGTAATTAAACCTTGATAAAAAAATAATGGCAATGGAAGGAAATGATGAATGAAACAAAACTTGCTTACAACTCACCAAAAAATTAATGGTTGTCTTTAGAGGATTAGTCACAAAAACACTCCAAGCATTGATCTTTCTTTGCTTGATTGATTAGAAACTTGAGAATTATTGGATGCTTTAGGATCAATAATGCATAGTAGCCTTTACAAGATGACATGAATGCACATGAACTTTGACATAATGATTAGGATATTGATTTGCTACAACAAATGACTAAAAAAACCTACTCTTGAATGCTCTTGACAATAATATTTTCTCATAAATTTGATCTCTTGATGTAACTTAATTCTCCTTAGATTTGAATTGATAAATAGACTATGTATTTATACGTGTTTATCTAATTTCTCAAAAATTAAATTCCAAAATCTAACAATTGTAGCTAAAATTTCAATCACTAAAATATCACCAGTTCAACATATTTAAAAATAGGCCATGGAACTTAAGGAGGACCAATTCACCCTTGGGTGAATAAGTCCTAGCTCACCTAAGTCTAGGACACTCATTCTCTAGTGTTATTTAATTATTAATTGCATTAATTAAATATTGGTCTCCCTTTTGGAAAATGAGATAAATAAGGATTTAGAATGCATAATTTAGGTAATTAGAAGCTTAATTAATTCCATTTTTTTAAGGGACCCAAACAAAGTGTGAAAATATTGTAGTGTTGAAAAATGGCATCGATGACATTTTCACATTTGTTTGGGCCCTCCTTGTAAAATTGGGCTTAAGGATATCTTGACTTAGTGTTTTAATGTGTTTAAAATGCTCACATTAGGTCTTGGGCCCTTGTGAAGTAAAGGATTTAAATGGTACCTTGCTAGAGTTTTGTGAAGTGTTGTAACACACTTTCACACTTTTCTAAGGTTTTATCAATTAACTAAACCTACTAAACCTATTTTTAATCAAAATGTACCTTAATAATTCCTTATTTAAAGTGTTGTAAAGTGTTGTAACAAACTTTCACACTTTTCTAAGGTTATCATTAATAATTGGGCTTTCTTATCCTTTAATTGGCCTTGTTTTGCATCCACAAGCCTTAATTAATGCATCTTTTTGAGGTTAATCTTGACACAAATCAACATCCTATCATAATTCAAGTGTTTTCAAGTTGTGTGGCCCAGATTTAGTGATTTGGGACTCATTCACCATGTTGGTCAAATGAGTCCCACCTAGGTTATTGGGTCTCGAACCTAGTTTCACACCTTCCTAAGAATTTTTGAAAATGGTCCCATAAATTATGCCTATTGGGACTCATTTTCCACCTTGGGTGAATGAGTCCCATATGGCCCAAAATTAAAATTAATTCAAATTCTTGGTAGGATTTTATCCTCCTAAACCATTGATTTTTGGCTCTCTAGGACTTCTCTAACTCTTCTAGGGTTTTTCACCTAAAAGGAGAGAGGTGGGGCCAAAAATTCTAACTAGTTCATTCAAATTATGTTATGTGTGATGTTATCTAAGATAAATGAAGTAAAATAAATGCAATTGAATGGTCTAAATGAATGAATTTGAATGCAAAACTAAGATTTAAACCATGTTTGAAAACATGTTGTGATATGCAAACAATGAACTAAATGAAGAAATAATGTAGAACAGGAAGAAATGAGATGAAACAGAGTGCACCTAGGCAATGTTTGATGAATCTGGAATGTTGTGGATGCTAACTAGAATCACTAAAATTTCACAATGGGACTCATTCACCTAGGGTGGCGAATTACTCCTCCTACTAGTGAAAAAGTGTCAAAAACTATTTCTGACTGTCAGGATTCGAAATTTGACAAAATTCAAGTTTTCAGTCCTAAAGTGGGACTCATTTGCCACTAGTGGCGAATCAGTCCTTTCCCAAATTTTTGGAAAATTAGGAGACAACTCTGCAACACCAAATCTAAAAATCTTTGAGTTTTGGGTTGTCGAATTCAATTTTGCAAGAAATGAATAGAAAACCTTCTCCAATCTTGAAATATGAATGAGTTGACTGAAAGAACCTAGTTGACTTGTTTACCAATCTTCAACACCAAAAATCTTGTTAAATTTGCATACCTAGGCCTACAAACACACATGCAATGGGGAAAAAATGGTTTAAGGTTAGACAATAGGGGTTTGCCTTGGTCAAACCCCACTTTTGGTAATCAAACCCTTAATGAAACAATGAAATGAAAGAGAATGATAAACTAATAACATGCAATAGCTATCAACTTACCAAACTCTTGATAATGCAAATCTGAAGTAATGTCAATGGATGCTCCAAAGTGCTTGAATATTGCTTGAAAATTGATGTTGTAGAATGCTTGAATGCTTGAATATGATGTGTGAATGTTGGAGAATTGTAGGGGGTGTAAAATGAGGTGAAAATCACATATTTATACATACTTGTTCCTTAGTTAACTATTCATACCTCATCACAGGCTGATATCAACTGTTTTTGAATACAAATCTGAAAGGAAAATTTAAAAATTTTGAATTTGGAGCCAAGGGGGACTCATTCGCCACCCATGGTGAATGGGTCCCACCTAGGACCTGAAAATAGATGTGAATTAAGTTGTATTTAATGTTATTTGTCAAGTTAACATTGAAAAATATACTTAATTAAGACATATGAGGGCATAAAGGGACCAAATAAAGCATGAGAAAGGGATTAATAGTGAAGTTATGCCTAGAAAAGCATGAAATCTTGTTACAATACTTAACAACACTTCAAAATAGGACTTGATTAGTGATGAAAAGGTGATTTTTTGGTGAATTGAAATAAATAGAGTCTAGAAGAATGTAGAAATGTCTGACAACACTTCACAACACCTTCACAATATGTTGTTATTTGAATTTTAGTACCTAAATATGCATGTTCAAGCCATGTTACAACATGAAATTAGAGCAAAATATATCAAATACCATGAGGCAAGACCTGAAAGGCCATGAAAATCACAAGGGGCCATTTTCCTAGGGCACATTTAGCCCCCGCTTTAGTGAAAGGATGAACCTGCTTCAAACTCACACTAAAGTAGCCATGAACATTAAGAGGAGGGTTCAAATGCACTTTAGCAAGATGAAATTACAATGATCAAGAGGGATAATCAAGTCCCCAGGATGATGATCCCATGGAAAAATAAGCATAAGAACAAAGGAACACAGAAGTGTTGAGATGAATTAGATGAAGCTTTGATCATCTATCCAACTAGTTGTGGATTAGATCTAGGCTAAAAGAGAATGTATACTCACTTTGGAGTGACAAAACACATAACCATCCACCAGGTGAGAAGTCCCAAATGTACTCACTTTGGGGCTACAGAACTTCTAGTTGTCTGCGGGGTGAGAAATCCCAAAAAGGTAAGATACATATGCTAGTTGGTATGCACTCACAAACACAAAGGTGGCTATGGGGAAAATTCATGCTGCTAGGTGGGAAAATCATTCTATGATAAATTTCTTTAACGTAGAGAAGAAAATAAAAAGAAAAAAGAAAACAAGACATGAGAGCCAACTTGGAAAGCCCTATGCCAAGTCATATTTTTCAAAGTTAGGTTGCATCATGTTAAGGAAAATGAAAAACAAAGAAAGGGGAGTTTCCCCCCACAAAAGAAATCACACCAAACACATAAGGGATCTATGGACTTGGGGTTAGTATGTTTGTTGCTGCAATGTGTTTTATGAAAGAGCTCGGAACTATCATCATTCCCCAAAGATATAGAACTAGAAGAATGACACAAAGAGAGCAAAAAAAAAAGAAAAAGAAAGTTATTTTTGGGTCAACATGGAAGAGACATTGTGGTCTCAATGCTTTGAATCATCCCTAAAAGGAAAACACAAGCAAAAAGAAAGAAAACGAAAGAAAATGAAAAAGCTTTTGGGTCAATATGAAGGAGACATTTCAATCTCAATTCCTTGCATCATCCCCAAAAGGAAAAACAAAAAATAAAAGAAAAAAAGACAAGGGACTTTTGGGTCAACATGGAAGAGACATAGGGCATCTCTATGCTTTGTGTCATCTCCAAAAGGATAACACAAAACAAAAGTGAAAAAGACAATACATGATGAATAGAAGAATAGAGGGACAAATAGAAGAAGTGTACTAAGAAAGAGAATAACAAACACATGATACGGGGGAACATGATATGCACATGAAACGAAAAGGATCCAGTAATGTAAATGCAAGTCAACCATTAATTAAGTTATTGGTTTCTCAATCTTAAATAACTAAGCAGAAAAGGAATAAAATAGTTAAGAGACAAAGGAAAGCGCATTACAAGGACAAGGCTAATAGGTTCTTGCCCCCCAAAAAGTGTAAAGGTGAGAATGAGCCAAGCTGAGTGATGAAAAGGATCATGCAATAGTGAAAATAGGGAACTCTACAACTATGGCATGATGAAGGTGTTTTGATTAAAATAAGCTTTCAATTAGTGAGGGTCATGCCCACGCAAGGTCATAATTAAAATTTAAAGGTGTAAATGGATGGACCTAAGTCTAAGGGATTGCTCATAATTTGGGTATGGATTTGAGACACCCATGAAACGCTACCTGATATGCCTAAGACACAAATAGCCTGGCCTTTCCTATTACTCTAGATCTTAATTTACACATAAGGACTTAATTTGTGTTCTTGTGAAGCAACTAACGATTCACCTTATAGTTCGCAGGTAAAAATTTCATGAATGATAACATCAACTAATGATCAAGCCTTGTTTTGTATTGTAAGTTCAACTTGCAAGAGTGGTAAAAATTAAATTCTACCTTGAATTAAAATGATGAAACTTTAGAGCTAATTAGGCACTTTTACAAGTAAACGGTGACCTAGTTCACTTATTGTAACTATAACAACTATCAAACTATTATTTTCTATTGTTTAAATATTAAATAGTAAATGAAATAATAGGGTTTCTATGATTTAAGTCAAAATTGAAGGCAATAGAAGGATACAATTAAGATAAGATTGTTGAGGACCAATAAATATGGTGTTGAAACTATCCCTTTGTAATAAGTAAACATTAAAAATATTTGTGACTTGATACCTTGTCAAATGAGAAATTGGAGTTAAAAAATTATCTTGAACTCATGTTATTACTACTTCCTTAGGAGACTTGTTGCTTCCCAAATAAGAAAGGATTCATGCCATGCATATGAAGTAATAACACACTCAACTACATGTTGAACTTGAAGGTTGTGTGCATGTGATCAGGATTGAATAATCAATTGTATGAAGTTATAAATTAAGTAATGAATTATGTGTGGTTCACGGTGTATTATGTGATGGGAAAGTTAAAATATATAGATAAGAGACACTAAAGTAGACTTGTAAAACCTCCAACTAATGTTGTGAATTCTATACCATTGACTATGTTTACTCTTTGATGGAAGAACATTTACACCCAAATGTAAGGAGAAAACTTCAAAGTAAGTAAAAATTTTAAGACTTTTACTCATTGTGCATCTTATGAGGTTAGATCGAACTATGATTGTAAAAATTATTATTATGATAATATTATTGAATGGTTCAACCTTAGGTAGCAGAATGCGAGATTTATAAAAGGATATTAATAAGTTGTGAGAATTACTATTCCATGATTTGTCATGTGTTTTATGCATTAAGTTTCTTTTCTTGTCTCATATTGCGATGTTTCACATGAAAATGGTTAACTATCTTCCTTATTAAGTAAGAAATTTTCTTTAGCATGTGTTAAAAACATAGTGGGATTACCCGTATGGATGTGTTAGTAAACATAACAAACAAGTTGAATAAAAGAGAAAGAATGGTATGGATAACTATAGAAAACCAATCTTGACGTCAAACACTAACTTGGCAAGATGGAAAGTGTGGTGAACCAAGTATTGTTTTATTTTAAGAAGATAGAGTAATACATCTAAGCTACCATTGCACATCGTCTAGTGATTCTTTTTGTACTTATGCAAAGTGCATGGATATTTCCAAGATTAAGAAGCAAGTTGATAATTGTTTAAAGAAAATATCTAGAATGCATATAAGTGAATTGTTTTGTTCTATAATATGGTGAATTTCGTAAAGTGTATTGTGTTATGACTTGTGAAGTGGGAAAACCAGTAAATGTGTTGTGCCCCAAGTATGAGATACATGGTATCTAACTTGGGATAATGGTGAGTGACGTCAAGTATGATCCCTTATGTGTACCCTTTATGATCACCCATTGTGTAAATCAGTTAATTGTGAAATAATGTAAACATGATATGTGTAGATATGTGTCTACTAAATGAAATGTAAAGTAATTCTTTTTGTAAGTTTTGTTCACATGTTAAACGTGTACCCCTAGCATATGGCTCCCCTATGGGATTGAGATGCCTGCTAGTGTAAATAGGGGTTGAGGGCTAAGAGAACCCTAAGTGGGAACCCATGGTTTTCCTTGGATGTGTTCCTGACCTACTCCCCCACACATGAGAACCACACTTATTGGTTCATAGTGCAAACCCACTCCTTGATGTTTACAACCCATGGGTAAGGGATGGAATTACTTGGGTCATATTAATTACATATTTTAGATACTTCAGCAATGCAGGGCATTGATACTATGTGGAAGAGTCCATCATGATATTGTGCACAATCATATTTATGTGGTCAGGGACCACCAGCTATTGCATGTTATTATACTTATGTGATTAGAGAACCACCATTCCCCTCCTCCCCTTAGGTGGCTTTATCAAAGTCATGTGGTGCTCGTAATGTGAAAGTTTTATTGTTGAGACATGAATTTTGGAAATTTCTAATTGATGTTTTATTATATGCCAACAGTGTTAAATTTTACACTTCTTTTATTGGGGCTATTTAGCCATTTAAAAGTTTTCATAGTCCATTGCCTCAAAGACTTATTTAATTTCTATTTTTGAATTAATATTGGGATGTTGAAATGCAGCTGCAACTGATCTTTATTTAGTGTTTCTCTTGAATTTATAATTTTCTATTTATTGAAGCATTGGTTTATGATTTTATGTTTCTTGGTTTTGAGGCTTCTCATTGTTTGCTAACTTCTAGAAAGTGTGGTGTAATGTGACATCTATAAAAAATTCCATATCTCAGGGAGGTTCTTGGCAGGTCCTATGGGGGAGTAGATGCACTGAGGAATTATGAGACATTTGAAAGGGGTTGCAATTGGGACCGGTCTGGGATGGTCATTAATCCATTCTTCCCCTAGTTCTATAATTATTATTTTTGTACCTTTCTCTTGGAGGCTAACCCCCTTACACAAACAAGAGAAAGTACCTAGGAGATGTATGGCAGGGTCTTTAGAGAAGGGCCTTGAGACCATCTTTCCTAATGGCTATGGTATTCAAGAATCTCCATCCTTGTAAATCCCATTGAGCTCTGTGATGTGAGTTATGTGTAATTATTGTGATGTATTAGTAAATTTGTAAATGAATGACATGAGAAAGTACTTGACTATTATGTGAGAAAGAAAGTGACAGATAAAATGAAGATTATTATTCTTGAGACATGAATTGATATTAGAATGAAAGTATTTTATAACATCATGAATGATGTTTATGATGCAAAAGAGAACATTGAAGGGTGTATAAAGATGTTAAGATGTTTGAATATGTCTTGGTGCAACTTATAATAGAAAATTTTAACTACATGGATGGCTACTAACATTTGTTACATTGTGAATATATCGAATAAATGTTTTATTGTGAGAAATCTTGTTCTAAGTACTTAGATATTGGATTCATGGAAGGGATGTCTTTAATGTGCACTTATATTTGAATATTTTGATTGTCTCATCAAGAAAGAAAATCAATTAATGTGTTTAATATATTTATGTGTGTTGTTGTATGGAGATTATGTTCTAGACCTTAATGCCTTCCAAGAGGAAGTCTAAGCTAAGGGGAGGGAGATGTAAGACCCCACCTCGTATGTACTTAATACAACCATAATTTATTTTATATTTTTCTTGAATTGACGCTTAAGTATATTCTGGATAATTAATAAGGTAATCTCTTGGCAATATTTTGCATATCATTTTGACATTTTATTCTATTGTCACTATCGTGAAGGTGGATTACACTCATATACTGTGGAATGCAAATTGAGATTCTAAATGGGTTATTATATTGTTAAAGCTTAGAATGTTTAGCTAGCAGATTAATGTGGTACATATTTGATAGTTACGATCGTGTTGGTAATGTGCAGGAAGGAAATGGTATTAGCATGAGAAGGGAGAACCATCAAGAGTGAATCAAAAGACTACTTCACGAGAATATAAATTTGAACCCATTCGAGCCCTAGAAACAAGTGGATTTAATATATTGGAGGACTAATATTGTGAGGGAAATTAGTTGGGATTCATGTGAAGTGTAAGTGGGGAATTAGGGTTTTTTGTATGTAATTTTTCAAGCATGACATCCAGTATATCCTTCAATGTTTGAAATTCTTCTATTCGATGTCCAAGAATATGATGATATTTGAAAAATGGTATGTTAGATTCTTTTAGATGCATAACCAACCTATTCATAGGTGCTAAAAGTATAAGACCTTTTTTTTTTAAAAGCAGTTGGAGTCTCCTTTCACATTCAGGTGGAGGATGTGCAGGAAACTTGAGATTCTTCAATTTGTAAGGTCACTTTCATTTGCTATATTCTCCTTGTTCATGAATAGAAGGAGGAAGGATACCCATGGGGATCCCAACATCCTTGTCATTAGAAGGAGAAAATGGTTTTTTACATGGAAGGAGAAAGTTTAAGTTGGAAGGAGCATCCAAGATCATTGTACTAGCATTCCAAAGTCTCCTAGGTTGAAAAAGATGTCTATCAGGATGAGGAGGATCTTGGTATCCTAATCCTGTTGTGTGTGCATCAGTTGAATTTTGTTCATGAAGTTGATGAATTTCATTTTCATGTTTTGTGTCACAACCTTGTTTACTTAAGATATTAAAGCCTTTACCATATGTTTCTTCAAGGTTTATAGGAGTTTTCAAGGTGAATTTGTGATTGTAAAAGGGTTGTGAGTGATTTTATTTAGAGGAACTAGGTCCAATTGGAGGAGGAACCTTAGGTCCTAAAATGATTTCAGGATGTAAATATGAAAAGTGATCAAGAGGTGCAACAATAGGTACATCTTGTGACTTCATGGATGGATAAAAGGTTGCATTGGCTTCTACATTGTCAAGGAAATCATTGTATAGAACTTGTTCATGCTAGCATCATTTCTCTAATGATGTCTACATCACGAGGAGGAAAATCATGAGGAGTTGAAGGAGCATGTGTGAGTTCAAAGTCATTAAGGTCACAACCAAAGGCACAATTGGACATGTCTACCAATGATTTTAATGAATTCCAAAACTTATTGAAAGAAAATTTCATGATGCAAGTAAACTAAGGTAGAATAAATGATTAAAACTAGAGATTCTAGAAAGGAAAACAAAATGCAAGAACAAGAAATTGGAATGCAGGAAAATGCCAAAAAGATGCTAGAAATGTTGTTTAAAAATTTCAAAGGGACTAATTCGCCTAAGGTGGAAAATGAGTCCCAGTATGATGTTTTTTATTTTTTTCAAAAACTTTAAGATGAATTTAATACTCTACAAAATGCAATCAAGGATGTTGAATGCAGATTTTCATTTTTTTCAATGAGATGCAATGCAAAAATGAAAATCCGTAGAATGCAAAAAAAAAACAGTGTCCTAATGGAATGTTGATGCAAAAGTAATCTAGGATGCAATATGCAAATGAAATAAAAAATGAAAAGTGTTCAAAATGCAAGTTCACCAAAATGAACCATTGAGTTTTGGCTCTCTAGGACCTCTCTAACTCTTCTAGGGTTTTTCACCTAAAAGGAGAGAGGTAGGGCCAAAAATGCTAACTAGTTCATTCAAATTATGTTATGTGTGATGTTTTCTAAGCTAAATGAAGTAAACTAAGTTCAATTTAATGATCTAAATGAATGAATTTGAATGCAAAACTAAGATTTAAACTATGTTTGAAAACATGATGTGATATGAAAACAATAAACTAAATGAAGAAATAATGTAGAACATAAATAAATGAGATGAAACTGAGTGTACCTGGGCAATGTTGTGGATGCTTACTAAAATAACTAAAATTTCACAGTGGGACTCATTCACCCAGGGTGGCGAGTTAGTCCTCCTATTGGTGAAAAGTGTCAAAAACTAGTTTCTGACTATCGGGATCTGAAATTTTACAAAATTCAAGTTTTCAGTCCTAAGGTGGCACTCATTCGCCACTAGTGGTGAATCAATCCTCTCCCAAATTTCTAAACAATCAGGAGACAACTCTGCAACACCAGATCTAGAAATCTCTGAGTGTTGGGTTGTCAAAGTCAATTATGTAGGAAACAGACAAAAAACCTTTTCCAATCTTGAAATATGAATGAGTTGACTTGAAGCATCTAATTGACTTGTTTACCAATCTTCAACACCAAAAATCTTGTTAAATCTGCATACCTAGGTCTGCAAACACAGATGCAATAGGGGAAAAATGGTTGAGGATTAGAAAATAGGGGTTTTCCTTGGTTAAATCCCACTTTTGGTAATCAAACCCTTAATGAAACAATGAAATGAAAGAGAATGATAAACTAATAACATGAAATAGCCATCAACTTACCAAACCCTTGATAATGCAAATCTAAAGAAATGTTAATGGATGCTCCAAAGTGCTTGAGTATTGCTTGAATTGATGTTGTAGAATGCTTGAATATGATGTGTGAATGTTGGAGAATTGTAGGGGGTGTAAAATGAGGTGAAAATCACATATTTATACATACTTGTGCCTTAGTTAACCGTCCATACCTCATCACAAGCCAACATCAAGTGTTTTTGAATAAAAATTTGAAAGGAAAATTTAAAAATTTTGAATTTGGAGCCAAGGGGGACTCATTCACCACCCATGGCAAATGGATCCCACCTAGGACCTGAAAATAGGTGTCAATAATTAAGGTTTTTTTAATCTTATTTCTCATGTTAACATTCAAAAATACACTTAATTAAGACATTTGAGGGCATAAAGGGATCAAATAAAGCATGAGAAAGGGTTAAATAGTGAAGTTATGCCTAGAAAAGTGTGAAATCTTGTTATAAGAATTTACAACACTTCAAAATAGGACTTGATTAGTGATGAAAAGGTGTTTCTTAGGTGAATTTCAATAAATAGAGTCTAGAAGAATGTAGAAATGTCTTACAACACTTCACAACACCTTCACAAGACGTCGTTATTTGAATTTTAGTACCTAAATATTCATGTTCAAGCCATGTTACAACATGAAATTAGAGAAAAATATATCAAATACCATGAGGCAAGACCTAAAAGTCCATGAAAATGACAAGGGGCCATTTTTCTATGACACACCTCCTAGATCTAATGCGGGCTTGTATTATTGTAATTTCAGGAATTCTTGCATAATTAAGTATAAATACAAGGTTTTGTCACTTGTTTTCACCTAAGACTTTTATGAGAGCATTACTATATCAAGTTTGAGTTCACAAGAGCATTCACGTGTTTACAATAGCATTCAAGGGCATTCAAGGAAAAAAAATTCATCAATTATTGCAATAATTTGAGATCCATCATCATGTCAAGGATATCAAGCATCAAGCATGTTATTGAGCTAGTTATGTGATGTAGCATTGAAGATCTAAGATCAAGAATTGTTCTACACCTATTGTTAGGGTCATGATCCACATCCTTCATGTCTATTTCATGTTGAGTTGTAGATTTACAAGACATCTTTCAAGGTATCATTGTTCATGTTTCATGTTTCATGTCCTTGTTTCATTGTTTCATCATTTGGTTTAATTACCTAAATGGGGTTTGACCAAGGAAAAATCCTATTCCCTAACAATCAAAACTTTTTCTCTCTCTCTTTGTGTGATTACATATCTAGGTGTCTTGGAGAATGAAGGACCTTTGAAGATTAGGTAACAAGATTCAAAGAAGTTATTGGAATTGTACCCTCATTTACAAGGTTGCTATCTTCACTAAAAAGTCACCTATAGCCGTGAAATGAGAGTTTCAGATTTGGAAACAAAGAGGAATAGAAAGAGAAAAAATTCAAAACCACATTCAAAATTTCAAGCTCTATAAAACCATAACTAAATTCATTCACTATTTTTGCGAATGAGTCCCAGTTTAGGTCAATTTTGAGATTTTTGCAGTTTTGGATACCCTTTTTCCAAAAACCTATTCCTATATAGAAACCCAAATCTAGGACTGATTCATCCAACTTGGTGAATGAGTCCTAGTAGGCCTAAATTTTAGGTTATTCATCATTTCAGGTCTCCATTCAAGCTCTCTTAGGTTTCTAGGTACTCTATACTTTTCCAGTTTTTTGTTCTAATTTATTTGCATTTATAGGCCATTTATTGAAGTTTCATGCATCACTAGGTTTTGTCATTAGATCTTGCATGTCATACATTTTTTCCAAGCCCTATCTTGGTGGTGAACCCCTCATTAATCTCTAAACATACCCTAGGATAGTCCCTTAGTATATCTCTTTCTTCTTTGCATACTTGAGGTTGAGATCTCTAGGGTTTTTCCTTGAATGTGGATCATAGAAAGCTTGTTGCCCTAGGTCCTAAACCCTAGTGGAGACAATTTTATATCCTACAATTATAAATGTATGCAATTTCCTACACTAAATTTATCCCCCACTTTAGTGAGAGTATGAACTTATTCTCAAAATCACACTAAAGTAGACAAATATGTGTCAAGAGAGGTCCAAGTGTACAAATGTTGATGGGATAGGATGAAAAAGATCAAGTAGGATGATCAAGCCCCCAATATCCAAGATCCCATGAAAAAATAACATAAGGATAAATGGACACATAATATGTGTATTATATGAGAAACAAGAAAAGCTACACAACCATACATTGTCAAAGTTAATGCAAAAGGGGATGAACTAGGAAGTTGTACAATGCTACATCCTTCAAGTACACTAAAAAAGGGCTAATGGAGTTTGATATACACTGGGTGAGCCCTAAAGGTTGAGAAACATGATGAGCCTAGTTTTTGGTTAAATTTTGGGTAGAATCTATAGTCCATTTGTTGACACTGTCATGAACTTTAGTAGTTGAGTGTAAATATTTGCATAATGTTTCCCACAAACCATTAACATTGGGTTTAATCCTATCTCAGTGAATTTTTAATGAAATTAGCATATTATGTCGATTATCTATATTGATTTTGCATATGGTTGATGAATTTTCTTTAAGGTGATTATAGATGTGCAATTATTATGTGTACTGACATTGCTATGTAGGACACAATTTGTGGATGCTACTTGTTGAGAAAGGAAACTGACATATGGCCATGCAGAGGAATCATTCAAAGGAGTCAACTGAAAGATGATGACAATAGATTCTTCTCGACAATCAATTGAAACCACCTTGCATTTATGGCATTGAGAAATCACGAGCATTATTACAACGTTGAGTCCATGTTTGGGCATGCATGTCTGACTAGATTCCCTGCAGACGTAACTGCTCTACCACTCTTTTTGCCCATTTTCCCTAAATGACGGCCTCTTAGTTAGTGGGAGTTGACTGCCCTGTTTAGCTGGTAGTATAAATAAGGATTTGAATCTCCTTCTTGGAGGATCTTAGTTCATGATTGTTGTTGTTAGTTGATATTGATGATGTACTAAGCATTCTCCACTTTTCAATACAACCATGTTGCTACTCTGTGGACACTTTTTTTAATGAATGAGATGATAGTATGAGTTTAAGCATTTGAATTTGTATTAGTCTTAGTGGATACTCATCCAAGGGGGCCCACTTGGTGAGTAATCTATTATTTAGAGTAATTAGTTTTGTTATTATTTCCTATTATGTACTTAGTTCAAAATGTGGCATTGACTATTCCTACAACCACTACAATTCTACTCTATGTTTGTTCCTGCAGGGAAAGCAGATAGAGTAGTTTCCTATTTTTTCACCCATATATTTATTCTTGTTATGCATTTCAGCTTAGCATAGTTTTTAATTGATGCTCAGTCTTGCTTTATTTCTTTCCAAGCAGTTTACTTTCTAGAATTACATTTATCTTAGTTGTAGTGTAGACATGGCTACTTTGAGTTCCTAGTGCACAGAAAGTGCTAACCCATTTCAAGTTTACATCCCTAGGTTGACAAGTTAAATGCACCTTCATGATGATTGAATAGTTATTTAGGTTAGATGTCTAGTCTTTGAATCATGGTTGTAAAGGCTTAGTTATGAAATCATTGTAGAAGGCCAACATTTTTAGCATCGTTGTCGAGGATGGTGTGAAGCTAGGAAGTTCTTTGGAGCCATTGATAGTTTCTCTACTATAGAACTTCTCTTGAGTTGTTCTTATAATACCCCTTGCTTAGACAAGTAATGATCTTCTATTCTTTTGCTCATTCTTTGTGTGAGTTAGCTGATGTTGAGTTGATACCGCATGCATAGAAGAAGAGGAACCATTTCCCTTTGCTGATGCATATCCTGATATGACTAGTTCTGAAGCCTCCACTGAAGATCAAAACCAAGTTGATAACCCTTTTCCTTGGGAATCCATTAAGAAGACATGGGTGATACCTTCTTTTTTCAGATTGACATACTTTGCAAGAGTTATGACTATCCCACTAATGCTCCTAGGCATAAGCTATTTCCTACCACTTTCAAAGAAGTTGCACTAAGATGGTTTATGAGTCTAGGCAAAGAAATTGTGGAGACTTGGGAGGACATGAAGACAAATTTTGTGTAAAAATACAAGGGATATGGCAAGGGTAGTGATATGAGAGGAGGTGATAACTTTAGGATGCAGCAGAAGGAAGATGAGAGCTTGGAATATTACATTTCAAGGTTTTTGTTTTGCTTGCAGAAATCTCCACACCATACACTCAACGAAGAATCAAAAAAGTTGCTTTTATTTATAGGAATCAATGAGAGTTGTATTGATGATTTGGACGTGATGATAGGAGGAGATATAACCAAAGTTCCTTGGGAAGATATCAAGAAAATATGTCAGAACTATTCCAAAGTAGTTTCAAAGATGGAGATTACTAATTCATTGGCAGATTTCAAGTAGGATATTGTAAGCAATCTAGCTACTCAACTGGATACACTTCAAGCCATAAAGAAACATGAGGAGGCAGAGGCAATGTTGACAAAGTATTTCCCTCACTGTAGAAAAATAAGGACTACAAATGTAAGATGGTAGCTAACCTAGAAAGCAAGGATATTTCACCTGAGTTCAAGCCAATTCAGATTGAATAAGACCAAGTCTACTATGTTGCACAAAGGAAGCCATGGGCTCCAAGACTTGGTATGCCACTAGATCCACTATCTTTTTTTGGTCCAAACCAGACAACCAGTTACATGCAGCCACCTTCTCATCCCCAACAACCTATTATAATGCCTCCACCTGCTAATCCAAGCTCAAATGCACCTAAACCAACTTAGCTACTAGCTCAGCCCACACCCAACCCAAATAACAAACCACAACAACAGCAATATATTCTGATGATTCAAATCAATTCCCTACATATGTTATGAGTGTAGGTGACATCCATTTGTGTTCAGGAACTAATCTATTAGACCCTCCCAAGCGAATTATCACTGAACTTCCTATAGAAGAGGAGGAGAAGCCTCTAAATGATCCTATTCAGCCAAGTGTACCTAATAATCCTAAACCAATTTAAGCTAGGAAGACTGAACAACAACCACCATTTCCTCAGATACTGGAAGTTTCCAAGCATAAGGAAGAAAAGGAGGATACCACTTTTGACATCTTGGATTATCTAAAGCATATATGTGTTCAGATACCCCTATTTCAAGCCATAAAAGATGCTCCTATATATGGAAAGGTTTTTAAGGAAGCATGCCTCAAGAAGCTAGGTAGAAACAAGAAAGACTCGACTATAGTCCATGTGATGGGACAACTCGCTGACATCATGTATGGAAAAGTGACTATTCCCAAGTATAATGACCCGGACAGTCCTGTGGAAGTAGTTGTCATAAATGAAATTCAAGTGAAGAATTTTATGATTTATTTTGGGGAAAAAATCAATGTGATGACTAAGGATTTCCTGCAACAACTAAATATTGCAAGTATTAGATCTACTCCTACTGTCCTGCATCTTGTTGATAGTCCTACTATGAAGCCTGATAGTATAGTAGAAGACCTTGTGGTAATTCTAGACTCTTGGGAGTATCCAACATACCTCATGACTCTCTCTCCTAAGGCCACCCTAGGAGGATAACCTATCATTCTTGGAAGGCCATGGTTAGCAACATCAAACACTTATATTGGGTGTCAATCAGGTGGAACAACATGACTATTTCTGATGGCAAGAATACTAAAAAGCTTTGTCTTTATCCTCCTACTCAATCGACCCATAATGAAGAGGATTTGTATGACCACATGTTGGTGAAGAAGCCGAGGAGGTTAACTCAGTGGTACAACTCATGATTTTAGGTACATAAGTCCTTTCTTGTAGCTTCAATATGAAGATGAAGTGTTATCTAGTATAATTTAGAATTGTTGTGAAGTTGGGGAAGCATCATCCTCTCACGCATCTGGTTCTACTAATCCTATGAAAACACTTATGCCTGCTCTTCCTGTAGCCACTATTCCTATAGACATTCTTCCTGTAGCCACTATTCCTGCAGACATTCTTCCTATAGATGATCTTCCTGCAACCACTCTTCCTGTGGACGAACTTCCTGTAGCCACTCTTCCTACAAGCACTATGTCTATAGATAAACTTCGTGTAGCAAGAGGCATATTCCATACCATGTTTCCATATGAAATCAAGGTACCATGTATTAATAAAGAGGCTATGGTAGAATTGACTAGTCAAGTGCAGGTGCCTTAAGGAAGAAATTTGAATATTAACAATAAGTTAAAAGTGAAAAACAACAATTACAATTGGTAGACTTACTAAACTCTCATTAGCATGCATTTGCATAGGACTATCATGCTTTGAAAGGACTAGATCCTAAGCTCTATACTCATAGGATCTACATCAGAGAAGATTGTCAACCAATAAGGAACCCTCAATGAAGAATCAACCCTGCATTGAGAGAAATTGTTAAAATAGAACTACAAAAACTGTTAGATGATGGATTTATCTATCCTATTTCAGATAACCAGTGGGTGTGTCCATTAGAAATCATTCTAAAGAAGAGAGGAAAATGGAAAATTTGTGTTGATTATAGAGAACTTAATGCTGCCACCAAGAAGGATCACTTTCCTTTACCCTTGATTGATCAAGTTTTGGACACACTTGCAGGAAAGCAATACTTCTCTTTTCTAGATGGATTCAACAACTACAACCATATTCAAATTGCACCGGAGGACCAGGAGAAGATGACCTTCACCTGCCCATGGGGAATGTATGCCTATTCGGTACTTCCTTCTGACCTATGCAGTGCACCTACAACTTTCCAAAGACCAGTCATTAGCATATTTTCAAACATCTCCCTTGACTACATGGAGATCTATATGGATGACATTACTGCCTGTGGTGCTAATTTTAATGAAGCATTGGAGAATCTCAAGAAGGTCCTACAAGGATGTGAAGACCAAAACCTATCCTTGAATTATGAAAAGTGCTTCATGATGATGCAGGAAGGTGTAGTCTGGCCACTACATTTCTCATGAAGGAATCTAGGTCAACCCTACAAAAATTGAGGAAGAGTTCCTATAGCAATTCACCCTGCATTCAACACATGAGCTTCCTACAGCCGAAAGTGGTGGACCTAGCGTCCCATCTTTCAACTAAATTAAGGTATGTACTTTTCATAATAAAGATTTCCACTTTAGTGGAAATCCATTTCTTCACCCATCCACCCATCCATCCATCTGTATCACCTTTCTCTCTCTTCCATCATTTCATTCTACCTCACTTCACTTCGCTTCACTTTCATTAATTGCTCAATTATTTCTAAAAAAGGTGAAACGATACTTTCTCTCCATGATCTTTGTACCACATCCTTCGCACGCTAGGTATGTATGTGGTAATTATCATCTCTTAATTACCTTTTAAGTGCATTTATTTAATCTTGGCACATTGCTATAGGTGATTACATAATATGTCATTACTTCATGTCAATTCACCACTCCCTTCTCACATGTGTGGATACATGTCAAAATTTAGGTTGGGAGAGAATAAATGATGAAAATATATTGCTATATATATGTGAGGTGATGTTAACTGAGCTCCCAATTCTTTCTATCATCGCCCTTATTTATCACCCCTTTTCTCACCTTAATTGCCCTGTCGTAGTCTTGAGTTATAAGTAGTAAATGGTGAAAACAAAGACAAAGAAGGAAATTTAGTCAACACTGGCAGTGTAAATTTAGTAGAAAGGTGTTAGCTTTCAGAAAGGAATTGCAGAGGAAAGAAATTTTGTAGAGTGACAATGATTTTAGACAATGGGAGGTGGCTTAATTCGGAATGAGCCCTCAGTTCATGACATTTTGTTGCAAGATGCACAATGCCTGGAAGAATTTCAACGTTGTGGATGGTTTGATTACTTCATGAAGCTAGATGGCTTCGACGAAGGAATTGCACTCGAATTCACTAAAACATTCTCTAAAGGAAAAGCCACGGTAAAAGGGTTAGAATTTGTGGCTACCGAGGAGAGAATTACGGAAGTTTAAGGGTTACCTATTGATGGAGAAAATTACCCTACCTCTAGGGATGCCAAGTCGCCCAAAGCAGAATTCACAGTACATGGAAACCCGCCAATTAGCATAGATAAATAGGGTGCAAAGAGGACATCTCTACCTAAACCATGGAAGTAGGTGCAACTTTCTACATTATAAGGTATATCACCTATGAGGGATTTTTTTCAAACCTACATTCAATACATTTCAAGCTCTTGAGCCACATGAGGCACAAAAGGAGAGTGAATGTGCCCAATGTTCTATATAGTCTTCTCTCCATCATGGCAGTCGAAATAGAAAAAGGTAGGGACAACTTTGTCTCTCGCCATTGCTTGATAAAATTGTTGGTTAAGAAATCTTTGCATAGTGTATCTGAGATGTCCTAGGAATAATTTTTAGATGTTGATCAATTTAGAACTAAGGAACTACAACCTAGGGTTTTACCCCAACCCCGTAGGGTTAGCAAAAGATTAAGCATAGTCGAAGCCACTCTTGGTGCTTCAACTTCTAGTGCTAGTTCAAGTATGAATCCTCCTGTAGCAGCAAAAGAAGCCATAAATATTAGTTCCTCTGAAATAGAGCATTCAGAAAAAGCAAGCTCTTCATCTGATTCTGATGATGATGTCCCCCTACAAATCATAATAAGAACTAGGGCATGGTAGAAAGAGGCTGAAACAAGAAAAGAAAAAGAAAAATCCCAAACATAGCCTATAGAGAAAGAGGTGTCGAGTGCTAGGAAGAGAAAGGATGACGTTATTCATCCTACAGCTAAAGGGAAACGTAAGAGCACCCCTAGGAATTCAAAACCAGTTGAGTTGGATTTTTGTATGCCTTCACAGGAAAGCCCTGGGCATGGTGAGACATCACATGGTGACACTGAAGCTCCAATGGAACAAGAGAATGTTGAAGAAAAAGAAGAGGATATGTTTGGGAGAAAAGAAAAAATAACATTGGCAGACCTTGCTAATATCACTGAGGAGTTTGAGGATGAGCAAGGGTTCCTGCAGCAAAACCAAGAACAAGAGTAGGAATTCCTATAGCCACATCAAGAAGCATAGCAAGAACCAGAACAAAACCAAGAACAAGAACAAGAGGTCCTGCAGCAAGAAGGGGGTGAAGAAATAGAACCCCTGCAGCCAAAGACAACTGGACAACCTGAGTTCATGCAAATAGTACCGTATGGGTAGAAACCATCAACAAAAACACTGGTAGGAATTCATAACCCTCCTGATTTTATAGTTCATGCAAAAAATTTAAATTTATGGAAAAAAATAGAAAGGAGGGGGGAAGAATGGAAATAGGAGGGAAGAGACTGAAAAAGGAAATCCAAGAGAGGGATGAGGTTATTGAGGAGAAAAATGAGATTGCTACTTTGAAGAAGAAAGTAGATAACATTGTGATCCTGGTGCCACAAATTCTAGAATGCGGAGCTCCTCCAAGGGTTTATGCCCTGCATTTGAGGGAGAAATATCTCTCTTTCAAGTTGTCAAAAATTATTTCAGATTTAAACCCCTCCATTAAAACTCCTACCGAATTCTTCAATGCCTACAGGATTGCTTCCCCTGAGATGAAAAATTTGTTATGTGAATTCTATTTGCACAATTATGTTGTCATGCAGGATCATGATTGGAACTGATTGCTATATGTTGGGGATATTCAGTTGCGAGCATTTATATCTTGGGTACAAAATGATATTAATTGGGGTGAAAAGAAAAATGCTTATAATAAAATGGAATCTAACATCCCCTTAGTCATCAGGGCTGAGTCAAGCCACCCAAGGGATATTTGTAGAGAATGGCTCAAGATATTTGTCAGACCAAGCTATGGTGATAGAATCATGCCCTAGATTGAAGTTGTGTACACTGAATATGAGGTCAAATCAGTAGCAAAAGAGAAGCTTGTAAGAGGATACCTAGCCCAATGATGGAATAGTTTAATAGATGAGCTAAAACAAGCTGAGCCTCATTCTATTCACAATTATGTTCCAGCATTGAAGTGAATTGACAGGTATATCCATATTGGTAGAACAAAGGAGAGATTTTGGCTTCCCTCGACTCTCTAGCTGATGAGCCCAAAATATACTCATAATTTGGATATCATGGTGTACTTTTACTACCCTCACTTTTGTTGTTCATGGTTGTTTAACTCTTTAAGAAACCGTTTATTGGGGGATATCCTATAGCAATACACTTTCATGTTCGTGTAGCCTATCATGTTGACATGTCTATATTTATTACCCTGTTTGACTCCCAAATGACTGGTATAATACATGTAGTTTTTGAATGATGAAATAGATTTAAATATGTGATTAATGAATGGATATTGTGTATGTACCATGCGTCTTTTCTTTCGTATCTGTTACCTTGTGTTTTGCAAGTTGTTGAAGAAAGTATGATCGAGTCAAGCGCAGCAGATCTGGGCCTTGTAGTAAAGTCCATTTCCTACACGACTTCGAGGAAGCTCTGGCGAAGACTCTTTGACCGAAATTGTTGGGAAGGATTTTAAATGTCAGTTAATCTGGAAAGAGTGGAGTGCTAGATTCTCTCTGGATTGGGTTGAACGGATAAACTCATTTATGAAGTCTATTCCTCAATTTCAGGATACATTTTACATCCATGTCTTTCTCTGTTAGGGTTAGTTAGTTAGTTGTTTTCCTGATTTAAATAAGTGTTCCTCCTACGCGGGTGAACAAGAAAAGAGAACAAAAAATTAGGAAATAGATAGAGAAGCAGATTATGTAAGAGTTAGAGACATAATATGAATCAGAGTTTTTGTTAGTTTTCTGAAGTAGAACAATCAATGTAAATGATTTCAGATGATGAATAGAAGTTGATGGAGTTCTGAGTACAATCTTCTATGTAAATTAGTTGATGCTTGCTAAGGGGGCCCACTTAGTAAGTATCTATAGGAGAGTAGTTGTTTATCCTTTGCTAATTCAAGTTAGATTTCATTTTAGAAAGTTTCATCACAAGCTCAGTCTTATACTGTTCCTGCAGCATCGGGAATCCATCCCTTTGTTTGTTCCTGTAGCATAAGGCCAGTTTATAGTTTGTTTCTCAGTTGTAGCTGTCGTGATTTCTGCTTTGGTTAAATTATGGTTGAGTTAAGAGAACTTTGCATTACATTCCTGTAGCATAGGTAGAATTTCTTTCCAATATTTATTTTCAATAGGTTGTGACTGAAGCTAGTTCTTAGTGCACATATAGTGCTACTCCATTTAAAGTATATGTTCCCTGGTTTGACAAGTAAATGAACAACCACGAAGAGATATTAGTCGGCTGCTAGAATGTCCAATTCCCAGGATAGGTTTTGCCATGATTTTCATATCCTTTTGTGGGCGCGACCATTTTTGGCGCCATTGTCGGGGATGGTGTCAATCTAAGAATCTGCTATAGTCATTATTAACAGTAGTTTAGTTAGTTGTTCAAGTATTTTCAAACTCTTTTAAAATTCCATCCATTTTTGTGGCATGCATAGAAGAAGAGATGCTTAGGTAAGATTTCTCCCTAACTTACCATCCATTGCTAAGAAAACTGAACCAACTTATAGCCTATTTGAGGATGAAGGAGACTTAGATATTGACCCATTTGCTAAAGATTTGTGTGTCGACTTGCTATTCGGCCTAGTTGATGAAGAACCTGAAGAAAATCCATTTGCTTTTATACTTGATCAAGTGAACATGGCACGTAATCCACCTAATCAACCTCCTTCTTTTGAATTCCCCATTGTTGCTCAACAAGACAATGACAACCTTAAGAATATTCCTTCTTTATTACTTCCCAAGTTCTATGGCTTAGTTACAAGAGACCCATAGACCTTCTTGTTCGAGTTTGATATCCTCTATGGCAGTTATGACTACACTTCAGAAGCTCACAAACTAAAATTATTTCCTGCTACCTTGAAGGAGGGAGCTCTCAGATGGTTCATGAGTTTGGGAAGGGGTGTTGTTGATAGTTGGGTAGCCATGCAAACAAAATTTCTTGAGAAATACAAGGAATATTGTAAGAGTGGTAGTAAAGGTGATGATATATTTAGAATTCAACAAAATGAGGATGAGAGCCTGGAGGATTATATATCAAGATTCTTGTTTTCTTTGAAAAAGAATTCAAAACACACTCTTAATGAAAAATATTAGAAATTACTTTTTCTAAGGGGGATCAATGATACATGTATAGATGCCTTGGACCTAATGGGAGGAGATATCACCCAAGCATATTGGGATGATATCAAGAAGATATGTCTTAATTAATCCCAAGCAAATGTGAAGAAGGGTAGAGGTCATCAAGCTACAGTGGGAAAGTCTTCTTCTAGTGGAGTTTCCCAGATGGAGATCACAAATTTGTTGTCTGATTTCAAGCAGGACATCATAAACAATATGGCTACATAGTTGGATACCATGCAAGCTCATAAGAAACATGCAGAGGCTGAGGAAATCCTGGCTGAGTTCTATCCACATTGTAGACAGAAGAAACGTGACTGCAGATGCAAGATGGTGGCCAACATGGAGGCTAAACAATTATCTACTGATTTTAAGATGATAGAAGGTGATGATGACCAAGTCTTCTTTGTTACACAAAGGAGACCATGGGCTCCAAGACAAGGTATGCCTCAAGATCCTTTGACTTTTGGTAATCCTTACTCTAATTATAATAACCAATGGAAACCTACATATGGCCCATCTCCATTTTGGAATGCTCCTCAACCATACAAACCTAACTATCAGAGCCCTCAATGGAAACCCCCTCAAGGAGGTTGGTAGCAGCCACAAGGACAATGGACTCCACCTCCAGGTAACTAGTAGTAAAACCCTCAATGGAGAGGTTCTCAGTAATGGTAGAACCAACCCCCTAGATTCTTGTAGTCTTAGCAACCACAACCTTCGGCCCTTATGCCTCCTCCTGTAGCACCTATAGCAAATACTAGCCCTCTAAAACAAATGCCTATGCCTGCTCAACCATTGTCAGATCCTAATAATAAGCAGCAGCAACAATAGCAACCTATGTATTCTGCAGAAGCCAACTAGTATCCATCTTATGCCCTGAATATCAATGATATCCATCTCAGATCTGGAACCACTCTCCCTACTCCACAGCCACCTATAATTATAGAGATTCCAAACTCTACCTCTGAACAACCTACTGATCATGCAGAAGATATACCTATATCAGCTACTGCTCTAAGGAACCTATCCTATAGCCTTAGGCTACACCACCTTTTCCTCAGAGATTGCAAATTACTACACCCAAGACCATCAAAGAGCCTACCTTTGATATTTTGGATTAGTTAAAGAATGTAAAAGTTCAAATTCCTCTTTCTCAAGCTATTAAAGATGTTCCAATTTATGGGAAAGCCATTAAAGAGGCATGTTTAAAGAAACAAGGAAGAAAGAAAAAGGATCCCTAAACTATCCATGTTCTAGGACAGTTAGCCGATATTATTTTGGGGAAGGTTGTCATTCCAAAATATATTGATCCTGGAAGTCCTATAGTAAAAATAAATATCAATGGTCAAGTAGTAAGAAATGTTTTGGTTGACCTTGGTGCAGCCATTAATGTGATGACGAAGCACACTATAAAGTGTTTGAATATCCAAAACATTCAGTCTACATCGACTATCCTGCAGCTTGTTGATAGTTCCATAGTTACACCTGATGGAGTGATAGAAGATGTCATTGTCACCCTTGAATCTTGGGAATACCCTGTTGATTTCACCATATTGTCCACTAAGGCAACCTTAGGAGGATATCCTATTATCCTAGGCAGACCCTGGTTAGCTATAGTTGATGCCCTTATAGGATGTCATTCAGGAGACATGACAATTTCTGATGGTCAGTCAAGAAAGAAATTGGCTTTATACTCACCTGCACAACCTCTGCCAGATTTGTCTCAACCAATTTGGCTAGATCTAGGAGAGGAAACTGAAGAAGTCAATTCATTAACTCAGTTAATGATGCTACAAACTGATCCATTCTCCCAGCTTCAGATTGAAGATAACCTGCTTCTACACATTTTGCAGTTTAGTTCTAGTTTGAATAGCCCATCTGTTTTGGATAGCCATTCTTAGCAATGTTTCCTGCAGCAACTAAATCCTAAGAGCCATCATTATTTTCTATTATGTGATATACAAGCACCACCTTTATCAGCAACCTCAATAAATGATCTCACCAAATAGATAGAAGTATCTCCAGGCCGCTGTTTGCATATTAATAATAAGTTGCCTCTGTCTCAACAAATTTCCCTAACCATAATGATGCAAGCCCACCACAGAGCTTCTGCATGGGACTATGAGGATATGAAGGGTTTAGACCCAAAAATCTATACACATCACATATATATTAATAGTGACTTCAAACCTATCATCCAGCCTCAAAGAAGAATTAATCCAGCTTTGAGAGAAATTGTTAAAGAAGAATTGTAGAAAATGTTAACAGCTGGCTTTATCTACCCAATCTTCAATAGTCAATGGGTTTCCCCATTGGTCATTGTTCCTAAGAAAGGAGGAAAATGGAGGGTATGTGTAGATTACAGAGAGCTCAACTTGGCAACAAAGAAAGATTACTTTCCTCTTCCATTCATTGATCAAGTTCTAGATAATTTAGCTGAGAACAGATGGCTTCAGTGGGTACAATCAAATCAAGATTGCTCCTGAGGATCAAGAAAATACTACTTTTACATGCCCTTGGGGAATGTTTTCCTATTCAGTTTTTCCTTTTGGTCTCTGTAATGCTCCTACAACTTTCCAAAGGGTAGTCATAAGTATCTTCTCAAACATCTCATATGATTACATGGAAATATACATAGATGACTTTACTGTTTATGGTACAACATTTGAGGAAGCTCAAGCCAACTTGAAGAAAGTACTATAGAGATGTGAAGATCACAACCTATTACTGAATAGTCAAAAGTGCTTCATGATGATGCAGGAGGGAATAGTGCTTAGTCACTATATTTCTGCTGTAGGAATTTAGGTTGATCTTGCTAAAATTGAGGTCATCTCTAAGCTACCCTCTCCTGCTAAGCATAAAGAAGTACGAAGCTTTCTAGGCTATGCTGGATACTACAGAAGATTCATCAAGGACTTCAGCCAAACAACAAGCCCCTTATACAGTCTGTTGAAGAAAGATGCAAATTTTTCTTGGACAAAGGAATGTGAAAAAGAATTCCTTGACTTAAAAGTCGTCCTTACAAAGGCACCTATTTTGAAAGGACCTGATTGGTCACTTCTATTTCATATCCATACTGATGCATCAGATTATGCCATTGGAGCAGTGTTAGGGCATAAGGATGGTTCAAAAAAACATGCACTCTACTACATAAGCAAAAATCTGCAAGGGGTTGAATTAAACTACACTGTTACAGAAAAAGAAATGTTGGCAATCATCTATGCCCTCAATAAATTCAAGAATTATATCACCGGTTATCAAATATTTGTCCATACTGATCATGCAACAATCCGGTATCTCATGAACAAAGGCTCAATATCTGCGAGACTGGCAAGATGGTTATTGCTGATGCAGGAATTTGACACTACAATTATGGACAAGCCAGGTAAGGCCAACGTGGTTGCTGATTTCCTTTCTAGAATTCAAAGGAAAGATGACTCTGCACTTATTGAAGATTCCTTTCTTGATGAGCACATGTTTGCAATCAAGGTTATTCACCCATGGTATGCTGATATAGCAAATTATATGGCCATAGGAAGAACTCCTCAATTCTCCCCTAAGGAAAAGAGATTATTGGTAGAGAAAAGCTTTAACTTTTCTTGGATTGCAAACTGCATGTTTTATATAGGGCCAGATCAAGTTATGAGGAGATGTGTACAAGAGGAGGACACTCATGATATACTGCATGCAAGCCATGATGAGCCATGTGGTGGAAATTTTGCTACCAAAAGGACAGCAATGAAAATTTTAAATATTGGTTACTATTGGACAACTTTGTATAGAGATGTAGCCAAATATACTAGGAGATGTGATAGATGCCAAAGGATGGGAAGACCAACTTGATCTGATGAAATGTCTCTATTTCCACAAGTTGTAGTTACACGCTTTGACAAATGAGGACTAGATTTTGTAGGACCAATTGATCCACCTTCCAATGGTAAGTCCTACATCCTTGTATGCACAGATTATGTCACAAAATGGGTAGAGGCTAAACCTATGAAACATGCTAGGGATAATAAAGTGGTTGAGTTCCTCTATGAGGAAATATTTACTAGGTTTGGTATCCCTAGGGAAATAGTGACAGATCAAGGAGCACAATTTACTTCTACACTTATCACAACTTTAGTCAATGAATATAATATATGACACAAGAAATCAACTCCTTATCACCCCTAGGCCAATGGCCAGGTTGAGGTCACCAATATGGACATAGAGACCATTTTGACTAAAACTGTAGATTTACATAGGAAGGACTAGGCCATAAGGTTACCAGAAGCTATATGGGCCTACTGTACTACCTGGAAGATTGCTATAGGATATACACCTTTTGAAATGGTGTATGGTAAAACAACTGTGATGCTAATAGAATTTGAACATAAGACTCTAAGAACAACATTAGAGATGGACATGGACTTAACAAATGCATAAAATGATAGAATCGTGTAGCTCAATGCTCTAGATGAGCTCCGAAAGAATGCTCTGTAGCACACTGAGATAATACAAAATTAGAGAATAAGGTGGCATGATAAATACATTAAGGAAAAGAAATTCAATGTAGGAGATTGGGCTCTGCTTTATAACTCACAATATAAGGAAAGTCCAGGAAAATTACAAACCAGATGGTTGGGCTCTTATGAAATTGAGAATGTATTTGCTAATGGTTCAATTCAACTTGTTACAATTGATCTTGTTAGATTCAAGTCGTTAGTTAATGGACACCGCCTCTGTTTGTACCATAAACTAGTCTCAAAATAAGAATTCATGCAACAATTCATTAAGGATCCTGCCACTAATCTTCCTACAGCCAAAGGCATTAGCCTTTCTCTTGCAGCTTCACCGTAATTTTGTAATGCATGCTCATAATAAAGGTTTCCTTTTTAAGGAAACCCTTTTTCTTCATTCCCACTAGTTGCCACATTTCACTTCTTTATCTTCCATCACATCCATCCATTCCATCCATTCATCTCATCTGCCCACGTCACCCATTCACCTCATTCATCTGCACCACCCTTAATTATGATCTCATTCCCAACTGTCATCTCATGTCAAGGCCATCATCTTTCTTAGCATGTACAAGCATTTATTGAAAGGTACGCAATATCTTTTGTTGTTGCATCATTGATTTATTTCATTTTATTCATTTACTACTATGTTTGTATCAGTCATTATTACCTGATCTCCACCTATTCTTTAGTACATGTGTGGACACACGTCATACTTTAAGTAGGGGGCAGGATAATCCACTTTTAAAACCTGTCCTTTCGGCGCTATCACAACTGCTCAAATAATATTTCTTTATTATTTTCTAGTACTTTCCAAATATGATCGCATGTGTTTCATTGCATGTTTTTCATTGTAAATCACAATTAAAACTGCTTGTTTAAGTAGTTCATTTTTGGAAAAGAAGGGAAAAGTGACAGCGGGACAGAAAGAACCAGAACAGAAAGAGAAATTTTTGGATTTTCATAAAAGAGTTGAGTTCAGCTAAGGCAAAACTGTAAATATGGGTGGTCAACTGGTAAGACATGAGCTTGTGGCTCATGAGTTATGAATGCAAAATCCTCAAACAGTCCAAGCATTCACCTCTGTGGTTGGTTGAATTACTTTTTGAGTTTAGATACTTTCAATGAGGAGGTTGCAGGAGAATTTTTAAGAACCCTTTCTGAAGGAGAGGCTATAGTATGGGGTCTAATAGTTGTAACTAAAGAAAGAATTGCAAAGGTAACCAAACTTCCAACCGTTGGAGAGAATCTTTCTTCGAATGTTGTCTCTACAAGGGCATAATTTACAATACCCACTGATGGACCCTTGGAAGTCTCTAAGCAGGGATTCAAGCGAGTGTCGTTGCCTCCTCCATATCCAGAATACACTACTTTCATAATCAAGTATTTAACATGTGAAGGCCATTTTTCTTACCTGCATTCTTACCATTTCAAATTGCTGAGTCATATGAGGCATGGGTTAGCTATTAATGTCTCAAACTTTTCATTAAAATTTCTGGAACAATGTGCCCACGGAACCTAGCAGGGGAAGGATAACTCTATTTCCCACCATGGCCTTATAAAACTGTTGATTGAACACTCTTTGAGAGATGTATCACCTCTTTTATGGCAAGAATTTGTTGCCCAAAAGAGCCTGCAACTTCCAGAACCCCCTAGGGCACTTACTCCATGACCTTAGAAAAAGAAAGAGGAAATAACGTCTACCAATAGGAGAACAGGGCAAGGGTCATCTACTCTTACAACACCTAGTCCTATAGCTCTCACACCAGAGTCCTCTGCCTAGGTGCAAACTAGGTCTACTAGTAGGAGAGAAAAAGGAAAAAAAAAGGAAGGAGAGTCATTTGGGGTGGAACAAACCCTAGAATCTAACCCTCATTCTCAGAAAAGGAAACACTCTTCTCTTGTAGCATCTTCCCTTGCAGCAATTTCTCCTATAGCAACACCTGTTTCCATCACCAGCTCACCATCATCCTCTTATAAGGCAAAACCCTCTAGGAAATTCAGAAAGAGGAAAGCTACGAGAGCACCTCCGGCAGCCGTAACATTGCCAAGAATAGTTTCCATAAGAAAACAATGTAAAGTCTCCCCTGCTTCACCTCAACCTAAAGTTATTATAATTTCAAAAGAATCTATAGAGTCTGAATATGATGTTTCTTAGAATGTTTCTGAGAGTGCTACACAGAGTCCATTTGTTATCCCTGAAGAAGAATAAATTGAGATAAGGGAAGTTAAGCATAATGAAAGGGGGGTACCAAGTCTCGATGACTTGGCTGCTGCGGCTATGCAGATTTTGGAGGAAGCATAGTCTTCTCCATTACAACAACATGAATTCATCCTGCAACAAGAGGAGGAACAAACTAAACAATTGAAAGTGGCCAATGAAGCTTCATTTCCCCCTGCAACTTGTCAAGCCATTATTGTCTACAAAAAGATATTTTTGATTGAATTTTTGGAATATTTCGAAGCTACGTGGAGACTAGTTACATTGAAAACCCTGAGTTTCCGCCACCTAGCCAAGACTAAAATGCAACAAAGTCTTTGGGAGAAAGAAAAGAAGAAACTGAAAAGGGAAATTGAAAGGCAGAAATAGGAAATTCAGGAGTTAAAGGAGAAAATGGATGAAATGCTGAAGGTAACTGGTCAAATTATGGAATGCAGACCACCACCCAGAGTTTATAGTTTGTGCCTCAAGGAACATTTTTTGTGGTTCTAGCTAATGAGAATTTCTAGAAATCTAGATCCTATTATTCACACTGCTAAAGAATTCTATGATGCATACCAGGCAGCTCCTAATTGGCTAAGGAATTCTTTGTGCGAATTTTATTTACATGGCTTTATAATTCCATCTGAAACAGAGTGGAATCCCCTTTTGTACATTGGCGACATCCATTTGAGATCACTTATGCCTTGGGTGGAAAACGAAGCAAATTATGGCAGGCAATGGGAAGCATATGAAGAAGCCGAAAGGAATGAGCCTATTTCATTGCACCCTGAGAGTCCAGACCCCTATACAATGTTGAAAACCTAGCTTACTATGGCATATGGCTTTAATAATGATACAGTCAGGATGAAAATATTTGATCTTAAAAAAAAATAGGTATATAATGAGTTTCAAGAACAAACATACTCATTTTGGAAGCTGTCATACTCTAGAATTGAGAAGAGGTGGAAGAGATTAACTATTGGGTTAAGAAGGTCTGAGCCTCACAGTCCCCTAAATTTTATGGTAGCTCTCAAACAATCAAGCAGATACATACAATTGAGCCTTCAAAAGAGGTTTGAATTGTGGTTGCCATTGACATTTAGACCTCCTGTGCTAATGTGGCCCATTTATCCCTACCAAGCTACAAATATTAATGAAGATACAGAAGCTCGTAGGTATGAAAGGTGGAAAAGTTTCAGAGGTTTTTATTACAAATTTAGAACTCCATTTCAGGGTCATGCCTCAACCACTAATTTCAATGAGACCACCAGAAAGTTTAATGCTGGAGGACCTGCATTGGGTTAAGTAGGGGGAAAATGATGAGCCCAAAATATGCTCATAATTTGGATATCATGGTGTACTTTTACTACCCTCACTTTTGTTGTTCATGGTTGTTTAACTCTTTAAGAAACCTTTTATTGGGGGATATCTTGTAGCAATACACTTTTATGTTCTTGCATCCTATCATGTTGACATGTCTATATTTATTACCATGTTTGACTCCCCAAATGACTAGTATAATGCATGTAGTTTTTGAATGATGAAATAGATTGAAATATGTGATTAATGAATGGATATTGTGTATGTGCCATGCGTATTTTCTTTCGCATCTGTTACCTTGTGTTTCACAGGTTGTTGAAGAAAGTATGATCAAGTCAAGCGCAGTTGATCTCGGCCTTGCAGTAAAGTCCATTTCCTACAGAACTTCAAGGAAGCTCTGGCGAAGACTCTTTGACCAAAACTATTGGGAAGGATTTTAAATGTCAATTAATCTAGAAAGAGTGGAGTGCTAGATTCTCTCTAGATCGGGTTGAATGGATAAACTCATTTATGAAGTTTGTTCCTCGATTTCAGGATACATTTTACATCCATGTCTTTCTCTGTTAGGGTTAGTTAGTTAGTTTTTTTCCTAATTTAAATAAGTGTTCCTCCTGCGCAGGTGAACAAGAAAAGAGAACAGAAAAATAGGAAATAGATAGAGAAGCAAATTATGTAAGAGTTAGAGACATAATATGAATCAGAGTTTTTGTTAGTTTTTTGAAGCAGAACAATCAATGTAAATGATTTCACGTTATGAATAGAAGTTGACAGAGTTCTGAGTACAATCTTCTATGTAAATTAGTTGATGCTTGCTAAGGGGGCCGACTTAGTAAGTATCTGTAGGAGAGTAGTTGTTTATCCTTTGCTAATTCAAGTTAGATTTCATTTTAGAAAGTTTCATCACAAGCTTAGTCTTATACTATTCTTGTAGCATCAAGAATCCATCCCTATGTTTGTTCCTGCAACATAAAGCCAGTTTATAGTTTGTTTCTCAGTTGTAGCTGTTGTGATTTCTGCTTTGGTTAAATTATGGTTGAGTTAAGAGAACTTTGCATTACCTTCCTGTAACATAGGTAGAATTTCTTTCCAAGTATTTATTTTCCATAGGTTGTGATTGAAACTAGTTCTTAGTGCACATATATTGTTGCTCCATTTAAAGTATACGTTCCCTGGTTTGACAAGTAAATGAACGACCACGAAGAGATATTAGTCGCTTGCTGGAATTTCCAATTCCCAAGATAGGTTTTGTCGTGATTTTCATATCCTTTTGTGGGCGCGACCAATAGCCACCCATTCTCATGTGGCCAATACTAAAATATAGATTCTACCAATATAATATTGTTGTAGAAAGGAAAAGATGGAACAAATTTGATAGATTGGGAGGATTTTATTGGGATCTAGACTCACACTCTGCTGAGATAGATGTTGGCCATCTAGCAGTTGCAAACTTCAGAGCTTTGACCAAACCAAAGAACAACCCTTCCATTGCTAGAGGACCAACAAGATGTTAGGTTGGGGGGAATGATGAGCTTAGTTTTTGGTCAAATTTTGGGCAGAATCTATAGTTCATTTGCTAGCAGTTTCCTTAACTTTAGTAGGTGAGTGTTAATATTTTCATAATTTTTCTGTCAAACCATTGACATTGGCATATTATGTGGATTATCTATATTGATTTTGCGTATGGTTGACGAATGTTCTTTAAGGTGATTATAGATGTGCAATTATTATGTGTACTAACATTGCTATGCAGGACACAATTTATGGATGCTAAGTTGAGAAAGAAAACTGATAGATGGTCATGTAGGGGAATCATTCAAAAGAGTAAATTGAAGGATGACGACAACAAATTCTCCATGATAGTCAATTGTAACCACCTTGTATTTATGGAATTGAGCAATCACGGGCATTACTACAACATTGAGTCCATGTTTGGGCATGCATTTCTGACTGGATTCCTTGTAGACGTAACCGCTCTGCCACTCTTTTCCTCATTTTCCCTAAATGGCATCCTCTCAGTTAGTGGGAGTTAACTGCCCTGTTTAGCTGGTAGTATAAATAAGGATTTGAATCTTCTTCTTGGAGGTTCTTAGTTCTTGATTATTGTTGTTAGATGATATTGATGATGTACTAAGCATTCTCCACTTTTCAATACAGTCCTGTGTTGCTACTCTTTTTAGACATTTTTCAATGTATGAGATGATAGTTTGAGTTTAAGCATTTGAGTTTGTATTAGTCTTAGTGGATACTCATCCAACGGGGCCCACTTGGTGAGTAATCTATTCTTTAGAGTAATTAGTTTAGTTTAGTTATTATTATTTTTGTACTTAGTTCAAAATCTCGCATCGACTGTTCCTACAGCCACTAGAATTCTACTCTATGTTTGTTCCTATAGCCAAAGTAGATAGAGTAGTTTCATGTTTTTTCACCTAGATCTTTATTCTTGTTATGTATTTCAACTTAGCATAGTTGTTAATTGATGCTCAGTCTTGGTTTATTTCTTTCCAAGCAATTTACATTCCAGTATTACGTTTCTCTTAGTTTTAGTGTAGAAATGGCTACTTTGAGTTCCTAGTGCACATACAATGCTGAGCCATTTCAAGTTTATGTCCCTAGGTTGAAAAGTTAAATGCACCTTCATGATGATTGAATAGCTATTCAAGTTAGATGTTCAGTCTCTAAATCATGGTTGTAAAGGCTTAGTTATGAAATCATTGTAGGAGGCCAACAAAACACACACTCAGTCTACAAGGTGTGAACTCACAACAAGGTGGCAAATGGAAAAGTCACACTAGCTGTAAAGGCCTTTGATATGTCAACCATACAAAAAGTTATACTCCCCAATAAATTTGATAAGGTCCCACAAAATTATCAAGATGCTATGCAAACACTACACTAACTTCAACCTCTATGAACAAAAGTGAAGAAAAAAAGAATGCCAATGTCTATGTCAAAATAATGCCAATATATGCCCCCACTTTAAAGGGATTTCTAAACACCATGTTGTGAACAATTACATTAAAGTAGAAATGATTTATGCAAATTGATTAAATGGTCATGAGATATAATTTATAAATCCCTATTCCAAGCATTTATTTCGAAAAAAATTTGCATCATGAAAAAGGAGGGTTCCCCAACATGCAATCCAAAGATAACACTATTTCGGGGGGAAATAGGGTTTATAAAAATAAATTGATCAAGATGATCAACCACTAATTTTCCTCATTAAACATGCAATTATGTGTATGATATGATCTAAATAAAAATTAGAAATCAATCCCAACTATTATAGCAACGATGAGGGAAGTTTTGAGAGGTTAGAATGGTGTGTATCTTGCTGCAAGAAGGTTGTTTCTAGGTCACAAAGGACTCATTCGTCTTTACTAGCAAATGGGTCCTTGTTAGGGTTTCTAAAAATTGAGATCTAGGTCCTATTCTTTAAGATTTGCACTCTTAGCTCCTCAATGATCAGCTCCTGAAAACCTAAAGGAAATTTTGTAGCCTTTTGTTTCTTGTTCTTGTAGTGTAGGTAACAACTTTGCAACTTGACAACTTTGGCAATTTTGCTCGAAATCTTGCTCTTCAAGCTAAATCCTACAAACACACATTCACGAGGAGAAAAACTTGTTGATTGTAGAGGATAGGGGTTTTCGTTGGTCAAACCCCTTTTAGGTAATCGAACCTTATGATGAAATAATGAAATAGAAGCGTGAAACGTAAAATATGCAATGATGATACCTTGGAAGATGTCTTGGAATAAAAATTTGCAAACTAACATGAAGTGGCCATGTAGAATGTAGATCTAGATCTTGAATTGGATATTAATCAATTCTTGCAAATGGATCTTCAATGCTACATCAACACACACTAGCTCAACAAAATGTTTGATTCACTATTTCTTTTTCATGTTGATATGATCTTGAAGTGTTGTTGAAACCTAGGAAAATAGGGTTCCACCTTTTAAGAGATGGATCTAGAAGGGCTTTTAAGACATTCTATTTCACTTAGTTCATTGAAGGAAACCTTAGAGATATAAATCTAGGGATGGAATGAGGGAAAGAGATCTGAAATAAGGTGTCCTAAGGGGTGACTAAAGACAAAAAAGGGGGTTCACCACCAAGCAAGTGCTTGGAAAGACAATAAATGAATGCAATGTGAAAACCTAACTATATGACCTAAATTATGAAATTGAAATGAAAAATAAAAGAATGAGAAAGTACAAAGGTACACCTGGAAAATGAAGAAGCTTGGATGAAGACCAAGAATCCTAAGGATATCGATTTTGATGCAAACTAGGACTCATATGCCAGTAGGGGCGATTTAGTCCTAATTTAGGGTTTCGTGACAAAACCGGAATATGGAACTACTAAATCAACATCTACATAAAAAGTTTGAAAATAGGTATATTGGGACTAATTCACCACAAGTGGAAATTAAGTCCTTGTATTAGGGTTGCTCTAAAACTCATATATCCTCTAATTCTTTCCTATAGCTTCTCTCCTACCAAAATCTTTGGTTCTTAAACATGAAATTCTACTCTGTGAGTGACTTTCCTTGATCTAGCAAGTAAGGTGACAACTTTGACAACTATTCTCCAATCTTGCTTTTTAGCAGATCTTCACCCTAGATCTGCAAATCACACATCAAAGAGAGGGGAACATTCTTTTTGTTAGAGGATAGGGGTTTTCCTTGGTCAAACCTCATTTTGGTAAACAAACCTTGAAATAAAATCAAATGAAAGGTACTAATGATGAATCAACAAATATGCAATGTTGCAACTCACCAAACCCTTGAATTAAAGGCTACAATATTGTATCTAATGGCTAGCATGAATGTGGATCTTGAAACTTGCTTGAATGATATGGATCTTGACTTGAATGTTTGCTTGAATCATAAAACCCTACATCACAAATGCTAGCTCAAAATTAAACATGATGCATGATAACTTTGACATGATTCTTGAATTTTGCATAATGCTCTTTAATGATTGATAATCACTCTTGAATGCTCTTGTAAACTCCTGTGATCTCAAATTTTCTATAATTCTTGAATTTCTAGGAGAAAATATGTGAAATAACCTTGTATTTATACTTGTTTATGCCAAATTTCCCAAAATTACAACACTAGAAGCCAACATCAGATCTAGAAGAATAAAATCCTACCAAGAATTTGAATTCAAATTAGTTCTAAGCTATGTGTGACTCATATTCCAATTATGGTGTATGAGTCCTATTAGGCTAATATTGGGACACATTTTTCAAGAAAGGTTTAATTTTATGCTAAATTTTAGATCTAGGCCCCAAAACTTAGGTGGGAACCATATGTCCAAGGTGGTGTATGAGTCCCAGATCACTAAATCTAGGGAATACAATCTAAAATCACTAAATTATGAGTGGTCATTACATATGTGTCAAGATTATCCTCAAAAAGATGCTTTAATTAAGGCTTTTGGATGCAAAATAAGACCAAATAAGGTATAACAAAGCCCAATTTTAGCAGGGAGGGCCCAAAAAAGTGTGAAAATGTAGAGGGATACATTTTTCTACACTACAACTACAATAAATTCTTGATAATCTAACTTTTGATTCCATTGAAATTCTCTTGAAGTGCCCTATAATGTTTTTGAGGATGTACTCTTGATTGCTTATAAGTCTTAGGATTGCTTGTTAATATGAAAATATATGAATTAACCTTATAATTATACTAAATCTAAGAATTAACCTCAAAATTCAAATAATTGAAGCTGACATCAGATCTAGAATTGAAAATTATTAAAATCTCGCCACAAATAAATTCAATAAGGGGTGTCCTAAGTGAGGAGGACCCATTCACCACCTTGGGTGAATGGGTCCTAGCACAATTTCCTAGGACCAAGCTTCAAGGGGATGAAATAACATCAAAAACACATTTCAAATATGCCAAGAAAGGGGGGTCCTATGTTAGGAGGACTCATTCGCTAGTAAAGGCGAATGGGTCCTAGCACAAATTTCTAGGACTCACATTTTTCCAAGTTAAATGCTATGGAATATCATTAATGGGTGTGTAGATAGATCCTTCAAAAATGCAATAATAAGGCTTAGGTTTGAATTAAAGGGACAATTAGCCTCAATTAATTAATGAAACCCTAGATTTGTGTGAAAGTATAATAAAACATTTTACAACACCCTAAATAAGGAAGAAATAAGTACATTTTACTTAAAAGGGGCCTTAGACTTAGTGTGAATGTGTAAAACACATTACAACCCTAAATCAAGGAATTATTAGGTTAATTTTATATTAATTATTTCCAAATACAAGAAAAAGGGATACTTTTTTTGTTAATACATTTTCCCCCACTTTAGTGAGAGTTTTCCCCCATGACAAACACACACTAAAGTAGACATTAAAGAAACTTAACTATCCAACAATAAAAAAGGTACATAGTCATACCCTATCAAAGGCCAAGAAAAATAAAGCATCAAGCACAACCATTTCACCACAATGTGAAACAGGGTTGTTTTTCCATAACATGCATTGTTCACTCTAGGGTAGTGGAACCTCATTCCATCCACTAAGTGAGTTATCCCAGCCATGTGTGCTCACTCTGGGGTAGTGGAACCTCAGTCCATCCACTAGGTGAATTATCCCAATGAGGTGGAAAATGAGAGAGTCATATTAGCCTCCCACACCATACAAAAGTTATCCTCCTAAAAACCTTGATAGGGAACCACAAATGTAATGCTTTTGAATGCTTATGAATTTCATGTATGTATCTTTTTGTTAAAGGGGATTTTTCTTTGTTTGTGTAAGTTATTCTTCTTAGGGAACATCATTCCCAATGTCTCCAAGAGAGGACAAGTCAAATAATATCATGGGTATGTGCAGGATCATCATGGAAAAAACAGGCCCTTAAGTGGCAAAAAATTCAGAAAAATCAAAGTTAGGAAACTTGACGTAAAAATTTGAATAAGTTATCTATATTATTTCAAAAATATGTAAGCATAGAATCTATAACAAATTTAATGTATTTTCTAAACTACTAGGTTTATTTTAAAATATATATATATGGTGAAAATTTGAAATTTCAATGCAATAGTACTTAAATTTTAGGGAAAAAAAGTAGTGTCTGTCTAACCACCCTAACCACAATAAAATGATAATATATTTTTATAAGATTTTAGAAATAAGTAGAGGATTCATGTTTGAATGTGATGCATATTTTTTTTTTATTTTTTTCCAATTAAATAATTAGTTATGAATTTTTTATTGCAACTTTTAAAAAATATAAAAACTTGTGTGTCTAACCACCTTAACTTGGTCAAAACTTCATGAAATTCAATTTTTATTTTTTTAATCTTATAGTATGCAAAGCATAGAATGTGATGCATGTTTTGGATTCCAAAAATATATACCGTTTGAAAGCTATAGATTTTTTTCAATCAACCTATCAATCAGGACTTTAGTCGTAATTCAAATAGAAAATAAATAATAATTATTTATTAAATTCAAAGTAAAGTATAATTTATATTGGTGGAAAGCTAAGAATATCCTTTAAAACCCCTTTTCATTTCATCAATTTTGGGTTAAAAAAAAGTCGTCAGCCACATACCCTACAAATACCTATCATATTACCACTTTTTGGCCCATCATGATCCTGCACATACCCTCATATCACCACTTATGGGACCATGCCTCTCACTTTGCATCATGCCACTAAGGCAGACCATATACTTAGAAATATCACACTCTTGGAGGACATCAAACCTAATGACACCGCCAAGAAAATGACATGTCACAAGAAAAAATAAAATTGTGCCATGAAATATGTGAAAAGATGTCATCAATGTATGACCCCACTTTAAAGCGGTTGCTAACACCATTACTGTGAGCAATTGCTTTAAAGTAGCCAATGTTTTGTCTTAAGACATGAGATCTTTCCTCAGAAAACCCTATGCCAAATCATATGTTTCTAAAATTAAGCTACACTATGAAATAGGTAGGAAGGATTTACCCCCAAAAATACATAAGGGATCTATGGATTTGGGGTCAGTATGTCTTTGCTATAATGTTTTTTTTAGAGCTCATAACTATCATCATTCCCCAAATACTCATAGAACTGGAAGAATGAAACAAAAAGAGCGAAAACAAAGGAAAATCATTTCGATTCAACATGGAAGTGACCTAAATGTCTTGACACCTTGCATTCTCACCAAAAGGAAAACATGAGATAAAAGAAAAAGATAAAATGAAAAATATTTTACAACGTAGAGAAGAATGTAGATAGATATAGAAGAATGCATAGAAAGAGATATATACATCAAACAAAATTTTGCACATGCAATCACATAAAGAAACATGAAAAAAGAAAAATACTAGTAAGGCACATGTGATTCAATCTATAATAGGTCATATGCATCCCATTCTTGATCTATATAAATGGAAGGTAGACAACTTGCCAAAGGGACAACGACAAGTGTTGAACTAGGGGAAGCACCAAGTTCACCACTCTTTTAGGAGATTTTTTATTTATGCTCATAGAAGAAGAAAAAAATGTGTTCAATTCATCAAGCACTTGTTCATCTATCTTTTCAATATCAATATCATCATCTAAATTAATCACAATAGGAGGTTGAATGACAATGTCCATGGAAGGTTCTTGTTTATGTTGCAGCGAGGGTATAGAGTCAACATGTATTGCTTCAGGTAAGTTCATATTTTTATTTTCTATGTTGTTCTTATCTTCTTTAGACTGTAACATACAAGAAATAGCACATCTATTCCTATGACCTCTAGCACTTCGATTTTGTTTCAATCTATTATAAATTTGTGTTTGTGTAAGAGTGGGTTTTTCAATCATAGGTTCCTTCTCTTCCTTAGGTGGAATGGAAGAAACAACAAGAGGTTGTTCAACCACTTTCTCTTTAGCTTTGTATACTTGTTTGATTTTAGGAGGGACAATGGGATTACTTTTGTTATCTCATGGTCTCTTATAAGAAATTACAGGAGGATGTGTTATAAGTTGCTCTTGGATGCTTTTCAGTTCAATCATTGATAGGTGTTTCAATCATAGGTTGAAGCATGTTTCAAAGGAATAATTATGCTATGTGCTTTGCCTTGAACTTTTGATATGATTTGAAAAAGAATTTCTCACAAGGTTTAATAGGTTCCATAGGCTCAAGCCAAAAGAAATCTAATGAAAAGTTCCCTTGGGACGTGTAGGATTAAACCCACTACGATGCATAGTAAATATATCATTTCCAAATGGAAACTTTGATCAATTATGCACAACCGAAGGGACAACATCCATGGAGTGTATCCATGGATAGCCTAACTTCACACAAAACTAATTTGATTGTGGGATGATGGTGAATGAGACATTTAATTTTTTTAGTCTGAGTTTTAAAGGGAGATCTATGAGCCTATCGTAGGACAAGAAAAACTATTATGCATCATGATCGATGCTTTCAATTTATTATATGTCTCTTGATAGACCTCATGCATAAATAAGAATTCTTCAATGATCACATTCTCTCCACAGATAAGATCAATTAATATCCCATTAGTCCCAGGCTTATCATTGATTTGGCCAGCTATGTAAAGAGGACCATCAAGTACACATTTAAGTATATCATTTTTGAGAAAGCAATATCAAGATGCTTTTTAGTTGAGCCCTTACAAGGTCTAGCTTCAATAAATCCTACCAATTTGATTGTTTGTTCTTCATTGATATTTTTTATGTTTTCATCATCTGTGTCAATATTCATCACATCATTTTTCATTTTGCTAGCTTCAATAAAGTTGATTGTGGCATGTGTGTCATTATTGTCTTGTTTATTCAAGTACTCATGAAAGAAGCAACTAAGGCTATAGATAATTGGTGTTTCATTTTCAGTTTTAAGCACAATTTTCCCTTGATTTTGTATAATAGGGACCATTCTAATGTCTATGCTTTCACTAAGGATATGGTCTTGTAATTTTTATGTCTTCTTGTGAGAGATGGACATTGTGCACATCAGTGTAAGTCCTAGGAAATGAAGTATGCAAACTATGAGCCATAGAGGGTTCATGATCAATACTATCAAAAAGAGAGCTAGAAAACCCAAGATCCATAGCGAGTGATATATCGCGAGATGGCATGAACCTCGAACTATGTCTTATAATAATATTGCTAATAGGACACCAAGTTGTAAAGCTCATACAAGTTTTCCAAACTTAGTGTGGAAACCCAAAATTGAAAGAGTCAATGCAATTCAACCTAGAATGAATAGCAATTTTTAGATTCTAAACAATCTAATTTATTGATTACACAATGCAATAAACTAAAACTAAAATGTTTTAAATGCAATTTTGACTTTTGACAATGCACTAAATACAACCAATTAAGCTAGATACAATGAATTTGATGAAACAACAAATCAAAAAATTTAAACAAAAATGTAGCAATAGCAAACAAAAACCTAAAACAAAGATTTTGATTTCCAAAAAATCCAGACCAATACTTGATCAAGGACTCATTCACCTTTAGTAGCAAATGAGTCTTGGATGAGGTTTTTTGAAATGTTTTTACTAATTTTTAAGTGTTTTTAAGTGATTTTCAAATGCCAAAAAATGTAGGTCCAACTTGATCAAGGACTCATTTTCCCCAAGTGAAAAATGAGTTCTAGATTAGGGCATTTTTTACTATTTTTGAATAATTTTTAAGATTTTTTCAATGTCTTTTAGTTTCAGGTTTGTAACAATAACATTCAATTTCAGATTTTCTAGAAATGCAAGTTGAAATGCAAGTTGAAAAGGTAATGAAATGATGAATGCAAAGAACTAATTTGAAATATGCAATTTTGTTTCAAATTTTAAATGTATGTATTTATGAGATCTAAATGATAAGCAAGATGACTAATTTGTTTTTGTATTTTTTAGACTGAGAGAATGCAAAACAATTCAATTCTAAACCCTAAATGAGATGCAAGTTTGAATGCAAAGTAAGAAACCCTAAATGAGATGCTATTTCAATGCAAATGAAATGACAATAAATGCAAGATCTAACCTAGGATGAGAAGAAAGACTCCAAGATCATAAAATTGTAATATTCAATAGATCGAGTTCACCATTATGTTTATGGGGGAAAATAGAGTTTATCAAAATGAATTGATCAATATGGTGAGCCAATTTTCCTCATAAAACATGCAATTATGTGTATGATATGATGCAAATAACAATAAAAAATAAATCCCAACTATTATAGCAACAATGAGGGAAGTTTTGAGAGGCTAGAATGGTGTGTACCTTACTACAAGAAAGTTCATTTTAGGTCACAAAGGTCTTATTCGCCTTTACTAGTGAATGGGTCCCTGTTAGGGTTTCTGAAAAAATGAGATCCAGGTTTTGTTCTTCAAGATCTAAACTATCAGCTCCTCAGTGATCAACTCTGGAAAACCTGAAACAAATTTTGCAACCTTGTTTTTGTGTTCTTGTAATGTAGGTGACAACTTTGCAACTTGTCAAATTTGAAACTTTTGCTCCAAATCTTGCTCTTTAACATAAATCCTACAAACACACATTCAAGAGGAGAAAAGCTTGTTGATTATTTGAGGATAAAGGTTTTCCTTGTTCAAATTCTTTTTAGGTAATCAAACCTTATGATGAAATAACGAAATAGAACCATGGAACATGAAATATGCAATGATGATACCTTGGACGATGTCTTGGAATGAAAAATTGTGAACTAACTTAAAGTGGCCATGTAGAATGTAGATCTAGATCTTGAATTGGATATGAATCAATGCTTGCAAATAGACATTCAATTCTACATGAACACACACTAGCCCAATGACATGTTTGATGCACTATTCCTTTGACATGATGATATGATCTTGAATTGCTATAATAAACTCTAGATAATATACCTATGAATGCCTTTAAAATTCTCTTGAAGTGCTCTATAATTCTTTAGTGGATGTACTATTGATTGCTTATAAGTCTTAGGATTGCTTGTTAAGATGAAACTATGTGAATTAACCTTATATTTATACTAAATCTAATAATTAACCCCTAAATTCAAATAATCGAAGCTAACATTTGATCTAGAATTAAAAATTATAAAAATATCACAACAAATAAATTCAAAAAGTGGTGTCCTAAGTGAGGAGGACCCATTCACCACCTTGGGTGAATGGGTCCTAGCACAATTTTCTAGGACCAACCTTTGGGGGGATGAAATAACATCAAAAAACCATTTCAAATATGCCAAGAAAGGGGGTCCTATGTTAGGAGGACTCATTCACCAATAAAGGAAAGTGCATCCCAGCATAGATTTCAAGGACTCCAATTTTTCCAACTTAAATTTCATGCAATATCATTAATGGGTGTTGAGATAGATCCTTGAAAAATTTAATTAATAAGGCTTATATTTGAATTAAAGGGCCAATTAACCTCAATTAATTAATGAAACCCTATATTAGAGTGAAAGTGTAATAAAACAATTTACAAAACCATAAATAAGGAAAAAATTAAGTACATTTTAGTTGAAAGGGCCTTAGACTTAGTGTTAATGTGTAAAACACATTACAACTCTAAATCAAGGCATTATTAGTTTAATTTTATATTAATTATTTTAAAATACAGGAAAATGGATACTTTTTCCATTAATACAAACACATAAGGGATCCATGAATTTTGGGTCAATGCATGTCTTTTCTACAACGATATAATAGAGCTTGGAACCATCATCATTCCCTAAATACCTTGCGGAACAACAAACACAAAGGAGGAATGACACATAAAGAGATAGAAGACAAACAAGCCTTTTGGGTCAACATGGAAGAGACCTAAATGTCTCAATGCTTTGTATCATCCTTAAAAGGAAAACACATCACAATGATAATCTTTACAATAGAAGAATCTAGATACAAATAGAAGAATGTCACGATACATTTTCCTCCTTTTTATCCTTGCACCAAGTAACAAGGGTCATCCAAAGAAAGCTCACAAACATAAAGATATGCCAAATATCATGGTATAGGGGATCACATTACATACATGCAATCACAAACAACATAAAGAGAACTAGTATGTCACATGCGACCCAACCTATAACAATTCATTTAGATCCCAATCTTGTTCACTATATTTAGAAGGTGGATAACTAGCCAAAAGGGAAATGATAAGTGTCATTCTAGGCCAATCACCAAGCTCAACATATGGTGATGCACTCATTTTAGTAGGATCATCATGGTTTCCCCCATCTAAATTCATAGAAGTGGAAATAACACATTTAGTTCATTATGCACTTCATCAATTTTAGTAGTCATACCATAATCTAAATTAATCAGAATAGGAGGTTTTATAATAATCACTTTTAAGTTTTACCTCTTATTTTGTTTCATTGTCTTGTTGTGATGAAAGTTGGGTGTTTTCTTGAGTTGTTTCCATGGGTGTAGGTGATGTTGGTTTATTTTCTTCTTCTAATTGATGAGCAATAGCATAACATATATGCCTACGCTCTTTAATATTTTGGTTTCTTTTGTTATGATTTGCAAGTTGTGATGGTGTAGGAGTGGGCTTATCAACCATTTCCTGCTTTTCTTCTTTTCTTTGTATTCAATATTGATACCACTTATATTGTGATCTAATCCTCACCAAATTTTTTCCCTTCTTTGGTTTTCAACGTAAATCTGGTGTTCTCTTTTGTATGGCATTAATTTGTTTCAATTTTTGTTATTTATTTTCATGCTAATACACCATAACAAATTAAGGGTTTAATTAATGAATGTGGATTTGAATTCTAATGAGGGTTTTGAATTTTTAAGGTACAACTCATTCACCTCCCCTCTCAATTGTCTTGTGCATTCAACAATAATGTCTTTTTTTTAATTGATAAAAATACTATGTATTTATAGGTGTTTATCTAATTTCCCAAAAATTAGATTCCAAAAGATTAAAATAGCATATGAAATTTGAATCATTAAAAAACCACCAAAAACATATTAAAATTTGGGACCTATGACCTAAGGAGGACCCATTCACACTCGGTCGAATGGGTCTTGGCCTGAAAGTCTAGGAAAATTTCATTTTGAGGTGATTAAAATACTAATTGCACTAATTAAATATAGGTTTCCCTTTTAGAAAACAAGCAAAATAGGGATTTGGAATACATAATTTGTAAAATTAGGAGCTTAATTAAGTCCAATTAATCAAGGGACCCTGGAAACATAGTGTGAAATTGTAAAGGTATACAATTTCATACACTATAGTTGAATGTGGAAAAATGAATGATAGAAAGAAAAACTATTAGAGAATTATATTAGTAAAAAATACAATAATAGAACAATGATATTTTTAATTATAAAAAGGATGATAATAATTGAAACTACATGTAAGTGCATGTAAAATTATGGTGATCAAACTATAATTTTCTATAATACTTGATATTTTGTACAAGGGGATATAGGTCATGGTGATGATGTCATATGCATAAATGAAGTTAACTAGAAAAAATGATATAAAGAATATGATTCCCCAACATACCTTCAAGGCATCTAACAACCTTGTTAGGATATGCAAAATAAAATTGACAATAAAATTAGTCATGAAAGAAAAAAATTGCCTCAATAGACCTTTAATATGTTTCATGATATAAGGTTCATAGTGATCACGATGAGGCATGTTGCATGTCAGTAACACATAAATAATCAATTTCAACAGAAAATGACTAATAGATTTTTTTTCATCTTATCTAAGTATCAAAAATGTTAGTCTTATGTTGATTCTTGATTTTGGGAGTGATATATCCCATAAAGGAAAAAGATGATATGATTAAATAGTATTTTCACTATTCATAGAGATTCAACTAGTGCACATTGATGGTTTTGGATAGTTTTCTTTACTTATACATTTAGTGTAGGAGCATTTCTAAGTTTTTATTATTATATACCCGAGAATGATAAACACTAGAATATCATATGTGCATAGATGAGTGGATATTAAAAAATATTTCCCAAATTATGATACAAGGCACTACCCCCTATTGGTGCCTAATATGACTATGTATAATTTTTCTTGAATCTCAACCCCTTATTTATTATGGATCTCCTTGGTAAAATTTTGCATAAGTGCTCTCCATATTTATCTCCCATGTGACTACTCATTTTCTAAGATCCCAAATATTCTACTTAAATAGGAATTTTTGTTTAATTTTGAAGGACTATGTGAAATTTGGGAGTTTCAAAGTTTCTCTTCCCAATATTCCTTTCAGCCTAACTCATTTCCTTTCAAATTACTATACGAATATTAGAATTTTCAATTCATACATGCCTTTCTATCCAAGTCAATCCTTACTTTGTCACTTCCAATATATTGGATTTTCCCTTCCTAACATCACTTTACTTTTATCTATATTTTCTCTTACTTTATAGGTAATCAGACTTCCTATTACCATACTTCCTTTTATATAAAACTTGAATCCATGATCATGTGTACTAAGTTACCTTTCGAGACCAAAGTTTTAGTCATCCTTTATCTAGGTGCATTTTTCTTGGTACCTTTAATCATCAACTTCAAAAAGTTACTTACATATCCTTTTTGAATCAAGGATGTTGTAATACTTATGAATGTCACAGGGTATGATGTATCCCAAACTATTTATCCCTAACACTACTCACTATTACCTTATCAAGACCACGAGCATGAACTAATCCAAATTCATATACTTTAAGGTATGAATTCCGTGGTAACTCTTATCCCTAACTTCTTATATATTCCTTCATATTTCCATTCATATTTGAAGATACAAAGATTTCATTACATGTTTTATTTAACCACGAATCATGCCTTAACCCTAATCTTATACTCATAAACAAGGGGAAGGATGCCTACCTTGATTGGCTAAAGCATCTTGTTGCAGGAAAGAGGTCACAAGGTGTAGTCTCCCCCCAAACCCATGGTACTAGAGGGTGTGCCATGCCAGTGCCACCAATCGCATGAAAAAAGTTTACCAGGTGCACTGCAGTTTATAGGGGTACCTGACCAATTCCTGTAGTCTCAAGAAAAAAGCTAAAAAGCCCTAATCCTAGACTCCTTAATAATTGTATGGGTTATGAGGTATACTTAAACCTAGATCCTTAAAAAATTAAAATCCTATATTTTGTTCTATTTAGTCACACCTAACTCCTCAAATGACCAAGAATACAATTACTGACTTGATAATACCTTGCAACTACCTAATCATTTTTTCCTATGAAGAAAAAATGTTCATTTTAGAGGAAATGAATTCATATGTACTATGTACTTCCAATGATGGAAAAGAATGAGGAATTCAATGCAAAAATTATTACTAGTTTTGATGTAGATGGTTTTTGTGTAATCTCTAGATCATAATTTTAGTAAAATTTATGGGATCTTAGCTCATTTTAAATATGCCTCATACATTGACTACTAGTTCCTCCATAATTCCTAAAGTTATAAGGAAATCAACAAAGTAACATACATGCTAGTTCATTTTAAAGATTTTTTTTTGGTTGTCATGTTTCCACTTGAGTGCAAGCCATAAGACCTTAGAGGATTTTAACTCCTATAAACATTGTTTCCATTAGAGTATAATATATTTTTAAATATCAAAGATCATAATATTGTAAATGATTATTTTAAGTAAATGTCTCCATGTTTCCATTAATACATTATGTTTTGATAAGTTGTAGTTTTAGGTTTTCTTATCTCTAGTTTGTTGAATGTTCATGTAATCAAATATTATATAAATGAGATAATATTATTGAACCATAGATTTTTGGGTAGGGCTTATAGGCTACTCTTGCGCTCTTAGGATGTTTCACCTAAAAGGAGAGAGATAAACACCACTCAAAAGTCTAGATAGGTTCACTCAAATTATGCAATGTATGATGTTATTTAGGCTAAATGGAATGATCTAAGTGCAACTAAGCTAAGAAATTGATTGATTATGAATGCAAAACCTAAGAAACAAGTGATGTTTGAAAACACAATGTGTAATGCAAAAACACCTAGAAATGAATCTAAAACTGAAATGAACCAAATTGAAAGTGTGCACCTATAATGTGGATGGAGATTGGAAATTTCTTCTGGAATGTTGTTGATGCTAATTTTCAGGCCTAGTGGGACTCATTCGCCATTCTAGGTGAATCAGTCCTAGTTCTGCAAAACTGTTTTGAAACCCATTTAGGACAAAAGGGTATCTAAAAATGTAGAAAACTCAAAATTGACCTAGAAGTGGGACTCATTCACCATTGATGTAGAATGAGTCTGCTTTTGAATTTCTGAATATAAAAAAGTGGAATCTAAAGCTTCCGATCTGCACTTTGATTCTCTATACGTGTCTGCTTTCGAAACTCTGATTTTTGGACCTGGAAATGAGTTTTTGTTGATATTTTGACTTGTTGAATGAAGAGAAGACTTGAGAAACCTTGCAACTTGATCTCCAATGATTTCCAAGCTTCTTAGAGTCTTAAATTTGCAAACACACAAGAAGAGAAGAAGAAATGTTGAATGTTAGGGCATGGGGGTTTTCCTTGGTCAAACCCCTTTTACGTAATTAAACCAAAATGATGAAAGAATGGAATGAGACATAAAATAATTGAGTTAATTACCTTTCCATGACATTTGATCTTGAAAATATGCTGCAAAACATGAAGAATCTTCTCTTGAAGGTCTGAAAATTGATATCTTGGTGACTTGAAAATGAAAAAACCCTAAGTTGTTTGACTTGAGATGGAAGATTGGTGGATGAAAGAATGATAAGAGATGTGAATTAGGGTTAAAATACTTATATTTATAGGTAAGTCACCTATTTCACCTGTTAATACCTCATCATAGGCTAACATGAAGTAAGATTAAACTTAAATCACTTTTTTCCTGCTCAAAGGTCAAAATTGGGCCAAATGGGAGTCATTCGCCACCCATGGTGAATGGGTCCCACCTAGATGGGACTGATTCACCATGGATGGTGAATGGATCCTACAGGGTCCATTTGGACAACTAAGATGCCATGAGATAAGTAAATAAGGTTTAAATTGCAACTTTGTCAGGTATTTGGTCAAGCCTCTGGATGAACAATATGGGGTAATAGGGGCCTATTAATGATGATGTGAATGTCAATTAGGGCTTGGGACATAGAATTCAATGTGAAAGTGTGATTAAATACACTTTACAACACTAAAATGAGGTCCACATAGCCTAGAAAGGCACAAGAACTAATGTCAATGTGTAAGACACATTACAACACTAGTTTAACATTAAGTTTATTTTACAAGCCTTCTAAGTTGATGTGATAATGTTATTAAACACATTTTATAATTTTGAATTAGGGAGAAATGGGTTTATTAAGTGTAGAAAAGCGTGAAAGTATCTTACAAAACTTTACAACACCTTTACAAGACATCGTTAAATGCATTTGAAAGGGTCCAAGACCTAGTGTGGATTCATAAAATACTTCACAACACTAGAATCAAGGCCTCATTAAGTTCAATTTATCATGAATTATTCCCATGTCAAGCAAGAGGTCATGTTTTCTACGTTGTATTTAGCCCCCACTTCAGTGAGAGGATGAACTTGCTCCAAAATCACACTAAAGTAGACATTCAGGAGAGAGTCAAGTGTACAAATGCATATGACAGAGAACGAAAAATATTAGAGGATGTTGTGCAAGCCCCCAAGATCGAAGATCCGAAGTCAAACCATCAAGATACAAAATCATGCAATGGCAAGGAAGAGAAAGATGAAAATGAAAAGGTGGATCAAGCTTCAATTGTTTGTCCAACTAGTTGTGGATCAGATCTAGGCTGTTTGTTTGAAGAGAAGATGCATACTCACTTTGGGTCGACAAAACTCATGGTTGTTCCCTGGGTGAGAAATCCCAAAAGGTGAGAAACATACGCTCGGCTATTATGTACTCACAAACACATAGGTGGCTATGGAGAAATTCATGCCACTGAATGGGATTCCCGCTCAACCATACCAAAGTTATACCTCCCGATAACTTTAATAATATGCCACAAAGAAGACGATATCATTTCGAGCTTTATGAAGTAAGCAAAAATTTGTATGCTTGACACTCATAGACATTGTAAATGCATAATAGTATAAAGGGGTTTTTCTTTGTTCATGCAATGTCTCATCTTGGGGAACATTGTGCCTAATATTTCCAAGAGAGGAAAAGTGCATATGGTCTCATCTTGTTTCCAAGAGAGGACAAGTGCAAGGTCTCATCCTAGGGAACATTGTGCCAAATGTGTCCAAGAGAGGGAATCACAAGAAAAAGAAAAAATATCTCACAGTGAAATGTGAGTGGTAATGTATGCCCCCACTTTAAAGTGGTTGTGAATACCAGTATTGTGAGCAATTTCTTTAAAGTAGAAGAAGAGGACATGAGAGCTTACTCGAAAAGCCCTATGCCAAGTCATATGTTTTTGAGAAGCTACATCATGAAAAAGGTAGTATGTCACATGCAAGCCGACCTAAGGCATGCCGTCGACATCCCAAGCTTTCTCTTGTATGTTCAAGAAAGGTTAACAACTAGCCAAAGGAGTCAACGACAAGTGACATACGAGGACAAGGCTTGTTAAACCTCTTGCCCCCACTGAACTTGCAAGACAAAGGTGCACCAAAACAATTGATGAAGTGAATGATAGAGTGAGAATTGGTATCAATTAGAGGAATTAGGTGCCCACATAGAGGGAAGCATACCAAACTCTTGAAAATTTTGGATTTTACAACTGAAAGCTTTACATTCATTAGTGGAATGACCATGAACTCTATGATATGCATAGAATGAAGTCTTGTCAGAGCATTTTTTTTAGTTCTTGAAAGGAGGGTGATCAAGTGATCTTTGAGTAGTCTCGACAAGATATCCTCTTGATCAATGGTAGAAAGTGGTCTTGTGGTTGGGGTTAAAGATACATCTTTCTTAGTAATGGTTGTCATATCTTCACAAGACTCTTTCGATGGCGAGATTTTATTCTCTCTATTATAGGAGGGTATAAAATCTAACAAATTCAAATCATGAAAATTTTACAAGATGACATTGACATTAAGTGTAGGTATATTTTTTTTTTATGTTTGGTAAAGGATGAGGTTCAGGACCACTAGTGTTGAGGAGTTCAAGATGGATGACGATGAAGGTTTATTTAGGAGTATGTTACAGTGTGGGGTTTTTGATGTTGAGTGAGGGTTTGGTGATCTCTATCACATGACAATAGCCAAGACCATTAGTTATTTGTTGTGTGATAGCATCGATAGGGTTGCAGATACCTTGATCTCGAGCACCACATCCTTTTCCACTATACCCAAGTTGTTTAATGAGGTCATAACCTTTTCCATAAAGCTTATTAATTACATTTGGATTGGGTGATGTTTTTTTATTGTGTTCATTAAAGTTTTTTGTGTATATTTTATTTTCTTGTGTAGATGGTTGAGAAGATTGTGCAAAAGTTTGAGTTGTCATGATGGTTGGTTGTCCTTGTTTCTCATCTTTATTTTGTGTAATTATGTATTCACCCATAAATGATGGTGTGAATTATAAGGATCCCCAATCATTACCAAATAATTTAGATGGTGATTCCTCATCATTGTGTTCATTTTCAAGAGGATCTATGTTGGATGTGGGAATTAATGTTTTTAGAGGACTTGTAGCTTATTTTTCAAGGTGCAAGAAACTTTTAGGCTTAGAGTCTATTTCAACTTGATAAATGTGATTTTTATAGACATATTTCATGATACGATGAAGGGTGGAAGGCATTGCATTCATCTCATGAATCAATGGTCTTCGTAAAATAAGATTATACGAAATATCATAAGGCATGACATCAATAGGAGTTTGCAAAAGTAGCCACCCCAACTTTAATAGGAAAAGTAATTATACCGAGCAGTTGCTTTGTTGTATTATCAAATCCTTGAACAGATACAAAATTAGGTATTATTTGTGACTTTTCAACATGTAGTCTATCAAGGAGATTCACACTACACACATTAAGGGAAGAACCATTATCAATAAGGGTTTGCTTTATCCCTATCCAATTGTATTGAGCAATGATCATGAAAGAATCATTTTGTTTTTGCACTTCCAAAGGAGGAAGCTCACTTTGGTGGAAAAAAATGTCATTGTTTATTCCTTGGACCATGGCTTCTATGTCAGTTGGTTGCGCATTAGAAGGGACATGAACTTGTTGCAAGGCTGATTCGATCATTTTGTTATAGCAAGGGGAGGCTTGAATAAGGCCCCATAATGATATTTTAGCTAGAGTATTATTTAGTTTTTCAACAAGATTGTACTCCTTTCCAATAGGAAGACCTGGTAAGAAAGGTCTACAGGGGATAGGATTAGGAAAAGGTAAGGGTGTTGGGGTTGGCTATGGTGGTTGCGGATTATTGCAAGTGTTATATGTATGAGCAATGATATTATAACTTAACTGCTACGATACATTATTCTTAGGTGGGTAAATGAAAAATTTGGGTTTGGTTTGAGGTGGAGGTTTATGTGAAAGGGGTAAAGGATGATTTGAGGTTGAATAATGTTAACATCCCCTAGCAAGTGAGAGTGTATATGATTATTGTGGTTGTTTTCTTGCATCATGATATCCTTCCTAGGAGGAGGGTTTTTAGAAGAACAACAAACTGAAATTTCTTGACATTCTAAGGTTGGTTCTTCTAGAAGGAATTCATCACAAGTATGAGTATGATCAATGGTTAAATTGGCTTGCTCATTAAGGTTTTCCTTAGGTGAAAGGGGAAAACTAATATTTCATGACTCTCATTGGTTGTGTTTTCTAACAACAAAGTATCTTCTTCACAACTAGGAGATATACTAGGAGAAGAAAAAATGTGATTATCATGAGAATTAACGTCATTCCTTTATCTTCGAATGTCTTCCAAAATAGGGTAGATAGGGGAAGGATCATAAAGAGGGTTGTTGAAGACCAGCACATATTTATCATTTATAATCTTATCTTTCTCAAAATTATCCTCACAATGGAAATTAGGTAAGGTGATGTTTAAGAATGTCTATGATTTCATTCTCTTGTGCTAAAATATCTTCCTAAAGGGGATAAAGGAGAAGGAAAAAAAAGTCCTCATGACACTCAACTATTGTATCTTCTTTCTCCAAGATACCTTTGTCACTAAAAGGTGAGGTACTACGAGAAGCACAATTACGATCATCATAAATATCTATGTTTGTATGCTATTCTATCACATTATCCACACAAATAGAGTAAATAAGAGAGGGTGTGAGTTTAAGGTTAGCATTATCATTTTCACTTGCTTGTGCTAAGAGACTCTCATAACTAGGACATGCATTAAATGAATGATGATCATGCTTATTGACTAAATTTTTCTTTGAAAATTTGGAGAAGATGGAAACTAACATTTTGAAAGAACAATCTATGCTAACTTAAAATCCAATGGAAAAGGTTGAAATGAAATGTAATTTTCAGATAATAATTGACTGATTATGATATGTAACAATATGAGAATGCAAACTTGAAAATTAAACCATGCATAAAATGAGCTAATGTAAGCTAAATCTAATGAAATCCATGTTACAAAAAGTCATCCAAGTGATATAGATAACTAATGGTAGCAAACAGAAGCATAAAAATAGGGTTTTCAACAATATAAAAGGTTGTTTAAGGGGTCAAAAGGGACTAATTTGTTAGAGTAAAGAAATTAATTAACTTTACTCTCCTCTTAAGATTTCACTTTATGCACATATATTAGCCATTTAATAATTAATATTAATTATTAAATGCACTCACCTTAGGGTTAGGTTTTCCTCTCGGTATTGATCTCCTTTTATAAGGATTGATCTCTTGTATTCTATTTGATTGTTCCGATAATAGATCTCTGATATTACAGAGCTTAAAACCCTCTCTTTCTTTTTCCTCCATTCTCTTCCATGTGACAGGTATCTCTTGCATGCAGGTGTTCTTGGGCTCTGAAGTTGGATCTAACAACTTCTACATAATTCCCCCAGGGTGGCAAATGAGTCCCAGTATGGACTTTTTTCAGAATTTTCAAAACAAATTGAGGGGTTGTGATGTTTTTTGAGTGCTATGATGCATACCTAAATGAAAAATGTAGAATTTCAAAAAAAATACATGAAATTAGATGCCAAAAATGCAACCTAAAGGGTGCTGGCAAGAAGTTGAGTCCACTTTTTGGCCAAAAAGTGGAAGTGTTTTTCCTAATTTTAAGAATTTGACACATTTGACCTTAAAATTTGAAGCACTTAGAAATGGAATCTTCGAAAAAATCACTAATCATAAAATGTAGTGCTCGGAGTCTAATTTCAAAACATGTAATTTATTTCAATACCCATATTGTATAAATTGATTTTCAATAGAAGTTTCTAAAAACCACTGTTTAAAAGTCACCTTTTTTTTACCATACCATGCATGTGTACCACATGCATATTTTGACTTAAATTATCGTATTTTCCTAAATCCTTTTGGGAAAATATTTGTGACTCACTGAAGCTTGTTCTCAATATTTTTTTGTAATTTTTTATTGAATATTTTTTTTGTTAAATTTTTATTAGGCATATTTGATGTTTTCAAAAATCATGTATGACATGCATAAGATGACCTAAACTTATCATTTTTTTTTTTCTTTTTTAAATTGAAAATAATTGTCTGAAGTTTGTTCTCGTACAATTCATTCATCAAAATGTTAGGCTGATCAAAAGTTACTAAAATAGTAAAAAAACCTAATATTTAAAGTTTATGGACCAGTTTTATTAGAAATTAATTTACAAATAGAAAAAATAATCCAATTGTAAAAAAAATTACATATTTGGAATCAAAATTGTCTCATCTAAAATGGGTTTTAATTTTGTCAAAAAATTCTGCAAAAAAAGTCGTTAGCCACATGTCCAAAGTTGGTATTTTTCTCTGACATTGTTAGGACCTTCAACTTGTAGGTCAAACCAGGTTGAAGGCCTAGGTTCAGATTCCCAATGCTTTTCCCGAACCAAAATCCAAGGCAGAAACCCAACCATAAAACTAAAATTAATTCAAATTTTTGAAAATAGGATCCCGCTTTATAAAACAGGATCCTGCTTATTAAAAGCGAGATCCCATTTTATAATCGGGATCCCATTCCCTATTATTTAATGTGCAGACCATTAGAAGGGAAACGAGATCCCGTTTTGTAAATGGGATCTCGTTTCCCTTCCAATGGTCCCCACATTAAATATTAGGGAACGAGATCCCGATTATAAAATAGGATCTCGATTTTTGTAAGCGAGATCCCATTTTATAAACGGGATCCTATTTTTTTATTTAAATTTACTACCAAAAATTATTGTGAAGTCTGCAACTTCACATGTACAACCAAGAGTAGTAAAATTGAGCTATTGTCTTTATAGGTGGTGAACTTGATTTTTGATTGATTTTTTTAAAGGAGGCATCATGTAAACCATTTTTGAAGTGGAATTGTGTTAGTTTTGTACTAGAGTTTGGAGGAACAAAAGGTCTTCAACTTGCAATATGGATTGAATTTTTCAAAGGAGGCATGAAGAAAAAAAAAATTAAAGTGGAATTGTGTTAGTTTTCTACTTGTTTTGAGGAACACAAGAGGAAGAATTTTGTTCTAATAGGTCTTCAAATTCCAATTTGGATTGAATATTTTGAAGAATTTCACTATTGACATTCATTTGTGCTTGAGAATTTTATAATCATGGAAGATAAAGCTTGTAATAAGAGAAGGAAGACATTGACTCCTCAAGAAGTTGAAGCAAGGAGAGAAGGAGAGACAAAGACAAAGAGAAAGAAGAATAAGAATTAAATCAATGAATAATGGTGGAGCATCCAAGTCCACAACTATTGAAGATGAAAACATTGAGGATACCATGGTTGTAGATGAAGCTAATTTGCAAAGAGTCAATTTGGAGAAGAATATGATTATACAAACAAGACCTACTATGTCTTCAAATCCCTCTTTGAATGCTATGGAGAATGTTTCAATATGCACAAATCCAGGTATGTCTTCAAATCCACATGTTAGTGAAATGGTAAATTTGTATGTAGAAGTTTTACAAGATGTTCAACTTATTGATGTTGAAATTAATGATATTTGGAGAGATGAAAATTTTATAGAATTTGTTGAAAATGAAAAAGAAAAATATTTTGTTGCAAATGAAAATGAGAATGATCCTTTTGTTGAAAATGAAAACAAAACCCTTTTTTTTTATGAAAATGAAAATAAAAATCGTTTTGTTGATGAAAATGAAGATGAAAATGTAAATGAAAATGAAGATGAAGATGAAAATCTAGAATGTGATGTTGAATTTAATGAAAATACTTTTTAAAAAATTGGAAGTGGTGTTTTCGATAATCTTCTTGGTCAAATTTCTTGGAGGAAAATAAGAACACATGCGAATAGAATATACACCAACTTATTTTATCATAAAAAATTTGCATTTCAATGTCAACTAATGATGCAATTGATGAGAATGCAAAAAATTAGGAAAGTAATGAAAAGGTTAGGCTTTTATGTTAAACCAAAAAGAAAAGATCAATCATTAAAACATGTTATGTCTACTGTTGCTAGTGTCATTCAATCTATTGGGAAATAGTCGATCTAAAGATAAAAATGTAGAAAGAAGAGCTATAATAACTGCTATAGTTAATAAATAAACTTTGAATAAAAGAATGGTAAGCAAAACTAGTGAAGTTTTAAAATACATCCTAAAACATTGCTAAGAGTGGCAAAACGAAGAGAAAGTATAGAAAATGATCCTATCAACCAATGGAGTTTCAGTGGTCGACTACCGAGGTCTGATATGAAATTGAATGTTGAAATTAAATCTTTGATCGAAAAATATTGGCATGATAATACTATGGTTTCATCTAATTCTAGAGATGTTTTAAAATTAAGGGTGGGGTCCAAAGTTTGTGATCTTCACCCAAAACACCTATTAGATACAACACAAACTGAATTTTATAGAAAAAATTTTAGTGATTCAGTGTTACCTAGTAATATTAAAAATAATTCAAAGGTCTTTTGAAAAATGTAAACCCTGGTATGTAAAAATTAATAAGCAACAAATATCTTGTTGTTGTAAAACGCATGTTCAATTTTGTTATTTTTATGATGTTTTTCCATATATATACATTATAACTTGCATACTAACATGATTATATAGGAGTGTGGTATTGATATGCCACCTGAAGCAATAAGAGAGTTTATTTCAGGTTTGTTTTGTGAAAGATCTAATGATAAATTGTTTTATTTAAGATCTTGTATTTCTAGACAATGCATTAACTGTGGAAATCTTTCATTTTTAAGAATTTGTATGCATGAAAGTGTTGATAATAATTTTGGACAACAATTAGTAGATGTTAAAAGATTTAAGAATGTTCACTATTCTTTAAAATATGGAAAAATAGGAAAGCATTGTGATTTAGTTATAGAAAAAGTTAGTGTGCATGCATTCATGAGTGAATTTAAGATAAAATTGTACCAAAATATGTCATGCACTCTAAACATGCTCAATTGCTTGATGGCCAATTTTGAACATGTAGAAACACATTTCCAATTGGTACTATACTTTCAATGGTTGATTTTGCAGATAATTATACTCTCCCTCCACAAGAGGAAATTCAATCATAGTATTATAATTCAGTGCAAGTAGCTATGTTTGTCCATATTGTTTATAGACATGTAGATGATAGCACTGAGGATGATAGAAATTTTTTGAGGGAGTATCATTTTTATTTGAGTGACAATCGGTTACACTCGTCAGAGTTTGTTCAATACTGTTTTAGTATATTTTATAGAAATTTAAGAGAAAGAGGAATCCAGATGAAAGAACGCCTCATATGGTCAAATAATTGTATGGGACAGTTCAAGAATTCTTGAATGTCCTATTGGTTAAGTAGGGTTCACAAGGAACTTAATGTCCAACATATATGGAGTTTCTTTAAAACTGGGCATGGTAAAGGAGAACATGATGGAGCTAGTGCATGTGTCAAAAGAATTCTTGCTAGAGAACAATTAAAATTCAAGGATTCAGTAAAATTTAAAGATGCATGTGAGATTGTGGATTGGTGTAATACAATATTATTTGCACCTAGGTCAAGTGAGTACTCTACAGTTCATCAATTCTTTTGGTTGGTTGAAGAAGAGAACATTGTACCTAGAGTTGATTGTGAGATAATCAATGGATCTACTAAATGGTATTCATTTAGGAGTGCGACAGCAAGCACATGGACTATTTGGACAAGGGAGCTTGCATGTTTTTTCCAATTTTGTATCTCAGGAGATTGGGAAGCATGTGAAAATATAGAATGGATTAAACAATGGGATTAAAGATCATTGACACATGCACAAGCACATGATCAATATGAAATAACTATTGAAGAAAATGATCAAGCGCTTGCATCTAAATATTATGACCGTGTTTCAGACCTTGTAGAAGAAGGCAATTTTAATTCATTTTATTTCATTTTATTTCAATTTATTAAGTTATTTTGTAATACTAAATTATTTATATGGATATGTGCAAGTTATTAAATCAAATTTTGTTTTCAAAACATGTGTATGTTGTTGTTGCACCTAAGGGGAATGAAGAGGGTATGTGCAGGATCATCATGGAAAAAATAGGCCCTTAAGTGGCAAAAAATTCAAAAAAATCAGAGTTAGGCAACTTGACATAAAAATTTGAATAAGTTATCTATATTATTTCAAATATATGTAAGAATAAAATATGTAGAAAATTGAATGTAGTTTCTAAACTACTAGGTTTAGTTTTTATTTTTTAAATCTATTTGGTGAAAATTTGAAATTTCAATTTGTAGTAGTACTTAAATTTCAGAGAAAAAATAAGAAGTAGGTGTCTGTCTGACCACCCTAACCACAATAAAATGATAATATTTTTTTATTAAATTTTATATATAAGTAGAGGACTAATGTCCAGATGTGATGCATATTTTTTTGTAATTTTTTTCCATGTAAATAATTAATTATGAATTTATTATTACAACTTTTAAAAAATATAAAAACTCATATGTCTGACCACCTTAACTTGGTCAAAACTTCATGAATTTTTATTTTTTTTAATCCTATAGTATGTGAATCATAGAATGTGATGCATGTTTTGGATTCAAAAAATGTGATACCATTTGAAAGCTATAGATATTTTTCAATCAACCTATCAATCAAGACTTTAGTCATAATTCAAATAGAAAATGAATAATAATAATTTATTAAATTCAAAGTAAAGAATAATTTATATTGGTGGAAAGTTGAGAATCACCTTTAAAAACCCTTTATGTTTCATCAATTTTGGGTAAAAAAAGTTGCCAGCCATATACCCTACACATACCCATCATATCACCACTTTTTGGCCCATCATGATCCTGCACATACCCAAGAGCAAACAAAATATTGGTTGGCTCATTCTGTGGAAACTAAACACAATTTAATAGCACCTTGAGAAGATGATAATGGCTTTCATTATCCAACAAGTACGGTGATCCTCTTAAGACATCCCCTTAAGCAAATTTTGATAACAAGTTTTTGATCCCCTTAAGCAATTTTTTAGAACAAGTCTTTGATCCCCTTAAGAAAATTTTGAGAACTTATTTGATGATGTTTTTCATGTTCTCCAATAGGATCCATGGTGGTTGTTGGAACTTGGCTACGAAAATACTTGACAAGGAAGAATGGTCTACCTGCATTGGAAGACTATGAAATGCATAAAATGTTGGAAAATGTGCCTCAAGCCTACTGACATGAAACTCCTGAAAGAGAAAAATCGGTGAGACCCTCAGAATGTCTTACCAACTAGTACTTGTGTTCATAAAATCAAAGTCATTAAGACTTTAGTTATGTCTTGCTGACAGGAGTCATTGATAAGACATGGCTATTGTTGTGAAATTCCTATCTTTTTCCGTCCTAGCAGACCTCTTACCGATGGGTTGTTTCCTCGGTGCTCATCAAGGAGACTCTTGGAGATGAATGGCATCGGGGAGAGACGTGAACCTTCGGTGTGAGCTCTTGCCAATAACGTTGGTCTCGCTAACAAATTTGCATTCGGTATGATCTCTTGCTGATGGATGTTTCTCTTGCCGATAGGTAGGTGCATTCGGTATGAAGTCTTGCTGATAGCATTGGTCTCTCCGACTATTTTGTGTTTGGCATGAGCTCTCGTCGATAGCGATGGTCTTGTCGATAGAGCTACATGTGATGGACATCGGTGTGAAGTCTTAGCGACAGCGATGGTCTTGTCGATGGTTTTGCAGTGGACATCGGTGAGATGTGTTGCCGATAGAGTGGGTCTAGCTGATGGTTTTTCATTCGGTATGATCTCTTGCCGATGGTGCTAGTCCTGCTGATGGACATATCAAAGTGACATTGACTGTCAATGAAATCTTCTAGACTCTTGCAGATGGATGGTTGGTTTTCTTGTGATATCGGGGAGACTTTTTTTGCTATCGGTCTGACTTCTTAGGGTGTTTCCAATACCTTTGGTCTTGTTGATAGCTATGTGATCAAGAATTTTTGCATTGGGGAGACATAGTCTAGTGTCTCACCGACATGCAATTTTTTTTTAACGTTTTGACTGCATGACTTTCTGACGTGGTCTATTTTGAACCAATGAGCGAAGCAGAATGTGAACCGTTGGCAGTTGGATTGTTGTGACTGTTCTGGTGTGGAAGATGAACAGATTGTGAGGAAAATGATTATGCTCTGCAATGGTCGACGATGGTGAATAGTTCGAGATAACGAAAGGGTTGCTCGATGAAACACAGATTGATCTGAGTGGGTTCATTGTATGCGTCTGAGAGCATTCTCAGATTAATGTTCTATACAAGATTGATCAATGAGTGTTGCTACTGTAAATTGACATCAGAAAGTTAAGTTTGAACTTTGTATGTAGTTTTCTTTACTGTAATACAAAAAGGCTTTTCTTAGTGTGGTGGGGGCATGTGTAGGATTATCATGGAAAAAATAGGCCTTTAAGTGGCAAAAAATTGAAAAAAATCAGAGTTAGGTGGCTTGACATAAAAATTTGAATAAGTTATCTATATTATTTCAAAAATGTGTAAGAATAGAATCTATAGAAAATTGAATGTAGTTTCTAAATTACTAGGTTTATTTTTAAAAAAAGAAAATCTATTTGGTGAAATTTGAAATTTCAATGCAATAGTACTTAATTTTCAGGGAAAAAATAAGAAGTACGTGTCTATCTGAACACCCTAACCACAATAAAATGATAATATATTTTTAAAAAAAAATTAGACATAGGTAGAGGACTCATGGCATAATGTGATGCATATTTTTTATAATTTTTTTCCAAGTAAATAATTAATTATGAATTTTTTATTACAACTTTTAAAAAGTACAAAAAATTGTACGTCTAACCACCTTAACTTGGTCAAAACTTCATGAAACTCAATTTTTCTTTTTTTAATCCTATAGTATTCAAAAAATAGAAAGTGGAACGTGTCTTGGATTCAAAAAATGTGATATTGTTTGAAAGCTATAGATGTTTTTCAATCAGCCTATCAATCAGGACTTTAGTCATAATTTAAATAGAAAATAAATAATAATTATTTATTAAATTCAAAATAAAGAATAATTTATATTGGTGGAAAGCTAAGAATATCCTTTAAAAACCCTTTTCATTTCATCAATTTTGGGTAAAAAAAAGTTGTTAGCCACATACCCTATATATATCCATCATATTGCAACTTTTTGGCCCATCATGATCCTGCACATAGCCATGGGTTTTTCTCCTGTAAGGGTTTTCCCATGTAAATCTAGTGTTCAATTGTGTATGTGTCCATTTCTCTATTATGTTATTCTTTTCATGTGTATCTTATTGAATTGTAATTGCAAAATTTAAAGTCATATCTGCATTCTTCCCTAAGGTTTTGACATTAGGAGAGTTTGTTCCGCACTTAAGCTTTCCTTTCGAGTGGTATTGGAGCTTGACCAATTGTGTTATCCTCGTGGGTATGTTGGGTTTTTTGTGTCAATTCTGTTCAGTGAGAGTCTTGTAGAAGTCTGCTAATTCAAATTACAGATTAAGATGGCAAGCACATCAAGAGAGATTGAAATTGAGAAATTCAATGGCAGTAATTTTGAGTTTTGGAAACTCAAAATGGAAGATTTTTTGGTTGATTGTGATCTTTGGCTTGCTGTGTTTGGAACAAAGCTTGCAGGCATGAAGCAAGAGGATTGGGACCTTGCTGATAAAAAATCAAAGGGGCTGATAAGGCTTTGTTTAGCAGACTCTGTTCTTCTAAATGTTCATGAAGAAAAGATAGCATCCTTTTTGTGGAAAAGACTGGGAGCTATTTATCAGGGAAAGTCCTTGGTGAATAAGTTGTTCTTGAGGAAGAAGTTTTACTCTTTGAAAATGCAGGAAGGAGAGTTTGTTGCTAATTGTTTGAATGCTTTCAACATGTTGATTGCTCAGTTAGCATCTGTGGGTGTGAAGATTGATGAAGAGGATCGTTGTATGCTATTGTTATGTTATTTGCCAGATTCTTGGGATCACTTGGTGATGACTATTAGGAGTACTACTTCCTCTTTTAAGATGGAAGATATTGTTGCTTCTTTGTTATCAGAAGAGATGAGAAGAAAATCTTCTGAGATGGCGAAGGAGGCTCTTGCTATTAGAGGCAGATCGAAAGAAAAAGGAAAGAAGGAAAATAAGTCCAAATCCAAATCAGAGGGTAGATCAAAGTCTCCTAGTAAGAATTCCAAAGTAAAGTGCTTTAATTGTGGGCAACCTGGTCATATCTGAAAGGATTGCAAAGAGGAGAAAAATAAGAAGAAGTATTCTTCCGACAATGATTCTTCTCATAGTGATGCAGACGCTTTCATTGCAGCCTTGGCTACAAGGGCATCAGATGATGTCTGGATGATTGATTCTAAAGCATCTTTCCACATGGCATCTCATAGAGACTAGTTCACTAAGTATGAAAAATACAATGGTGGAAGGGTGTATTTGGCAAGCGATTCATCTCTAGAAATAGTTGGCCGTGGAAGAGTCAGAATTCAATTCCATGATGGAAGAGTGAAGGGAATCAATGATGTAATGCATATACCAGGTCTGGCTCAAAATTTACTTTCTGTTAGTAAGATGAACGATGTTGGAGTGCAAGTCACATTCTCTAGAAATGGCTACAAGATGACTAGAGGCTCAATGGTGCTAGCTAGGGGTGCTCGTATTGGTACCTTGTATAAGTTGGATGCACATGTTGTGCAATGCAATAGTGTTTCTGCAAAGTCACAGAAGGCTACTCATGGAGAAAAGGAGAAAAATGTTCCTGATATTGCAAACTCTATGGAAGTTAAACTTCAAGTAGAAAATATTATGCTCTAGCATCATAGGCTTGGCCACATTAGAGAAAAAGGTTTAAAAACCTTGAGGAATAAAAACCAGGTTGAAGGGCTCGATGACTGTAACCTTGAATTCGAATTTTGTGAACATTGTATATATGGTATACAAAACCATGTTTCATTTTACTTCAGTCCTCACAAATCTTCTGGTTTACTTGGTTATATACATTCTAATGTTTTTGGTCCAGTAAATGTTCCTTCTTTGTCTAAATCAAGATATTATGTATCATTTATTGATAATTATTCAAGAAGGGCATTTTTTTATTTTTTGAAAAGTAAATCAAAAGTGTTCAGTCATTTTATGGAATTTAAAAACCTTGTGGAAAATCAGACAGGAAGAAAAATAAAATATTTAAGGACTGACAATGGCGGTGAGTTTTGTTCTGATGAGTTTGAAAGGTACTGTAAAGATCACGGGATTAAAAGACATAAAACTACACCCTACACTCCTCAACAAAATGGAGTTGCCGAAAGGTTCAATAGGACAGTGATGGAAAGAGCATGAAGTATGCTAAGCAGTGTTGGCTTGGAGGAGAAGTTTTCGGCTGAGGCAGTTGCAACAGCATGTTATTTAATAAACTGTTCTCTGAATTCCCCTCTTGTTGAGAAAACACCTTTGGAAGCATGGTCTAGAAAGAAGCCCTCTCTGAGACATATTTGTGTCTTTGGCTATGAGGCATATGCATATGTGTTGAATGAAAAAAGGTATAAATTGGAAAACAAGGTTGTTAAATGTATTTTTATTAGTTATAGTGTTGGCATAAAAGGATACAAGCTTTGGAATCTGTTTATGGAGAAGGTTCTATATAGAAAAAGTGTTATTTTTCATGAGCTAAAGCCTTCTACTTTGGATCTGTAGTCAGAGACAAAATTAGAAGATAAAAAGGATGTAGTTGAAATTACTCTGACACCAGATAAAGAGGAATTGAAAATTCAAAATGTACCTGAAACTGAGGAGAGCTCAAGTAGTTTTGACAGTTCTGAAGAAGAAGAACAACCTTAGCCTCAGCCTGTGAGGAGGTCAACATGTGAAAGAAAGCAACCTGATAGGTATGGGTTTTCTTTGTTAGATTCTACTTGTGCCTATGCTTTAATTTCTAGCACTGATGAGCCTAGGACTGTGAAAGAGGCATTTAGAATGTCTGATTCAAACTCTTGGTTGGAAGCCATGAATGAAGAAATGGCATCATTAGAAAAGAATGATACTTGGAGTTTGTGCCCTTGCCTAAAGGTAGAAAATTTGTTGGCTGAAAATGGGTATTTAAAAGGAAAATAGGTCTGGATGGTAGTGTGGAAAAGTATAAGGCGAGGTTGGTTGTGAAGGGGTATTCCCAGGTAGAGGGAATTGATTATAGAGAATTTTTTTCTCCTATAGCTAAGCTAACATCTATCAGATTTCTTTTGTCACTTGCAGCAGTGTATGACTTAGAGATTGAACAGATGGATGTGAAGACAACATTTCTTCATGGTGACCTTGAAGAAGAAATTTACATGTCCTAGCCTCAGCACTTTGTGGAAAAAGGTAAAGAAAATATGGTTTGCAAGTTGAAAAAATGTTTGTATGGATTAAAACAATCTCCTAGAATGTGGTACTAGAAGTTTAACACTTTTTTTTGTCATTGGGATTTGTAAGATTGAAATCTGATCATTGTGTGTACTACAAAGCTAAAAATGATCATGTTCTTATTATTGCTCTTATGTTGATGATATGTTGTTTGAATAGGCAATAGTAAGTTAATGATTTCTAATCTAAAATCTTAGTTGTCTGCAAAGTTCGAAATGAAAAATCTTGGTGCAGCCAGGTATATTCTAGGAATGGAAATAACCAAGGATAGGAAAAGTAGAAAACTTTGGCTCAGTCAGAGTAAGTATATTAATATTGTTCTGGAGAAATTTTGTATGATTGATTGCAAGCAACTAGTTGTTCCAGTTTTGTAGGGAATGAAGCTATCTGTTAAAGGCTATCCAAAATCTCCTACTGAGATAGAGGACATGACCAGAGTACATTATGTTGGTGCAGTTGGCAGTTTAATGTATGCAATGGTCTATACAAGGCCAGACATTGCCCAAGCAGTGGGAGTACTTAGTCGCTTTATGGAAAATTCTGGAAGGACACATTGGGATGCTGTGAAAAGAGTGTTTAGATATCTGAAGGGAACTTCAGAATATGCTTTGTGTTACCATGGGAATTTGGTTGAATCACAGAGGACTCTCAGCATTCAAGGCTATATGGATTCTGATTGGGCAGGGGACATTGACAGCAGAAGATCCACTAGTGGATATATTTTCATGATGAATGGTGGTGCAGTTAGTTGGATGAGTAAGCGGTAGGCTATAGTCACTTTGTCCACTACAGAGGCAGAATACATGGCAGCAACACATGCCTATAAAGAAGCAATGTGGTTAAATTTTTTGTGTTCTAACATTGGGTTTCATGCAAGGAAAATTACAATTTACTGTGACAGTCAGAGTGCTATTTGTTTGGTGAAAAATCCTACTTTCCATGCCAAGACAAAACATATTGATGTGCAGTATCATTTTGTATGATATATGGTGGAGGATGGAAAGGTCTCTTTAGAAAAAGTGGATACTCTGGAAAATGTTGTAGATGCATTGATGAAACCAGTGAGCACAGACAAGTTCAAGTGGTGTGCCAGTTCAATGGGCCTTAGTTCTCATGAATTTCAGTAGTTTTGTTGTGCTCTAGTGGTTTCAGTAAGATCTTCATCAAGTGGGAGATTGTTGGAAAAAATTTCTCAAGCTTACTAACATGAAACTCCTGAAAGAGAAAATTCAGTGAGACCCTAAGAATGTCTTACCAACTAGCAACTATGTTCATAAAATCAAAGTCACTGAGACTTTGGTTTTGTCTTGCCGATGGGAGTCATGGGAAAGACATGGCTATCGCTATGAAATTCCTATCTCTTTTCATCTGGGCAGACCTCTTGTCAATGGACTATTTCCTCAGTGATCATCGGGGAGACTCTTGGCGACGAGTGGCATCAAGGAGAGATGTGAACCTTCAGTGTGAGCTCTTGCCAACAATGTTGGTCTCGCCGACAGATTTTCATTTAGTATGATCTCTTGTCGATGGATGTTTCTCTCGCCGATAGGTAGGTGCGTTTGGTATGAAGTCTTGTCGATAGCATTGGTCTCTCTGACTGTTCTATGTTCAGTATGAGCTCTTGTCGATAGTGATGGTCTTGCCAATAGAGCTACATGTGATGGACATCAATGTGAAGTCTTAGTGACAGTGATGGTCTTGTCGATGGTTCTACAGTGGACATCGGTGAGATTTCTTTCTGATAGATTGGGTCTGGCCGATGGTTTTTCATTTGGTATGATCTCTTGCTGATGGTGTTGGTCATGTCAATGGACATATCGGAGTGACATTAATTGTCGATGAAATCTCCTAGACTCTTGCCGATGGACAGTTGGTTTTCTTGTAATATCAGGGAGATGTGTTTTGCTATCGGTCTAACTTCTTAGGGTGTTGTCAATATCTTTGGTCTTGTCGATAGCTATGTGATCGAGAATTTTGGCATCAGGGAGACGTGGTCTAGTGTCTCATCGACATGCAATTATGTTTCAACGTTTTGACTGAACGACTTTCTGATGTGGTCTTTTTTGAACCAATGAGCGAAGCAGAATGTGAACCATTAGTAGTTGGACTATTGTGACCATTCCTATGTGGAAGATGAACATATTGTGAGGAAAATGATTATGCTCTGCAATGGTCGATGATGGTGAATAGTTTGAGATAACGAAAGGGTTACTCAATGGAACACAGATTGAACTGAGTGGGTTCATTGTATGTGTCTAAGAGAATTGTGAGATTAATGTTATGTACAAGATTGATCAGTGAATGTTGTTGTAAATTGACATCAGAAAGTTAAGTCTAAACTTTGTATGTAATTTTCTTTACTGTAATACAAAGAGGCTTTTCTTTGTGTGGTGGGTTTTTCTCCCATAACAGTTTTCCCACGTAAATCTGGTGTTCAATTGTGCATATGTCCATTTCTCTATTCTGTTATTCTTTTCATGTGTATATTATTGAATTGTAATTGCAAAATTTAAAGTCATATCTGCATTCTTCCCTAAGCTTTTGACATTAGGAGAGTTTGTTTTGTACCTAAGCTTTCCTTTCATAAAAATATTATACAATATTCATATTTGGTGGTGGCAACAAATATAAAACTAGAGCGGTATTGTGGAAGACCTTCAAAAAAAAGTGCTATGGTCAATTTCTATGGAATAGCATGAGGCAATCATAGATGCAGATGGTACAATGGAATAACTAAATACAGGTAAATATAGTTTATTTTTTTAATTTTTTCTTTTTAAGTACATTAAATAGATGTTTCGATATTGGTCAAGTGTGTTATTAGTTGAAATTGATTTAAATTGTCCTTTTATATATCCTTAAGGCATAATCACAAAAAGGATCTAGTCCATTCATATTAAACCTAGACAACATGGAGTACTTGGTAAAAATAGGTAATTATTAGTTAAATTATATTTAAATACATGTTTTGATTACATATTAATATTTCTTGTACATTAATAGTTAAAATTGATTTATTGTCATTTTTTGTATCCTTAAGCCATCATTGCATTGATCTCATACGTTGAAACAAAAAGGAGAGGATGCTTGGATTCAACCTACACACATGTGTGGAATACTTTTAAATGCAGGTATTTGAGTTGTGTACATATAGATAGTTTTATATAAATTAAAATATGTATGTTTTGATGATTTAATTGATATTGCTTGTACCTTTTTTATATCAGGTGGTGTGAAGACCTACTACATTCTAGGCACAAGTTTGAGATGTTCTTGAGATGGCATATCCAAATTTTGTAAACATTGTTTTGAGATGACATATATGTACATACATACTTACAGAATTAAACATACTCTATGTACTTCTATGTATCAAAATCAGTATTCTATATATTTTTTTTGTTAAATGTGCATGTTTTCCTACTTTGAAAATTTATGTCTAATTGTATAATCACTAAATATCATGCATACATTATTGTTAAATCAATTATATCCTTAATACATTGTATTATGACCCCTTAAGATATCCCCTTAAGAAATTCTATGATGACCCCTCAAGACATCCCCTTAAGACCCCTTAAGACATCCCCTTTAGACGTTGTATTATGAACCCTTAAGACATCCCCTTAAGATGTTGTATTATGAACTCTTTAGACATCCACTTAAGACCCCTTTAGACATCCCCTTAAGACATCCCCTTAAGATGTTGTATTATGACCCCTTAAGACATCCCCTTAAGACCCCTTGAGACATCCCCTTAAGACCCCTTGAGTTATGATGACTCACCCTAAAATTTATAATACTTGTTAATATCACTTAATATTTATACTCAATTATACTCTTCTTTGATCCCCTTAAGACATCGTATTACGACCCCTTAAGACAACTTATAACTAGTGTTGGATGCTATTATTTGTTTTGATAGCTTATAGATTAGTATTTGATGCCATTATTTTTTTTGACTACTTATAGTTTAGTATTCGATGCCATTATTTGTTTTGACTACTTATAGATTAGTATTCAATGCCATTATTTGTTTTGACAGCTTATAAATTAGTATTGGATGCCATTATTTGTTTTGACACCTTATAAATTAGTATCAGATGTCATTATTTATTTTGGCAGCTTATAAATTAGTGTTAAATGTTATTATTTATAGAATTTATTAATGCTTTTATTCTCTAATCTTCTATGGTATTTTTATTTCTTAAAATTTTATCCTTTCTGGTATATAAACGGATTTCTTTTGTTTGTAAATTATGATTTATTGACTAATTATTGATTGACGCGAATTGAATAAGTCCATTGAGTAATTATCGCTAATTATTGAATGTACATATCATGTATATCATGTATGAGATCACTAAATTTGTAAAGTATAAATATTAAAATGTCCTATATTAATATCATGTATGAGATCACTAAATTTCACATTAATATTCTATATTAATGTCTTGACTATGAACATAAAATGCATAAATGTACATATGTAAATTAAAATTTCAAACAATAATAAAGTCCATAATTTATGTAATATATTAAGTGCGTGAAACCAATATATTAATCACATGCAATAAAGTCTATAGTACAACCCATGAACTAAAGTCCAACTAAGTACTTGATCCATGAAAGATAAAGTCCAACAGAGTACATGAGAAATGAAAAATATAGTCCATGAAATAAACAAATATAACCCATAAAATCATGTTTCTAGGTCATGTATTGTCTCTATAATCAAGAGACCTCTTCACACCATGCAGACTATGTGAATGACCTGAAACACTTTGTACAAGAGAAAGATGAAATAAGATGTAAGACAATGAAAAATGATTTAATGACAATTTAATTTATAATTCATCATAAAATTAAATCACTGTCACATTTGCGTCTAGATGCTCTGGTGCACCTAAAGCAACCTCTAAATTCTCTAAATCAATCTACATAAACGAGACAAATAAAGTTGAAATTAGATGTACAAGTCTACAATTAAAAATAATTTAATTCTAATTTAATTTATAATTTATCATATTTTAATTGTACTGTATTTTGAGGTTGTGTGCCCTCTTCTCGAGGACCTGTCTGTACATGCTCAACTACAAGATGTATCTCATGCTATAAAAGAAAAATAATAAGTAACAAATCTCATATTATGTATACATTCAATTTTAAATTTTAAATTAAAGTTATATTTAGAATATGTAATTTATAATTGACTTTAAATATAATAAAAAAATTAAATTACCATTTGATCTAGAGCCTACTCTACATGTCCTCCTGGTGGTGTAACTATGTCTGGGTTAGGGCTAAAAGTTGCACTAACAAAGTCCTACAAGATCAAAATTAAAGCATGTATACTTGAATTAGGTTAATATATATATATATATATATATATATATATATATATATATATATATATATTCAAGTTTGCATATTTTGTGTAGAATTTTTTTTAAACAACCTAAAAATCAGAGGCCTCATGAGTAACCGCAACATCAAATGTTTGCTTGATTCCCATTCTCATTTTGGTATCAACCTAGACATACATACATAGACATTTAACGCTTATAATATTTACAAGTGTACATGCATGTATTTCATATATCTAGTGAATTCAAAATTCATAATTGTAACTATACTAATGTAAACTTTAAACAATTTACAATATGAATGTACCTTCCCATGATCTATAACACCCGATAGTGGAGGAGTGCTCAACAATCCCTCAGGAGGAATCGATGTGGAAGCCGATTGACTCGCCTAAACCAACATAAATATTTCAAACATATATGTGATTGAATTATAAATTTAAAACTCGAGTTAAATTTATGATTTCATATATAATCTTCAAAATTGAAATCAAAATACCCCATAAGGGTTGCCAAGTACGACTGGCGTCGATGTATGTACTCGTGGAATAGATGATTTCCCCATCATTAGTGTCATATGTACACCAAATAGTTTGATTGTTAAAATGTATTGCAAATTTTTATTTGATATATACATCCATCAAAATTCTTATAAAATGAATGTACATAGATGCATATTTAATCATCTGTCGCAGCGTCCTCAGGGTGATGGTTTGTTGTAAGAAACTCTACAAATAAACTAATGCGACCAGATATGGGGGACGTTCCTTGACACTCCTAGAGCGGTACTCAAACCAGCTCCATAAAAAACTCCTCCATCATCATCGTCTCTATGCTCCCCACCCGCTATCGCAGAAGCATGTTGATCAAGGTCTCCTGCAAGTGTACTAAGGGAACCTAATGTTCAAACCAAACTTGATGATGTACAAGTGTGGGAATGGGAGGACCAATAGCAACAACAAGGGGTTGCACATGCATGGGGCATTCGGGATCAACCCTTTCCCCTAACCTTTATTGTGGCATGCCGCCACCAACACCCTAAAATGATTTAAAATCAAAATAATTGGGCTTTTTCCCCATAACAAACTCTACATATAGTTTTCTCAAAAAATACAATAGGCACTCCCAATTAGCATGTGGGGGACTATCAAAAACCATATACCATTGATCCCAAAAACATGCACTCATCTATGGATATATGGACCACCTCATGGATATTCTAGATTTGTTGGGTGGAATGGGTTATCGAGTAACGGGGTCAAGAAAGTAGGGGGATAGGTGGGATTTCATTATTTTAAGGTCTAATATTTGTTTGTAAGAGAGACCGTCAGCATAATATTGTATCATTTGTTCTCTATCTCGTTGATGCCTATCTAAATCAAAATTGACTATCCTAATGGCATCCACAATGTTTTGCATCGTAGATGCAAAATGTCTCACATGTGGTGGAATCAATGCTTAACTCTACATAGAATTGATTTTATTTTGTAAGGATGCAACCTGATCATTTATACGTGCTCACAAGCGGGCCTCGTCAAATGTGATAGGTGTTGGATGTGGCATATTAGGTGGAGGTGGAGGTGGAGGTGGAGGTGGAGGTAGAGGTGAAGGGGGAGGTGGATGTCACTTTGGATGAGGTGGTGGATTGATGATATCATCAATGTTAAAATCATCTAGATGATATGAGATATAAATGTGCACCTGCATTAAATTATACAAAATTAACATACAAACTTAGAAAAATTACAAGAAATAGTTAAATTTGACACTTGCACATGCAAATTTGTTTAAATAGGATGTGCATACATATATTAAGATCATATATTTAATTGAAATGCACATATATACATTGATTGAACTTGAGCATGTGCATACAAATTCAAAATTTAACATGTAGATACATTTAAAATAAAAAATATGATGCATAATTTGCTTGCATACATCATTAAACTAAACTATGTACATACATACAAATTTCAAAATTTAAGAACTATATGAAAAAATTTAATACATGTGTACATACTAAACAATAAACTTGAAACATTTAGAAAAAACTCATTTTGTGTCTAACACACACACACACAGAGATAAATATATATTATAGTTTTCCAATAGGAGAAATCATGATCTAGTAGATAGTCATAAAATATATACTATTATATATTATTCATTATAAGTTCATAAATTCCACCAAATTCATAAATTCGTGTCACTAAAAATATCCATCTAGAACCAAAATCATAAATTCACATCACTAAAAATATCCATCCAACAAAATTTATAAATTCTTCACATAAAATATCCATCGTTCACCAAATTCATAAATTCATATGTATGTAAGATCATTGCCTTAATTTAGAAACTATTATGGCTCTCTACTGCATCTCTTCATTTCTTTGTGTTTTCCTTTTCAGAATCAATAGTTCTCTCCTCTAGCCAAATGTGTCGATGCTCATCTAAGATCCCATCCATAGCCCTGACAACATCAACAAGGGTTTGCATCCTAGATGCAAACATTCTCACAGGTGGTGTGACACATTCTTCATTTTGAATAATGTTGATTTGATCTTGGATGGTTCTAACATTGGCATTGATTCATGCTTGCAAACAGGAACCATCGATTTCAGGTGGTCGAGGTGGGGGGTTACAAGGTGGAGTGGGTGGAGGTGGAGGTGAAGGTGGTGGAGATGGATGGCATGGATGTGGATTGTGAATATTATTGAATCGATCCATGTGATCTTTAAGATATGAGTGAACCTGCATTAGATTTGTAATTTCAAAATGTAAGATACATGTTTAGGAAATACCTTTAAACCATTCAATATAAATGGCCTTTAATTGAATACAAATGATAAAATATGTAAGCCTCATTTATGTCTAAGACATGTTACTAGAATGAAAATATAATTAACTATTAATATAGGATTGTCCAATTTATGAATGTTATAGGGCTTATGATTTAGAGTTTAGGATTTAGGTTTTAGGGTAATACGGTGGCTTAAGGGGATCTATGTAGTAAGGTCCTAGTACAAAATTACATGACTTTTAAGTGAATAAAATTTAGTGAACTTATTTGATCCCCTTAAGAAATGTCATATTAGGACCCCTTAAGAAATTGATTTACGATTTAGGGTGATAGGATGGCTTAAGGGGATCTACCTCTAGTGAGGTCCTAGGAGAAAATGACATGGCTCAAGTGAATAAAATTTTGTGAAGTTTCCCAAGACAACCAAATTTCATTAAGAGCCTAAGAAAAAATGATGGGTTTAGGGTTTAGGGTTTAAAGTTTAGAGTTTAGGGTCTAGGATAATAGGATAGCTTAAAGGTATATATGTAATAAGATCCTATGAAAAAATTGCATGGCTTAAGGGAATGAAATATGGTGGAGTTTCCTAAGGAAACCAAATTTCATTTTAAGGTCCTAGGACAAAATGAATGCTTTAGTGTTTAGGGTTTATAGAACTTAGGGTGAAGTTTTGGTGCCCCTTGGAATATAATGAACTTACAAGTTAGTGAAGAACATTTTCTTGTGGAATAGTTGATTGAGATAGCTCTTGTTTCAACTGACCAACCTAGATCATGAAATCTCAATCATATTATAATCTTGCACGATCTTATTATTGTTAAATTTGGTTTCCTTGGGCAACTTCACCAAATTTTGAGAACTTCTTTGATCCCCTTAAGAAATGTCATATTGGGACCCCTTAAGAAATCAATTTACAATTTAAGGTGATAGGATGGTTTAAGGGGATCTAGATGTCTAGTGAGGTCCAAATTTAGTCATAGCGTGACCTCATTGGTTCATAGCTCTGGGTCAAAAAATTTTGCCCCTATAATAAAAAAAAGTATCATGTTAAAAATGAATCAATCTATACATATCACAAAAATAATATACATGTATCAAAAAAAGTAAAAATTTCCTCCTACATTAGGGGATATCAAAATGAATATAAAATATTTTAATAATTATACTTTTAATCACTTATTAATAAATTATATCATACATAATTTTAATCACATAATAAAGGAAAAAATATACATATGTGGAAGATACAAAAATAAAAAGAGGCTACTCACATGGATCTTGATCGTTCTAGGAAGTACCTAGATTGGTGTATTTCATGTAGGAATCTATGTAGGTGTTGGGACCTTCACAGGTCTCTCCTTGTATATTTTCAACATTCCCACTCACTCCCTCTATACAATTATTTCCTTTGTTATTAGAGTTCTTTTAATCTTCTAAATTGACCTCTTATTTATAGGAGCATAATATGAATCCTCCTCTCTCTATTGTAATAATAACCTAGTTCCTCCAACCTATCATCATTTACCTCCTCCCTTTCCCATGTAATAGGTACCTTAGGTTTTAAATGGTTTCATCTTGGTGTCCTTGTTGATGCATTTCTATCCTTCCACATAAATCTATATAGTATCAAAATATAGGTAATTTTATGGTTATCTCCCTTAATTGCTAAAGAACCCATTATGCTTGAGGATGGGTGGATTATTATCTAGGATCACATCTTAAAAATCCTATAGAGGTCATGGTATGTGTTTCTTAATATATAAATTCCCATACAAGCCTCTTTCCATGTATTATCAACTCTCATATATAATAGACACCTTACTATTTAAATTTCATATGATATATACCCAAGTGTTTCCAATTGGAATTGCTATAATTATACTTTTATGGTATTCTAGATATTCATAATAGTTTTCATAAATCTACCAAATAGACCCATTCTTGACATTGAACCTACTTAATTTTGTGTATCTCCAATGAAAGAAGTCACCCATATCACTCTCACTCGCGCTCTCTAATCTTGTGGATATAATAGAATAAAGTTTTCTTCCAATGATTTTGATCCCTATTGATCTTGTCTAACTGTCATAGAGAGTGATCATCCACTCTTCATAAATGTGTAGAAACCAAAAGGTTTTATATTATGTGTTCAAATAAGTGAAAACATTACAAAAATCTCTACTGAATGGTGACAACAAAGGGCTTTTTAAGGAAACCAAATTTCATTTTAAGGTCCTAAGACGAAATTCAACTGCTTTAGTGTTGAGGATTTAGATTTTATAGTTCAAGGTTTAGGGTTTAGCAAACTTAGGGTGAAGTTTGGGTGGCCCTTGGAATAATTTAGACTTGCAAGTTAGTGTAAATTGGAAATCAATTGTACGTGCCTAGATTTACGAATTTTCTAACTAAATTTGCAAACAAACATTGATAAAATTTATGAATTGTAACTATTCTTTAACATATTGTTTTATAATCTAATTATAATTTAACATTGAAACTAAATTTTAACATATCATTTTCTCCATACAATGCAAATGAAATTTAAAACATTTAAACAATGCAAATGAATTTTCTTGAGCTCAAAATTACCTAGTTTTCAAAATCAAAATGATTTGTTCGATTTCAATTTAGGGTTTTAGAAAAAAAAATTGTCCCTATTCAATTTAGGGTTTCAATTTCTAAGCAATTAGGGTTTTTAATGCAATTTTTTCATTTCATGTCAAACTAGGGTTTTCAAATTCATTTTTTTTTGTTTGATTTGAATTCAGGGTTTCAAAAAGATTGATTAGGGTTTATAAATGCAATTTTTTTATTTCATTTCAATTTCTAGGGTTTTGAAATGTGTTTTTTTGCTTCGTTTCAATTAGGGTTTTCAAATTTCTTTTCTTTTGGTTTGATAAAAAAAATTAGGTTTCAAAAGCTAAAATTTGTTTCTAAAACATAATTCAAGGTTCATTTTTTCATTTCTATTCAAAAATCTTTAGGTCTCATTGCATTTTTTGATCTATTTCTACAATTACTCATTTCTACTATAACAGGAAATAAAATTCTTAGAACGTCAAATAAATTTTAAAAAAAATGCTAAAATCAGTACAATTTCAATAAAAAAAATGGGGGTGAGCGGGTACCTGGAGCTGTTTGTGGAGGTTTTTGTCACCTAAACTCGGGATCCCATCTGTTGCAAAATGTATTTTGTTCATTTAAAAAAAAATAAAATACCATTATAAAACGGGATCCTAATTTTTACAAAACCAGATCTCGAGTTTTATAAATCGGGATCTCGTTTCGTACTAATCGACATCATGTTCCTTGTCCATTAGTTTGGGACCCTTTAACAAATGGGATCCCAATTTTTAAAAAGTGGGATCTTGTTTTGCATTTAGGCTCAGGATCCCAAAGCTAAACGGATTAAAAATTAGGATCCCATTTTTTAAAAATCGGGATCCTGTTTATAAAAATCAGGATCCCATTTTTGCAATGCCAATTTCATTTTCTTGGCTAAGGAAAAAACTTCCATGTTTCGTGGACTCAACTTTGTGCACTTAACCTAAATGCATTTTTTAAGAATGCAAAATTTGAAATCTAGCATGCAAATGAATTCACACAAACCCTAATGCAAGATCAATGCAAGCTAGATGTATGACGAAGGACTCTAGATCAGACAAGAAAGTATTCAAAAAATTAGGTTCACCAAAATGAACCATAGATTTATGGGTAGGGCTTATAGGCTACTCTTGCGTTCTTAGGATATTTCACCTAAAAGGAGAGAGATAAACCCCACTCAAAAATCTATCTAGGTTCACTCAAATTATGCAATGTATGATGTTATTTAGGCTAAATGTAATGATCTAAGTGCAACTAAGCTAATAAATTGATTGATTATGAATGCAAAACCTAAGAAACAAGTGATGTTTGAAAACACATTGTGTAATTTGCAAAAACACCTAGAAATGAATGTAAAACTAAACAGAAATGAACCAAACTAGAAGTGTGCACTTGGAATGTGGATGGAGACTAGAAATTTCTTCTGGAATATTGTTGATGCTAATTTTCAGGCCTAGTGGGACTCATTTGCCATTCTGGGAAAATTAGTCCCAGTTCTAGAAAATTGTTCTGAAACCTGTTTCAGACAAAAGGGTATCTAAAAATGCAGAAAACTCAAAATTGACCTAGAAGTGGAGCTCATTCACCACTAATGGTGAATGAATCCATTTTTGAATTTTTTAATATTCAAAAGTAGAATCTGGAGCTTCTGATTTGCACTTTGATTCTCTAAAGGTGTACTCTTTCGAGACTCTGATTTCAGGATTTGAAAATGAGTTTTTGTTGATATTTTGACTTGTTGAATGAAGAGAATACTTTAGAAACATTGCAACTTGATCTCCAATGATTTCCAAGCTTCTAGGAGTCCTAAATCTACAAACACACAAGAAGAGAAGAAGAAATGTTGAATGTTAGGGCATAGGGGTTTGCCTTGGTCAAACCCCTTTTAGGTAATTAAACCAAAATGATGAAAGAATGGAATGAGACATGAAATAATGGAGTTAATTACCTTTTCATAATGTTTGATCTTGAAATTCTACAACAAAACATGAAGAATCTTCTCTTGAAGGTTTGAAAATTGATATCTTAGTGACTTGAAAATGATAAAACCCTAAGTTGCTTGACTTCAGATGGAAGATTGGTGCATGAATGAATGATAAGAGATGTGAATTAGGGTTAAAATACTTATATTTATAGGAAATTCACCTATTTCACCCATTAATACCTCATCACAAGCCGACATGAAGTAAGATTAAACTTAAATTTCACTTTTTTCCTACTCAAAGGTCAAAATTTGGCCAAATGGGACTCATTCGCCACCCATGGTGAATGGATACCACCTGGATGAGAATGATTTTCCATGGATGGCGAATGGGTCCCATGGGGTCAATTTAAGCCTTGGGATGCACAATATGGGGTAATAGGGGCCTATTAATGATGATGTGAATGTTAATTAGGGCTTGGGACATGAAATTCAATTTGAAAGTGTGATTAAATACACTTTACAACATTAAAATGAGGTCTGCATAGCCTAGAAAGGAACAAGAACCAATGTGAATGTGAAAGACACATTACAACACTAGTTTAACATTAATTTTATCTTAAAATCCTTTTAAATTGATGTGATAATGTTATTAAATACATTTTCTAATGTTAAATGAGGGAGAAATGGGTTTATTAAGTCTAGAAAAGCATGAAAGTATCTTACAACACTTTACAACACCTTTACAAGACATCGTTAAATGCATTTGAAAGGGTCCAAGACCTAGTGTGAATGCATAAAATACTTCACAACACTAGAATCAAGGCCTCATTAAGTTCAATTTATCATGAATTATTCCCATGTCAAGAAAGAGGTCCTTTTTTCTATGGTGCAATTATAAGTCGTTCTAAATATTTGTAATGATATTTTGTTCATTTCATATAATTTTTTATAGTTTAAAATCCATGGATAACTAAAAATATTTAATTACTTGACATCATTATTTGTGGTGCATGAGCATGCATAATTCATTTTTCTTTGTGACTTTTATTTGTTGTTCCTCATGTTATTCTTGGACTCTATGAGCCAATGGAATAGGAACTATTTCTAGAAGTAATGACCCTCCATGCACTAAAACATAAAGCATCATACACCAATAGAATAGGAATAGGATGTATCTTGTATTTATTTCATGATTCAACAATTGATCCTAGTAAATAACGAAAGGAATTCTTAATAGTTCTTATATTCAAAGAGTTATTTCTTGTATACCCACTTCATGTGATATCATAGTGATACATTCTTATTAGTTTAATAAGGTTAAATCCATAGTTTGGTCCTTTCAAACCTAGTGATAGCTTTTGGGGTTAAGCATATACTAATTACTAGTAAATAAATTCTTTATTTATCCATCTTTAGTTGTGCTTAATTCTCTTAGAGATACCTCTAGGTAAGAATTCCTAGGTCTAATTGAGCTTAAAGTTGAAGGAGGATTTACCAACCTTAGTAATTGATCAAATGTGTCTTAATTTGATCATAAGATTTATTCTTTTCTTCTCATGTTTGACACATCAAGAATCTAGGAGAAGATCCAACATTAGGGATTTTGGGACTCACAACTTTGAGCACAACACCCCTAATATTTATTAAGGGGAAGGGAACAGTGGTGAAGGGAAGAAAAGATGGGAATATGGAACAAGATGGTTTTGAAAGGACCTTCAAATTAATGGGATTTGGATTTATGAATTACACTTGCAATAAGTTTTTTGTTGGAGTATCCATGATCAGAATGCAATAACCAAGATAAAATTCCACAATGAGAATGTTTAAAATTCTATCAGAAAAATACATCTAAAAATACTTACAAAATAGGTGTATGTAAAAGGGATGTCAACCACGGATTGAATTGAACTAGTGGACAACTACATCAATGCATATTTATCATATAAGATAAATATCTTACTTTTTACATGAGAATCATGTCCATAATCATAATTTTTCTTTGGTATCTTATAACTCATTCTTAAAAGATAATTAAAGACCCCTCATTATCACTAGATTATGTAAGAATTTTAGGTTTTAGATAGTCACACTCCTTTGTACATGAAGATTATGGTCTTGAGTACTATGTTGTATTAACAAATTGATATGGATTAATAGAGATAATTATGATGAAATAGAAAATGATCTTATATTTGTAAAATAAATTTTAATAAATGACCAAATCATAAAAAGTCAATAATATATAAACCCTAAATGCCAAGGCAAGGTTATGTAGGGTGGAAAAAAGTAGGATCAAGCAATAGAATAAAAAACACTAATGAATTATAGAAATGAATAATCATGAAAGAGTAAAATCAAAACCATAATAAAATTGGATATAAAATGTAAGTAATTACAAAATTTATGTTTGAAATACTAATCAAGGAGAAAAAATGTGAATGGGAAACCCTATATCATGTTAAAAATGTTAGATTCACAAAAAATATTAAAAAATGCTTCAATACATTATCTACACAAATAAAGTTCACAAAACTAATTACCTACAATTTAAACTCAATAATAGAGATGGGATATATTATTTAAATAAACATGGAAGTTAAATTAGTATATGAGGTGCACTTAGCTTTAGCTACAATGATAGATAAAAATGTAATTTTAAATTAATTTATCATTATAAGCTAATTATTTGTCATAATAAGAATAATGTCTCAAGGTTTAAACTATCACAAAAAAAAATATTTAGATCAATCTTATGGATCACTCTTACACTCCTTGGGATCAATTTTAATAAATATTGCAACCACATAAATGATTTTAAAGGACAAAGTAGTGGTCTTGGGACATAGAATAAATGTATAAAATTAATCAAACAAAAGGATCTAAAAAATTAGGAATGAAAAAAGAGTTTTAGATACATGGAGAAATTATTAATGGTGATGCAAACTATATTAGAAGCAGATGATATTGTAGTAGAGAAAATGATAGAATAAGTGTACTAGAGTTAACCATAGTGTAGATGTGCTAGTTTTTGCAACTTTATCGGCATTAAAGCATAAAATTTAAAATATAAAAGTATCAGATCAACATTAGATAATGATTTTTTATCTTCATATACAACCAAAGAAAACTTAATTGTGCAATAAAAAATATGAATAACACTCTCATATGAGAACTTAAAGGATGGCTAGAAAATTTGGTTATTACTGTCTATTATGTTCTTGTAGGAGAAATGCATAGAAGTAGAGGGAAAGACTACCTACTTGCTAAAATAATATATTGGAAAACAAATAAATGATGGTAGCAAAGAACTTTACCACTACCATAAGGTTTTTATCCTCTATATTAGAGATTTTCAAGAATAAAATTCACATGTAATTTGTTTCATGTTTGATTAAGTGTAAGTAATGGGACTATTTCTCTTAATAATCTAAAACTTTCACTTGCAAACTGAGTAGGAGAGTATTATGTATTCTAAGTGATTTCTAAATTTCAAAGCAGAGTTTACAAATCATTAGTGCAACAAGATTGAAACAAGAATAAATAATGGTCAAATTATGAACCCAGTCTAACGTAACCATGTTTTATTGATTCATTTGTTATTACAAATCAAGACATTTCCATTGAGGTAAACATGAAACGAAATAGAAATTTATCATAAGAATAATAATTTTAACACTACACTTACAAAATCCCTGAAAAAATCTAATATTTTTTATCATAAATAATTAGAAATCCATTTTATTTGATGTTAAAGACTCGTAATGAAAAAACATAGCAATAATTATTTTTTATCATAAATAATTAGCAATTCATTTTTATTAGATGCTATAGATTCATAAAATAGATCAAATTGAAACTAATCACAATAAAGATTTAATTACAAAACTTAATTTTGTTTTTATCTTGAAAATATTTTTACCATAACTACAAGATGCCTCTAAAATAATTAAATATAAATATTATATAATTTATATTTCCACATTATTATATGTAAATAATTGATAGGATACCTTTTTAGTAATTGTCATTGGCATAGTGCTATTGTAATGAGTTTGGCTTTTTTAAGTTAACTAGTTATTAATAATTTAGTTTTCAACCAATCAAAAACAATATTTAAAAGAAGAAAAAAAATCAATTTTGTAAAGTCAACTTGTAAAATATTTAACTTTACAAATTATAAAAATTATTTCTTGTGCATATGATTGGTTAAAAAGTTATGTGTGTTATTGACCCATTTGTAGAGAAAGCAAGGTAAACATTTTTTTAAAGAATGATTTTTTATTTTTTGATTTATAAAGTCATTTCATTAAATCTTTCTAAAATATGTTACTTATTTTGACTTTTTTAAGAATATAAATGTTATTTTTGTATTAAAGGAAATCCCAAAAAAATTAATTAACTATTTTATAGATATTTGGATTCACACTATTAAAATAATAAAATAAAATAAAAATTGTATTATTCTTTCCATTAGAGTAATATCTTTGCTATCTATATTTTTAATATTTTATGGTATGATTTAATTATTATATGCTCTCCTTCTTAGATTTTCATTAATAATTTTTTTCCATCATGTATATTTTTATATTAATTTATATATTAGGTTCTCCAGAAAAATTATAACCTATAATATATTATATGTATATGCGATAACCTATATTATTTTAGGTCTTTATTATATATAATATACAACCTATTTTAATATAGATAATATTAATTTATATATATAACCTATATTAATGTAGAATTTATTTATATTGTTTCTATTTATATCTTATGTTGTAATATTTTGTAGGTAAATAAGTTAATCTACATTGTGTAGGTAATATATTAATTTATATTATACATTTATATTAATATATATGATAGGTTATTTTATTTTGTAGTTCTCTTTAATCTATATTTATATATATTAATATAAATTATATAAATTCACTTGACCCTCTAGTGCTCTGATCCTGCTAGTCAAAATGAAAACCCCACTTTTGAATTTGTCTCGACCCCAAGTGCAGCATTAGAACTGGAATGGGAGGCAATAATGAAACCAAGTGTTTTAAAAAAGTGAAAGTTCTTAATTTTGAAATGGTTCTACTTCCTTCCAAACTTGCTCCTACCCCACACATGGAGAAGGATGCAGAACCGGAATAAGGATGGAGCTGGCACAAAAAAAAATTTAAAAAAATGTAAAGTTATTAACTCATCTCGTCCTGCTCCTCTCATGCTCCAACTCTGCATTGAATTTTCTCCAACCTCGCACAACATAAACCCAACCCGACCCTTTTCCTCAAGTGTCACATGGAACTGGAATGGATTTTAATCTGGGCATGAATGAAAAAAATGTTTCACATTTGGATGCCGCTTCGGTTCCGATGTCGCTTGGTGTCCTTTCTCGTTCCGCTCCTGCTATGGAAAATGAAGGTCTCTCTCCTCTCCCACTTTGGATTTCATCCCACTCCCGCATCCACATAGGCAACAAAAGGTGAGTGTATGGTTCCAACTGTGCACTGAACTCAACTTGGTTTCGGCCCCACCTTGATAAATTTTGATTATAAAACTGGGACAATATATGAACCAAGGTAAAAAAAAGTGTCCTCGTTCATGCATGGTTCTGGCTCCACCCGAAATTGGCTCCACCTTCACATGGACCTTGTTCTGCTCCCGCATCTCGCATGGACCTAGGAAGGATTTTGAACCTAACATAAAGCAAAAAATATTCTTGTTCAGAAATTAATCAGGTTCTACCTTGAACAAGACCCGACTCTACTCATGTTGAAGGTTCTAATGTCTGGCTCAGTCCTGCTCCCACCTCTAATTCCAAGTGAATGCTTTAGGGATATCTTCTCATGAAATGCATTGATTGCATAGAATATATGAAAATTATGAAAGCATAGAATGAAATACAAAGTGGGTGAACTGTTCTAAGAGGTGATGATTAAAAACTATGGAAAATAGATTTGTTTGAAGGTTGTGAACCAGAGATGTCTCATGGCATGAGCATGTACTATCTGACATAATGCCTATTATACGCACAGTGATCTGGTGAAAAAAATTTAAGAAGCTTCAAAATAAATTGCAATTGGCAGTTGAAAGCCTCTTTCCACAATGTTACTGACATCCTCTTTTCCCAATGCCATTGTTAAACCATCCTCTCGGGCCATCTGAAATGAGGAAGCATACACGAAATAACTGAATCATTTTCTAGAACGTCTCAAGATGTTGTCTTTTATGGAATGCATTATTTGCAAGTGTTGTTTGGCAAGATGATATTCAATCAGAACGACAGAGGATATATGACCAGTTTGATATGATGGAAGAGCACATTGATATGATGGAAGTTGAAAATTAATAAAGGCAGAACACATGGTAAATTTTGATGCAATTTTGTTAAGTTTGATGAATTTTTTTTTTAATGTTAATAGGCCTAAGGAGTGGATAGTGGCTAGAAATGAAGCCTAGGAAGCTTTAGGGGGAATGCAAATATGTAATATTGTTGTATCAATGTATTGTAGTGATATGAAAGGTAGATATATCAATCTCAGAAAGATGATATATAATGTAAAAAGATGTAATGATGAAAATATTTGGGTTTATGCTCAAATTATGTAACTTATCAGACGATAACAAGAGATTTTCTTTTTGATTCTTTCCTATTGATATGTCTTTTGAATCAGGGTTTTGTAATTATTAAATATAAATAAAATATTATAGTGGTTTGTCCGCTTTTGATTAAAATAAATTAATAAATTATATAAATTATTATGATTTTATCTATTTATATTAATATATATTATAATCTATTTTATTTTAACCATGTATTTTTTATTTTAATTGAATAATTTATTTAATTTTTCAGTTTATATTTTATATATAATCTCTTTTTTTTCTTTTTTCTTTTGGTTAAATTATTATTTTCTTAATTTTTAGTATATTTTCCTTCATTTCTTTTAATAATTTTGGTATTTTTTTCTCAATCATTTTGTTATATAATTCATCTTTATAATTCTCTTAGAGTTATTTATTTACTATTTGAGACATTTAACCTTTAACTTTTTTTGATCCATTTATTTGTGTTATACAATATTACTAGCTATGGCACCTTGTGCAATGGGTATGCCGAAGAGGTGTGGAAGGTTAATTAGGAAACAACTGGTTTTTTTTTTCACACATTTGTGTAGTAAATGATGCTAATTTATACTTAACTACGCAGGGTGAAGGATCTTATAATTTTAAAACCTAAATTTGAATAGATCAATGGAAACTAATAATATACATACATATACTTTTCCTTTTTGAGCAAAATTAGAATACATTTTGTAGGTTGTGCTTGCTATGTGAATTTGTAAAATGAGTTTTCCTTATTGAACTGCACTTACTATTTTTTTATAACTTAAATTTTATGCAATGGAGTTCACAAATGCAACATTAAAGGTTGTTGAAAGATTTTTCTGTTGTAGTAAGTATTTTGCCTAAGCTGTTTTGGATTATTCATCTGCCATGGACCAGATTCATAGTGAAAGTAGAATATGTTTTATTCTTATTTGATCATTACATCTAGCTGAAAGTAAAAGTGATTTTTAGTACATTTGACAGTGTTGAAGCGTGCAAAATACCATGTCATAAAAAATCAATATAATCTCCATAAACAATCTATATACATTTATATTACTGTACAGGGGATGGTTTGATGTCAAATTCAAGAATACCGATACATAGTATGTTAGAAACCAAGATCAGATTTGCAAACAACCCAGAATAATCCTTCCACAGAAGATAAAATTAGAAAAAGCAGAGATTTGCAAAAAGATGTGCAGCATAATATTGTTCAAGAATTCATTAATTACATGATAATGATTTTTTTTATAAAAACAAAGATGCATAAACCTAATCTTATCTTGAGAAACAAGATAGCTCAATAAGATAAAGATGAAAACCTATAACCTAGGAATTAAATAATGCCTAAGTAAAGTTATTCAAAGTGTAATTAATAATTAATTACACCAACACCCCCCATAAGTGCAACTTAGGGAGAAGCAAAATTATTATGCAAAGATGGGTCCCAGCAATAAGGCCTGATCAGGTACTCATTTACAAATGCAATGATGAGATAGAGAAGGAAAACCTAATGGGACAAAACCCCCTACAATGAGATGACTACTGCAAAGAAGCACTAGAAGAACATTGTGGAGTAACACTGGAACCACAATCTAACAAGCAAGGAAAGATACTTATTTCTACAACTGAAACTAAAACTGGAATCATGATAATGTGATAACAAACCTGATCCCATGGAACACTAGAAAACTCACAAACTGAAACAACCCTAGAATCTATGAAGCAATAGTAGATGAGATAATGACAGAATCTGGAAGTCATGTATATCGATGCCGATGCCAAACTGTGACTGAAAATCTTCAATGGGAAGGAGTACCAAAAAATAGACTCTGGAATATTAACCATAAAAAATGGCCCTCAAACTAAGAAGGATCTGAACCAATGCAGATCAAGAACCATAATCTCTTAATGAAGTGTGAACCGATGAATCCGATATGTGTCAAGCAATAGAAAAAATGTGGCCAAAAGAAACTAGGAAACCAGATAACCCATACGAGTTGCCAACAAATCAAGATGGATATGGAGATCAAAGTGAAGACTACACTCTAATCAGATTTATTATGCAAGAAACCCCCCTAAATGGAACTTTATCTTAGTTCATTTATTACAATAACCCAATGATTGTAAAAGGAGAGAATCTTAAACATACATAAAAATAAAAATAAAATAGACCTTATATCTATGTAGAGGACTGAATCAGCTTTCCAACGCCACAAGAATGACAAAAAATGGATCACTGAGTCAAAAGATATGCTCTCTAGAGTGAAAATATCTGAGTTCAAAGGCCTTCAAAATAAATCTGGAACAAAATCTAGTAAAAAAGCCTACACCACTAGATAGGCGTCGGAATCAGCTTTTTAGCGATATCTTATTTGCAAAAAATAGACATCATATGCAAAAAACACACCCAATTTCGTGAACAAAAAATAGACATCGTATGCAAAAAACACACCCAATTTCGTGAACATTGCTCCAGAATGCCTAATAAGGGTTGCGGGGCACCTAGGGGGCTAAAAAAATGAGCCCCTAGTCCCATGCAAGACCAAGGGGCTAGCGGCTTGGGGCTTGGGCGGAGCCCCTGGTCGCCCATACGATCATCACTGGTGTCGGGCGGCCCTGCGGGGGCTGGCGCATAGTGCCTGGTCCTTAATACGACCACAACCAAGCTATGTAGAGCCCACAGGAGGCCCCTGGTCCTCCATGTGACCAGGGCGGACCGCGGAGGAGCCCGCGGGGCTAAGCTCAACAGCGGCGCGTTGGTGGAGGAGCTAAGCGGCAATGGGGAGTTGACGGCAACCCGGTGGCCGCCCAGTGGAAAAAGTGCATTTGAACTGGAGGTGCCAGCACACATCCTGAGAAGAGCACATTTTTTTATTTTTTTTTATTTTCGTGCATCAAAAGGCATGCTGGAGAGATTGTACGGCCCCGAGGCAAAAAAATTTTGCCTTCCATACCAACTGCTCAGAAATCAACGAAACGAAGGGCGATCTTAAAGTTTTTGGCCATTGCAAACACAATGGTGACCTCCATTTCTACTCAAAAAGCTCCAAAAATTTGGCTACCCCAGAGCTTGCAAAAAATCTTTGAACTTCAAACCCTCACAGATTTGGTAAACAATGGCTAAAATCTACAAAAACAAAAGTCAATCTTGACTTTTTCCAGCACTCTGAATCCAATGGTGAAGCTCGATCTGATCCAAAATTTTACATAGATGAACTCAAGGCATGATACCCTCGAGGAATCCCGAACAAACCCTGCAATGATTTTCTCAAAAATCTAAGAAGGTGTTGCAAATCAAGATTCTGATACCATGTTATAAACCAAGATCAGATTTGCAAACTAGAATAATCCTTCCACAAAAGAGAAAATCAAAAAAAGAAGAGATTTGTAAAAAGATGTGCAACATAATATTGTTCAAGAATTCATCAATTATATGATTATGATTTGCTTTATAAATGCAAAGATGCATAAACCTAATCTTGTCTTGAGCAACAAGATAGCTCAATAAGATAAAGATGAAAACCTATAACCTAGGAATTAAATAATGCCTAAGTAAAGTTATGCAAAGTGTAATTAATAATTAATTACACCAACACCCCCCAATAAGTGCAACTTAGGGAGACTAACAAAGCATGCACCTAAAACTAAGATGAGTGCAAGAAAGCATGAATAGGTCCCGGCAACAAGGTCTGATCAGGTACCCAAATACAATGCAATAATGAAGTAGAGAAGGAAAACCCAGTGGAACAAAACCCCCCTACAATGAGATGACTACTGCAAAGAAGCACTGGAAGAACACTGTGGAGTAACACTGGAACCGCAATCTGATAAGCAAGGAAAGATACTTATGTCTACAATTGAAACCAACACCAACACGGTACACACTGATAGACATATCCATAAATTCAATGGTTTTGATTTGTTTTAGAGTTCTATTATTTAACCATGTGTAAGAGAACAAACAGGGGCCAAGTTTCGAACATCTGCCACTTAATAATATTTTAAAACATCAATAAAAAAATAAAAAAACATGATTTGAATCCTTTGTTACATCAATAAAATAGTAAAAAACATGAATTGAATCATTTGTTTCGTTCCTTGACTATGCTTCCACATCTTGTGAACAACTCACGTGTTTGGTCTATACTCCCTCTATGACTGGAAGATCAATGATGAAAGAAATTTTCAAATGGATGGTGGTGATGGACACCCTTTCCCTCTATCGGTTTCACAAAAATGGGCTTCACCTTCTTCAATGGGAGGAAAGTTAAAGACAAAGAAGATGTGGTGAAATTCTTACGCCTACACTCACAAGTATCAGATGTGATCTTAAGCTAGAAAATCAGACCCCTCTTTTTCTTCTCACATAAATCGCCAAGGACACCCTTCATTCTCAGCTCTGGTATTCCTCATATCTCTTGCTTCATGGTATGCAACAAGCAAGAAGCTATATGAAACCCAAAGTTCATTAAAGTTTGATGCTTCAATGGTTGTGTTGTTGCTACCAGAAGCTATACCATGACATGATTCCATCATCTTGAGAAGTCCACATCAAGTCAATACATATCCCGAGGACAAATATAAGCCCCTGCGCAGTCATGAACTGGACAACTTGGCTTGACATGACAACTACTTTCCGAAAGTTTTTACTTTATTTTTTCCTTTATAGTACCACTGCATTTCAAACAAACAAATTTAAGTGAGCATTCTAGAAAGTAGAAAAATACTGCGAAATGATGGACCGCTGAGATTCATTTTAATGTCAACCAAGCTCTATCCTTCTTTTTGGACCGTTGATAGGAAAAATAAACTCTGAAAGCTCACATAGGACACGCCTTCAGCATAATTATATTATTCATTCTTCTCTTATTTCTTCATCATTTTTTGCCTATTTTCACTTTTGCTTCATTTTTCAATCTCCTCCCTTCGTACCCTCTCCCACCACTTAATTCTTCTTAAGTTTATTTCTACAATCATATTCTTCATTATCCTCTTTCTATGATGAATCATTGAGTTAGGGTTACTAGGGTAAGGTCATTAGATTTATTTATTCATTGTTTCAGACATTTAACTTTTACTTTTTTAATCTGTTTATTTGTGTTTATATATCGTATTACTATATTATTCATTCTTATATTATGTCTTCATGATTTTTTCACCTATTTTCACTTTTACTTCATTTTCCAATCTCCTCCCTTCTTACCCTCTTCCACCACTTAACTCTTCTTAAGTTCATTTCTACAATCATATTCTTTATTATCCTCTTCCTATGATGAATCATTTAGCGTGCTTCAAAATGTCAATTGAAAATAGCATACATAGTTTAATCTAGAAGTGTTTACTCTATCATTCATGGACTTTGAAAAAATCATAACATCTAAAATCATTGATTCATTAATATTTAACAATTATTAAAGTTACACTTGTATCTACTACGAATCAAATATAATTTAATATAATATATTTTATTTTTTTAATATATATATATATATATATATATATATAATTAAAAATAAATAATTTGTAATAAATAATCATTTTAATATATAACAATTTTATATTAATAATAAGAGAAAAAACATTGCCAACATGTAATATCTAACTTTTAATGATTTTTAGTATATATTATATTTATTTTATTTATAAAATTTATTTAATATATAATAATTCGTAATATAACATTTATTAAATATATTATTTATTTAAAAGTTAGTGATTAAAATTAGGTTTATAGCTATGGATAGTGTTAGTTAGGGTTAGAGATAGGTCTAGGATTAAGATAATGGTTTAAATTTTATTGTTAAAGTTAGAGTTAGGGATAAAATTAGAGTTAGGGTATAAGTTAGGGTTAAGGTTAGGTCATTAAAATAACTAATTAACAATACAATACTAAAACATTGCAAGAGTTTTATCGATTAGATTGTGTCAAGTTTTTTGCATCAACGTTTTGAATCACACTTCGTGATTCATCATTAGAATAGAAAAGACCAAAGGAATAGAATGAAAGTTGCAGACCAAGAAGGAATAAAAAGGTGAATAAAAAGGAGGGAGGGAGCAAGGGAGCGAGCGAGGGAGGGAGGGAGCGAGCGAGGGAGGGAGGATGGTACGAAAGTCAAGGTGGAAAGAAGGACAACTTGACCAAAGAGGAAATAAAGTGAAAGAACCAAATAATAGAAAACTAAATAATTTTCATGGATTGTGGAAATCTATTACCACTAATACTAAAACACTATAATTAACAAAACTTAAATTTATTTTTTATCAAATTTAAAAAATAATAATTACAATACTATTAAGTCAAGTACTAACCACTAAATGACACTTGTTATTATATAAAATTGAATGAATTGCAATTAATTTCATAAAGATGAAATTTTATTTAATGTAAAAGTTCAACATCTTTAAAAGATGACTCTAAGATCACGTCACGTATGAGACTTAATAGAACCAATATCCCAAACTATAACTCTTACCCCAGCTCAAAAACATGACGTAATTTGGGAAAAAAAAAAGTATGCGTTTTTTTCCCGACCTAGTTAAGAAAAAGAAAGAAAAACAAAAACTGAACGAAAACAAGGAATAAACCCATGAAAATTCAACCTCGTCTCCCTGTGCCAACTTTCACTGACAAACAACTTTATTTGTCCGAGAGAATGAGAAGTGCATAGGAAATAACCGACATTATCCAGTTTTCCATTCTCCAAGAAACATAACAGCTAAAAATCCCTTGTATTTCTTTCAATGGGATAGTCTGTGATCTAATGAATATTCGCTTCAAATGCCCAGTTGTTCCTATGGTGGGTTCTCTTAAGGCGTGGTAAAATCGCAGAATCAAATCTCCCATCGTTTCATCCCTTAAGGCTTGGCTCCCATGGCGAGCGAAAAGGCATATTTGGGCCTGGTTCCGATTCCTGTCTTTTATTTATGAAAGGAATTATAAAAATAATCAAATATTTGCATTTAGAAACACATATGACACCGACCCAATAGCGCACAAATCTGTGTGAGACAAAGCAATGCTAACACAAAGCCCAGTTATATATTGTTGCTCATAAGATAGATAATATAGATACGCAATATAACACTTGTTGTATCAACAGACCTAGAGAAAGATGGTGAAGTTCATGCACTACATCTTTAGATTTATATTATCACACAACCTGGCGAATAGGATCCAAGATCGTCCCTGTGACGGAGCAAGCAGTAGTGGAATGACAATCGTAACCGCATGACAACTTCCAAAACACTGTTTCCACATAATCAGACTCGGAATAATTTGCCGGCACCATTAAGTTGCGGTTACTGTCGGGCGCCCAGCACACGCTGTTCCCACTTGCAAAGCTCACCACCATTGGTTTGTACTGGTAGGGTACTCCCTTCGTCAATGTCTTTCATCAAAACAAATAGGAAACCAGGATTAAGATCAATATATTAAATGTGGTAAGCTTAGCTCCTTCAATAAAACAGAGGAGAGAAGACACTGAAGAAGAGAAACAAATCATACCACAGAGCTGGCCCAGGCATCGCCAGGAGTCCATGTCATGTTGTTCACACTAGAAGGGTCCCAAATACCCAGCTCAGAACTGTTTCCAACGATCTTAAAAACTTGCCCAAAATCGGCATGTTGAACCAATACAAACGTTACGGTCACATTTTCCCCCTGCAAACACACCCCAATAGAAAACCCATTGGTTTCTTAGGACTCTCAAACACACAACATTCAACATTTTATAATTGTAAAATAATTCAAGTAAACTCTTTTTTCATCATTGTTTCGGATTACATTCCAGATCTATAATCAGGATGAGATAGGCAAAGAAAATTCAATTAGATTATGTGATCGTATTCTATATCTATAATCAGAATGAAATAGCTAAAAAAAAGAATCAGAAGTAAATAACAGATCACATTAATAAATAAATTAAAAAATAGAGTTAAAAGAACTAAAAATAATATGGTCTACTCTTTTCTCTAACCATCTTATCCTATTGAATGTGATCAAAAAGATTGAAGAAGCTATCATTATGATAGACAAGAGAAGAGTAGTTCAAAGTTACATACCGAAGTAGGGACTGCAAGAAGGCTGAGCACACCCACAAATACGAACAGCAGGGCAAGGCTTTTCACTTGGACAGCCATGACTTTTTTCTTTGCTAAGAGCAAAATCAGAGAAAGCAGGATGTTCAGTAAGTGAGAAGAGAAGAACCTTCATATAGAGGGATCAAGTTAGCGACCTTATCCATTTGTGAAAGGGCAACAAGTTGTGTGGTCCTTAATATGCCAGGTGTGCTTCTATACGTACTACAATGACGATGGGTATCTTTGAAATGATAAGATCTGATAACGACAGCAGTGACATTTAGTGCATTTAATGGGGGATGAATGCAGCAAGTTGAAGGCGGCTATAGTCATACTGACAGTGATAAAAAAACGTGGAAACTGGTGACTTATTCTACCCATTTGAGCTCTCAAAGAACATTAATTGAGGTTTATTCTTTATCAGACTGGCTGTCACTGGTTCTAAAATATGGAAACAAGTTAATCAAGCGGATTATCAATGTCACCTTATAACAAAAATATTTATGTTTAGATTAAACAAATAACACAGTTCTCTTTCAATCTTGTTCCTCAAAAACCAGGAATTAATATTTAATGTCGGGGAAGAAAATATCTCCTAATTTAAAGGAGAAAACATGATAAATAAATAAAATAGGCGAACGGCCATCAATTTCCATGCTTCAGAACTGGGACCACCTATCTATACACTGTTGTAGCAGTTATAAAAATTATCTATAGCGCGTCTTCCTGCCTTCTAATTCTTCACCCTATACTTTAGAGTCCATAAAACGTGTCTTTCTAGAAGCGTACTGGAAATTTACAGTAAATTATAATCACTATATTGAAGCTGTGGTATGTTGTCACTCAAATTGTATGGAAGTCCCTTTCCAACTTAAATTAATTAATTAAATAAAACTTATTTAAAATTAAATGTATCTCGATGACGATCTGTAAACATCATGCGTGAATTTCTACACTCAGTGTCCGTGATCATGAATGATTTATTAAATGTTTACATGATCAAGTACTCTATAAAATAAATTAGATTTTAATAATGCTTAGGAAATAAGTAATTTATGAAATTTAATTTTCAAATGATTTCAATGTTTGATTTTTAAAAATTTAGTTTAAAAAATGTCACATTACTTTCTCAAATAAAATTTTATATTTTTCACTTTTAAGTTATCCTTATACTTAATATGAACATCACTATAAATAAGATAGTATAAAAATGTATCTTAAAAAAATCTGTAGTTTTTTAAAAGAATAATATTAGCATTCAACATCTAATTAAAACAGTTTTCTGTGATTTTTACTAATTCACTAAACTTTTAAGTTGTTTTTCTTTTGTTTTAACACAATTTTAGTGTGTGATTATCCAATACACATTTGTCACTTACATCAATGGAATTTGATAATATGATATCTTAATAAAAAACCATAAAAAACATCTTTATAAATTATTAAATATTAATTATACAAATAAAAACATCTTTTATTTAATTTATATAATAAAAATTATTAAATATTAATTATAAAAGTAAAAAAAAACACATCTTTTATTTAATTAGCCTCTATAATACTAGCATCTCTTAGAGTTATGTGTGTATTCTAGTTTACTTGTCTTCCTTAGAATTCTAACATGAGGATAGAAAATATGTGGAGATTTCATGTAGGGTTTCAATAGTGTATGGTAATTCAATAACTTGACATGTTTTTTTCATGTTTGTTCAATTTGATTAGATTTTTTTAGATTGAAATTTGAATTAAGTTTAATTGCAGTTGTAAAATTGATTTTTTTTTTTTAAATCTATAAGATTTTAATAGATTTTTTTTATATGGATATTTATCTATAAATTTAAATTATTTTTTGTTCAATAATATGTTAAGATATATTAAAAATAGTTATCTTTTATGATATTTTTATTTTCATTTTGACTGGAAAAGTTGTTACTATTTTTAAGTTTCTTTTTACCAGTGATAACTTTAAGAAACACTCCTAAAAAAAAGATATAAAATTTTGGCAAATCTTTCATTTTTTCTAAAAAAAATATTAATTTCTATTGCTATATCTTTGATTTTTTGAAAAAAGTATTAATTTTAGTTTCTCTAAGAATTCTTTGATGAATTGCATCTAAGAAATTGAGGCAGATGAAGAAGGCTTCTCCAATGATGGAGGGGGTGTAAAGGGAATATTTTTCTCTATGGGATAACATATTCCACCAAATAAAGAGGACGAGATGTTTTGATTTGATACTTATTCTTCTTCTTTGACCTTTGTATATGCCTTATTTTTTGGTCTCTAATATCTACTCCAAAATTTTCTTGCTAATGAGAAATAGGGGAAACAATATATTGACTTTCTTCATTTTTCTTTTAAGAAATAGGGGAAACATTGTATTGACTAGGCATGTATCCTTCTTGTAGCTCATTGGAAACATAATGTTCTATTTCCTAAGAGTCATAATTAGTTCCTTATTCAATTTCTTCATCAAGGAGCTCAGTTTCCATTTCAGCCTCCATTTTCTTCCTCCTTTGTTGTTATTTTATGTTCTTTCATTTTTGTCTTCTCTTCTCATAGCTCTCCCTATCTTTACTCCTCAAGAGGTAAGTGGATAATATTTCTATATCTGAGTATGTTTGTTCTTTACATATATTACTAGAAATATTGGCTAGTTTTTGCAACTTAGATATTAAGGGTTCTTCCACATTTTCTTTTCTTTTCTACCTAGTATTACAAGCAAATCCTATTTTAGTTTGAGGGTTAGTTATCTTTGTATACTGTTGGAGAAATCCAAGATGAAAGAGCATGAAACAACTTCCACAAGTGGAACAAAGTAAGAACAATAGTATGTCTATCAAAATAAAATGAAGAGTGTATGATACAATGAACAAGCCTTGCATATATAGGAAAGGATGAGGATGTAGGAAGGTAGGAATAAACTATTGACTACCCCTCTATAAGTGGGACACTTGTGAGCTCACTTGAAAAGTGGGTGAGAAAGTGTCAATAGGTGTCTCAAGTCATGAGGACACATGTCTCAATATTATGAAGTGAGAGAAAAAGAAAAAGAAGCCTAAGTAAACTTAAGCTAGGTGTGAATAGGTCAATCTGAGATAGGTGATTAGCTAACTAGTTAGATAAAAAAAATATTTACACTAAGACCCCCTTAAGTGAAAATTAGGGAGTAATGTATGCACTAATGATGAGTCCTGACTACTAGGCCATGTTAGGTACTCATATACAAATATCTCAAAGTGGAGTAATGGAGAAAAACCCAGTGGGAAATAAAAACCCCTCTCCAAAAGAGAAATGCAATGAAATAAAATGTACAAGTGAAGAAGATAAGTGATAGATGGAGAACTCATAATGAACCCCCAAGGACTAATTCTAGCACAATTCATAATGAATGTTCTCCCTATAGGAGAAAAAAGAGAGAAGGTTAGGTGACCCCCCAAAAAATGTGAATTCATGGACTCCATATGAGGAAATGTTTCCTCCCAAAAAAAATAGTAGAAGAGAAACCATGTAGCCTCCCTTCAAAATGATTCTTGTAGTGTCAGTAGATGCTTGACACTGTATGTTGAAGATGATCCATGAACATTAAACAGAATTTTCCCCTTTGGAAGAAACAACACCACAAATGTGTGCAAAATGAATTCCCATTCCAAATAGGAATATTCAAGAAGTAAACTAAATGTCTTTGAAATGATGACATGATTCCTTCAAATGATGCCCAAAGATCTCCAAGTGAATTTTGATTTGTGATGGATGATGATAAAATGGATTAGGTACCATAGGTGATTTTGGAATAGGGGCCGTGAATATATGGTTATGTCTAGAACAATGTGTATTTGATACTATTGCAGATGATGATAATTGAGTTAGATATGCTAACTTATGAATATCTACACAATATTTCATGATAGAAGCTTATGTAGGCGAGGTAAGAGCAATATCCAAAGATACAAATGATGATGAAAATTCATCAAAGTTGTCATCAAATAGAAGAAAAATATCCTCAATGATGTCATCCAAATATACAATCCAACATTATAAAAATAAACATATGATCTCTAGTAGATGTGCATCCCCATGTGGTGGATCTGGAGTGATGAAAGTAAGGTACTTGGTGGAACCCTCAAAATTTTTGATGTTCCACCAATCCAAATGTCTTAACTTGTATGGTTTCTTGGTCTTAAATAAAGTAAGGGTTTAGGGTTTTATGTTGTATGGTTGGTTTACTTAACATATTCTCCCCTTCTTCTAAATCCCCTTCTTCTAAATCCTTGTATTTGGGTCTAATCCTTCATTGACTTGTTATAGTCAATCTCCTTTCAGATTAAAAAAACTTATGTCTTTTACATTCATTTACCGACTAACCCCTTATGCTTAGGATTCCCCATTTACCTGTTGTGTAATATTGGGCCTTCTTATTTTCTTGGTTTGGGGTTAATGTTTTATAAAGTTGGGTAGTTTGAAATGTTTGGCCTTTACATCCTTTACCAAAAATGGTCTCAAGTCCTTTTAAGTCCCTATCCATTGTTGCACCTAGTCCATCCCCCTTTAAAAAATAACTTGCAAGCATGTGCTAATTACCTTCACTTAAGTACTCACTCACCACTCAATGTATCTCTCATCATGAATTGTTTCATGACTATTTTCCTTGAATTGGTGATGTGTGATGGACATGTCCCTTTGTATCACTCATTGCAGATAGGTTTTAAGCCTTGAGTTTCCTATTAGTGATGCATGATGTGAAATATTTCCTTTGTATCACTTGCTTCCTTTATATCGCTAATTGCCCAAGTGCTTTGAGTTCTAAATCAACAATACATGATAACATTATAGCCTTCACATTTGCTATCTCATCGCTTATTGTGGATTGTTTCTCTATTACCCATTTAAAAGTAGCGATGAGTGATGAAGTCTTTTGTTCCAATGTTTCATCACTTATTTGAAGTGTAACAAAGGGCGATGCTTCTGTTTCCCTTGATCTTGTAGTATGGACACATGCCAAATCTTTCTCCATCGCCATTTCTCTCTCATCACTAATGTGATTCAGTTGTTGAGATATAAAATAGTGATGAGCAATGGGAAAAGGATAAAGTCAAAAGGAGGACCCAAATCTAGCGGTTAAGATCCTATTGTGTATATGGGCATGTGTAGGATCATCATGGAAAAAACAATCCCTTAAGTGGCAAAAAATTCAGAAAAATCAGTGCTAGGCAACTTGACGTAAAAATTTGAATAAGTTATCTATATTATTTCAAAAATATGTAAGAATAGAATCTATAGAAAATTGAATGCAGTTTCTAAACTACTAGGTTTATTTAAAAATAACTAAAATCTATTTGGTGAAAATTTGAATTTTCAATGCAGTAGTACTTAAATTTCAGGGAAAAAATAAGAAGTAGGTGTCTGTCTGACCACCCTAACCATAATAAAATGATAATATGTTTTTATAAGATTTTATATATAAGTAGAGGACTCATGTTTGGATGTGATGCATATTAAATTTTTGTAATTTTTTTCCAAGTAAATAATTAATTATGATTTTTTTATTACAACTTTTAAAAAATATAAAAACTCGTATGTCTGACCACCTTAACTTGGTCAAAACTTCATGAAATTTAATTTTTATTTTTTAATCATATAGTATGTCAAGCATAGAATGTGACACATGTTTTGGATTCAAAAAATGTGATACTGTTTGAAAGTTATAGATTTTTTTCAATGAACCTATCGATTAGGACTTTAGTCGTAATTCTAATAGAAAAAGAATAATAATTATTTATTAAATTCAAATTAAAGCATAATTTATATTGGTGGAAAGCTGAGAATCTCCTCTAAAAACCCTTTTTGTTTCATCAATTTTGGGTAAAAAAAAAGTTGTCAGCCACATACCCTACAAATACCCATAATATTGCCACTTTTTGGCCCATCATGATCCTACACATACCCATATGGTTCACATTACTGATAAGACACATAAAGGAAAAGGAACATTAGTGATGAGCGATAGACTGTTAAGTCTAATGCCCATCGCGCAACCTAAAGCTATCGTGGTTACAAGTCGTGGTCTAAGGAACATATCAATGATGAGTGATGGAATATTTGATGGAATATTCCCCTCATCGCCAGGCCTTAATGCATAATAGATTCATCCAAGGGAGCTAAGATCAAAGTAGTGATGAGAAATGGCTTTCAAAGTAAAAGGTGACTAAGGAAAATAAGGACGATGTGGCAACATCTAAAGGAACTTCTAAAAGAAAAAGGAAAAGGAGCGAGGTGAAAGGAGAGCTTCTGATGATGTTTTAAATCAAAAGATCATTGGCCAGAATTTGAACTGAAACAACTAAATGTCAATTCGCTCATATGGGCTTTCTTTTAGGCATTAATGGTGAATACGCTCCATTCCTTTGCCATAAATAGGGTTGTTGGCCTATTTTCTTTCACAATTACAATTGTTGAAGAGTAGAAGAGTTGGTCAAGTTTGATAAGAAGGCGTGAAGAGCTCAACCAGAGTATTACAAAGAGAATTTGAAGAAAAAATAGCTGGTTTTCTTGGGTAGGTCAATTTCATGCCTCTGTGAGAAAATTCTATGATATTAGATAATTTGAGGATTGAGTGAATTGCTAGGGTTTGTAGTTACGGATGTATTTCTTTGTTCAAAAGGGGATTACAATTATTTCATGTAGGGTTTGGGAAGTAGAGTGAAATTTTATGAAATAAAGTTTGAGCCCTATGAATTTAAAGTTTAAATTGAAATCCCAAGCCAATTTAAAACCCTATTTATGTTACGTTGTAAAAATGAGTGAACCCAATGAATCTAGTGCTAAGCCTGAAAGGAAACCTAAGCAAAAAATGGGTTAAAAAGCAAAAACCCAAGATGAAAAAGCCACACCTAAGCTGGATGTGCCTAAGGCATCTATAAATTGAAAAGGAGAAAAGAGAACTCTTGCTAGATTCATGGAAGGTGAATCTAAGGGTTGTTGATGCTATGTTTTGCACACTTTCTCAATAGAGGTAATGCATAGGTGTCACACCTCTCTTGAAAGGATACTTCCAATAGCAAGTTGTTGAAAATCACCCCAAGGTCTCTCAAGTGTCAGGTCATAACTTGTAGGGAATTCCTTAGTTAATATTCGATGTGATCTTGCTGGTAATCACAGGGCAGACTTAGGAAGCTAGATAAAACGAATCAGATATTTTAAGTTGAAGTTCTGAGGATGGGAAGTTGGAATGTGAACTTTACTATAGGTTCAAACAACAATCTGGAACTCCAAAGTTTTTCTTAAGTTTTGGCTTTACAATGTGCAATGAACCTTAGCATAGGCTATTTCTAAAAAAGGAAAAAAAGAGTAGGGAAGAGGAGAGTTTCCTGAATTTGCAACTAACTATGAACAATGATCATGGAGGTTCTACTATGGACAACTTCCTTCAAACAAAATTTCACTTAACCAGAAAAGTCATAGTCTCATGAAATTTGTGCTATCTTCTAAGGCCTGCAGATATTTCACACTTCATTCACCATATACATGCATGAACAAAGATAAAATTTTAAATCAGTTTTAAGTTTAAGTCCAGACAAAATTTACATAGCCATCTACCAGCATCAAACAACAAAAAGTGTCGACTAGGAAGGCATCTACATAGAAAAAAAATTCATAACCACAGAACAACATTACCAAATCTATCAAATCAACTTGAAGCTAACTAAAACATCATAGAAAATATAACTAAAACATTTAACTATGGGAGATTGAACCATGAAACATGTAGAGAAACTCATAAATTCACCAAAGTCAATGTATTTCTATTAAAATTTATGCAGCATGCCATTACAACAACTCAAATCCCTTTGAAAATAAGAGGAGACCCCCTATTTATAGTATCCAAAAGGTAGAATGAATGGCCAAGATTAATTTTCATTATGTGACAAAGATTGATTACAAATTAGGGTTCTACCTACCCCACAATATATTACATTTTTAAATACAACTTTGTCCTTATCCCTGTCTTGTCTTCTAGTGGCAACATTGTAGCACTTTGTCTTTTAACTAATTTCCCTTTTGTTGTAGCTATTTCCTTAGGAACTCTTCATCAATAATAGGGTTTCCTTCCTGCTTCTTCAAATCTGCATACTCTATGAACTTTAAAATTAGCAGTTGTCTACTTATCAACTTCCAAAATTTTAGATCGTAGCATTTGATAACTCCATTTTTTGGATCGGTCGATGAACTTTTCCCAGTCTTCATCATACTTAGCAACATGGTCTCTGAATAGCTCTGACTAAGTGAAGGCTTGGGCTACAAAAATTAGGAAATCAGTGGTGATATCATTCGACATCCCATCCTCCATCCTTTTCTAGAAATGGGGCTTTATCTTCTCTGAATCAATTTGCACGATAGGCATATCATAGCCCATTATCAACTTTAAGTACCAAGTGCAATCCGATCTAACTTCCTTAGCCCACTCGATGTCTAGATCAACTTTATCAAGCACTTGCTCCATCCTTTCCTTTCGATTCACAAAGTCTCGCTTCCATACATCCACCAGCCAGTGGTCATCTTTCTTAAATGAAAGCTCATTTTCCCAAGTCATGCTAGGCAGTTTGAGAATAGCCTCAAACTTCAGGTAGGTGGATTCATATCTCCTTGGGAAGTCAGTGCAAAGTTTCCCCGTACCCTCGAGAGATTGTTGTACATACAAGAATTTGTTTGTTGTCCCAACAACATGACCAATTCCCATGTTCCCAACATATAGGACCTGTTGGAACCAACTCTCTGTAGTCTTATCCAAGTTCTTTCTCTTCTCGAGCTTATCTAATTGTTCTTTGGACAACAACTATGATGAGGCCAAAGACATGGTAGGCATTTCCTCCACTGAGGACTACTGTTGGATGTAGGCTATCAGGTCAGCCACTTGTGCCTTAGGCTCTTATTTTGAAATCTTATCTTGTTGTATCAAATGCACCACTATGGCAACAGACTCCTAGAGGTGCTCCACCTTTTGTTCTCTGGTGGTTGTTCCTAAATCAATAGTGGAGACATTGTAGCTTATCCCTTCCGCTCCCACTACTGGCATTGCCACTTGGATGGTCCTAGATCTGGAAGCATCCATCATCACCTTGGATCTAATTTTGGGATTCTTCTCCTTTTTGGTATTGATTTGTGCCCAAGCTAAGATAGCTTCTAGCCTTGCTCTTGGGTCACTTGGGGTGGGAGCTCTCTTCTCAAGTTGCTTTTCTAGCCATTCAAGCATTACATACTTTTCTTTAGGTGATTCATGATCACCTTCCTCTTTGTTCTTTCAGACTTCTACTTTTTCATCTTCAGGAGCTTCTTTCTCCATTTTAGTGCCTTCTCCCTCTTCATCATCAAAGTCTCAAATGAACAGCAGGCGTTTGATAGGAGACTTAGTAGGCAATCGTTAATTGGAACCTTCTTCTCTCTCAGTCTCCCCTTCTTCCATTTCTTCAATTTCTTTATCCTATTCATCCTCATGCCCGTGCTTCTCAGGTTGTTCTATTTCAAGGCTCCTATCGGTTCAAACCTCGTCCTCAGGTTTATCTTCTTCTATATTCTCCTCTTCCTTATAAAGAGGTGGCACATCTTCATGGTGTTTCTTTTCTTGTTCTTCCTGTCCTTCGGAGAGAGGCATTTCCTTGTCATGCTCGGGGCCTTCTTCTGTTGTTCATCTGTAGGAAGTTCCACATTTTCTTCCACCTTGTCATCTTCTTACCTTCCTTCCTTGAAACATAGTCTTTCTACTTCCTCTCCTTCATCCTTTAGTTGTCAGGCCAACTCTTCCTCAATTTCTAGATCAAAAGTTTCCACGATATATTTTGCGCTGGCATCTGGGTATGTGTAGAATCATCATGGAAAAAATAGACCCTTAAGTGGCAAAAAAATTAGAAAAATCAGAGTTAGGCAACTTGACGTAAAAATTTGAATAAATTATCTATATTATTTCAAAAATATGTAAGAATAGAATCTGTAGAAAATTGAATGTAGTTTCTAAACTACTAGGTTTGTTTAAAAAAAACAATCTATTTGGTGAAAATTTGAAATTTCAATGAGTACTTAAATTTCGGGGAAAAATAAGGTGTCTGTCGACCACCCTAACGACAATAAAATGATAATAATTTTTTATAAGATTTTAGATATAAGTAGAGGACTCATGTCCCAATGTGATGCATATTTTGTAATTTTTTTCCAAGTAAATAATTAATTATGAATTTTTATTACAACTTTTTAAAAATATAAAAAACTCGTATGTCTGACCACCTTAACTTGGTCAAAACTTCATGAAATTCATTTTTATTTTTTTAATCCTATAGTATGTGAAACATAAAATGTGACACTTGTTTTGGATTCAAAAATGTGATACCGTTTGAAAGCTATAGATGATTTTCAATTAGTCTATCAATTAGGACTTTAGTCATAATTTGAATAGAAAATGAATAATAATTACTTATTAAATTCAAATTAAAGCATAATTTATATTGGTGGGAAGCTGAGAATATCCTTTAAAAACCCTTTTCATTTCATCAATTTTGGGTAAAAAAAAAGTGATTAGCCACATACCCATCATATTGCCACTTTTCGGCCCATCATGATCCTGCACATACCCATCTCCTTCTTCTCTTTCGAAAGATTCTACTTCTTCTTCCTTAGGGACCACCTCATCAATTTGCAAATGTTGGTATTCCAGGTGTTTTTGATACTCATCTACTTCCTCCTCTAATGCTTTTGTTGCTTCAATCTCCCGCCTTTCCAACTCCTCAGATATTTTCATTGTGGCTTCCATTGTTGGCAGTTCCATTGGAGGCTTTGAGGGAGGAGCACTGGCAAGAACCTGCGCTAAGGTAGCTTGGATGGTAGGATTCATCAGCACTTGGGAAATCTTAGAGGGAACATTCTGCATGTGCCGTGAGAATGCCTCTGGCAGTATGAGTGTTGGCATTGGTATTGTTGTTGCTGCTAGTGGAAGTGATGTCGTGGGAGACATGGAGGTAGAGGAAAGTGGAGAAGTTGTAATAGAGGAGGAATCAACTATTACTACTGGCCCAATTGGCGAAGAAGAAGCAAGGTGGACCGAGATTTCCACCGCATGTGGGGATGTGGCAACCATGGCTTGAGAAATAGACGAAGGGGAAGTAGTATCAGAGGCAGTCGGTGGAGACTCTGGCTGATCTATTTCCATTTCTTCTCCTTTGTGGAGAGGAGCTTCTTGAATAGTAGGCAACCCTACAATGCTTCCTATCCTTTTGTGTTTCTTTGATGGCTCACCCTCTAATGCCTTCCTTGCGTATACTTTTGGATTTGGCTGCTGCTCCTCAGTCTCCTTCCAATTTCTTGACCTTGTCAGTGGACGAGATTTGGATATTTCTCCTATTGAGGTTGTAGCAGCCCCATCATTTGTTGCACTAGGAACACTTTCGTGCCCTTGATAGGTCAGGATGACCCCCTGTTCCTTTAATCGAGCAACTTGTCCATTAACCCATTCCTTGGTGCGAGCCTCGACAGGCTTGGTTATAATATTAAGGTCATCGACCTCTTGCTCATCCCCAATCTATTGTTGGCAATGGCGAGTTAGTGACTGCATTGTATCTAGGGTCCATGATTGTGCTTTCATCTTCTTCAACTTGATCAGGTACAGGAAACAAATTCACCATTTTCACAAAGTATGTAGTCATTTGCATGTAATTCCTCATGCGTACCTCCTTATCATCCTGGAAATTCACCTAAAAATATTCAACATGATGCAAATGGGCGCAGTCGACTCCTAGTGCTTTCCTTATGTGCCCATATGGGTCCATTCATGGGCAACCAGTGTGAAGGCTGAAATGATATTCTGCTAGCTGCTTCTCAGAATTCCTGGCACATTGAGAGGTGTGCATCTTATACCTCCCTTGACCAAAAGAAAGGGTTGCAGCTATGGAGGGTGTGTACATGTCGTAGCTACCGAGAGAGTTCTAACAATATAGTTCGGTCATTGGGGTACCGGAGCAGCATATCTGGCCTTTCTGTCTAGCCTTCGGCATGAATGTATTTGAATTTGAGGTACTAAATGAACAAAAAGGCGTATTGTTTGAGGAATGCCTAAGCACTATGGGAGACTCACCTTTCGAAATCACCTTCAAGCAACCAGATAATGTGACCTATGAAACCATCATTCACTCTGCAATAGTCCCTCTTGAAATTTCTAAACTACAGCTGAGGGTAAATATCATAATCTTTCAAAGAATGACCTGATTCTTCATCAGGTGCCCTGAACAATCCACTATACTACCTCTGTTTAGCCAACAAGTAAACTAGGTAGGATGTCATATAAAATTTGGAGGTCTTCTTAATATTCATGAACTACTCATGGAAGTAGTCACTTATTATTTCCCCCAAGTAGAATGTGGTCTATGTGGAATCCTCTTCCTTTCTGCGAAGGATTTTCTCTACAAATTAGACCATCCATTCTTGAAAGTATGCCGCAGTGGGAAGGCCCATTACGCTGCTCAACAGAGTTACTAGGTCATGGTAATCTTCGTGGAAATCACTAGAGAAGAGTTCTTGGGGAACTTTCACAGCACTGCCTCACTTCTCTTTGAGCCAATACTAATTTATAATTTTCTTACAGCCAACCAGGTCCTCATCCCACATTGCCTTGCATTCATCTATTGTTGGCAGTTCCATCTCCTCAAAGGTAGGGATGTGGAAATTCTTTGTTATTGCTTCGCCTGACATATCAGCCAAAATGTTCCCCTCTCTGTCTACTATTTTCCAAGTCTCAGGTTGGTATGCTTTCTTGTAAGCCATGACCAGTTCAACAGCTATAAGGGCAGGAGGGAAGCTTGCAGGCTTGGCAATTCCACTACTCCTGATTAGCCTTGCATTCTTCATCTTAAGGCTGACTTTGACCCTCTATTTAAATTCATCAATATCGATGTGGTTGATATTGGTATCCGTAATCTCCTTCTAGCTGGTGATGACCTTTGAGTGCAATGGATCCCCTTGGAATTGGTATTTCATTTAATCCTTTTCCTCCTTCCCACGAGGATTTTTGCAGGTTCTCTTTCCTTTTCCTTTTTTTGCGGCTACCCCCGAAGGTCCTACACCCGATTCCATATATCCTGCAAACAAAGGCATGATGAGCACAATCAATAATGAAGACACCAATGTTAGCCAATATCCCTGTTGACAAAGTCAAATTAGATAACACATCATTCATGAAATTAAACATTTACTTTGAGATGTCATCAACAATTTACTGAAGGGAATTTGGTCAACCTGGGCCCAAGGGGCTGGACTTCCTTACTAGGATTGATGTTTTAAAGGGCTAACAAGGCAGAGCACTCCGTATGGTTTCTCCCAACTTCATATTTGGATGATTCAAAAGGTTCATGCAGGAGAGCGTTCAATTTCAGCACATGGGTCAAGACTTTTTTCCAGATTGGAGGTCATTTGGGTCATCATTGGAGCACTTAGAGCTATGAGGAGGGAAGGTTATCTAAGGTTTTTCGTTTGAAACGACTATGATAAAATGAAATTCTGAGGACGGAGTTCCGAGGTCTGGGACCCTGGGCCCAAAAGACAGATGGCATAACTTAGTTAGTCATTTAAGTGTGTGGATCAAATGGGTCGGGAAGCCGTTCGAGGATAGCCATTTGAAAATGACTAGTAGAAAGTGAAATTCCAGTGGGAGTGACCCGACAGACTAGACTCGACATTGCATTTGGCCTTTAGTTTTCCTTTGTCAAAACTCTACTAGCAATCAGAGTAGTAGGCTATGGGGATCGAAGGGACAGATTGGCTTTTCCATTTGTAATGGCCGAGACGGGATGGAGTCCCTCTAGCGGAAATCCGATGGAGTGGGCCCAGTGAAGGCTAAGGCATTTAAAATTCATCATGCCATTCATGCAGCATAAGGATGCTCGGCTCTCAGAGGGCGGAAGGCAGTCATCTGATGGCCGTTTGAAATTGATTAGGTCATAACAGAGGTCTGCGGACGGAGCTTCGCGATCTGGGTCCCGAAAGATACCAGTGATAGCATTTCATTTTGTTTAACTCGGGTGGCAAATGGCAAGGTGGATCCCGAGGCTCAGGTGGACGGGGTTGTTACGCCATTTGAAAAGGTGAAAACTACGCGGCATCCTGGGGATGGAATCTCTTAGGAGCGAGCCCATGAAGTATGAATGGAGGCTGAGATTTCAAGTTTCGTTTTAAGTCCCGACAATAATCTGTCAAAGGAGATCCGAGGTCGCGGACCCAGGCAGACATTCTGTCATTTCAAAGTTGTTTGAGTTTGAATTTTTCTAAACGGTGGCAAGGAGGCTCAGGTCTGGATGGTGAGGGTGCTTTGTGGGAAGAATGGAGCTGAGACGTGGGAGTTCCAAATTCAATTTTTATGATGATTTAGAGGTTTCCTTGAAATTTTATCATATGGGGTTTTTAGGTCTAATCCCCCTCTATCAAATGAATACATTTTAACCCTATTTTGTTCATCATTTAAATGTTAAATCACCAAAAAAAAACATAGGAGGATGGATGACAAACCTACCTCAAGAACCCAGTGAAGAAGGCTACTAAATCCACGAAGAATCAGCAAATAAGGGCAGCGGGCGTAAGGCCGGTGGGCGACGAAGGCACTGGACCCCTTTGAACTCGCTCTGCACTCTTCTGGCCAACCTGACATGTCAAAATGACAGGTTGGACCAAGTGTTTATACACCTAAGTGCATTCAATGCACCCTGATTAATGTGAGTACGGCAAGCTCAAGAGGTTGGTAAGTTCAAATTCTGAGATGACAGTGGGAGGTCCGGAAATCGGAGGCCAGAAGGACACGAACCAACGGCTCTTTCAAATCTTAAAGTGGAAAAGCACCAGCAAGAGGAGGCATGAGGTTTGGGAGGTGGAACTCCGGCAAAGGATAGTTGTCTTGAAGGGGAAAACACACAACATAGTCCCAGGTAGAGAGGTCTGGCGGACCGGGCCCAGCGCAAGTGACAGATAGTCAATTTACTGCGAAAGTCATTAGGATGGTGGTCGAGGAGCTGGGTCCTAGTGCATGGGAAGGAAAATTCCCTCGGCCATTTTGAAATAGCAAATGCATAATGGAAATCCGGAGGGGGAAACCCGCCATGTCAGACCCAAAGGGCCCCAAGCCTGTAGGCAGAGGAAAATTGCCAAAGGAACTCTGTTAGGACCCTAGACTTAGCAATTTTTTTGGGGATGAGACATGGTTAACTTGAGGTGAGCCTTTGGAGGTACTCTAATCATATAGGACACCAAAATGAGGGCACACAAAATGAGGCAGTGACAAAATGACCCAGCAAGGCAAAGGGAAGACAGGGCCCCCGTTAGCAACGGGGCATGTGTGTTTAGAGGACAACAAATGGTGACACTACTAGGGAATGCTCCCGAGCGTTCTAAGGGTAAGCATTCATTCAAAACTTAGAATCTATGGCTTTGTATACCAGGGGCTGACTTCGAAGAGTGAACTGGGAGAACAGGGTCCTTAGTTGGGTCAATCTACAAAACATCTTAGAAGTGTGTGCGTAGTGACTTCATTCTTTCCCTTGGGAATTGTGACAAGAAGTGGCTAATCAAATAAAGCAAGCTACTTACATCATCCAACACCAAAAGTAATCTAATCATTGCCCTGTTTCCAGTCAAGCGTCCATAGCCCCAGCGGAGTTGTCGCTGTGACCCCACAAATATTGCTCTACTACTAGCCGACCATCCATAGCCCTGGTAGAGTTATTCGCACACCCATATGGTTGTTTGATCTCGAAATTTTCTTTTTTTTCTTCTTTTCTTTTGGTATTTCTTTCTACACTTTATCTTTTTGCTCAACCGTTTAAGCACTGAAGCCTACAATGGGTTTGAGAACCATAGTGGTCACTAGAGAGGACTTGAGATGTTTCACTCACTAGGTTATCATAGCATCCAATGTACAGCCCTTTGGAAATAATTAATTATGCATTTTGGTGCAATATTTTAGATGAATGTAAGAGGATCCAACCAAGGATCAAGTTCTAAAACAAAGTTCAAATGACGAAATCATTTCCAAGTAGCCATCAGGGACCAATAGTCAAGAATGAATGTTTAGCCAAAGAACACTAAGGACAGACAGGTATGTGCAGGATCATCATGGAAAAAATAGGCCCTTAAGTGGCAAAAAATTCAGAAAAATAAGAGTTAGGAAACTTGACATAAAAATTTAAATAAGTTATCTATATTATTTTAAAAAAATGTAAGAATAGAATCTGTAGCAAATTGAATGTAGTTTCTAAATTGCTAGGTTTATTTATAAATAAATAAAATCTATTTGGTGAAAATTTGAAATTTCAATGCAGTAGTACTTAAATTTCCAGGAAAAAATAAGAAGTAGGTGTCTTTCTGACCACCCTAACCACAATAAAATGATAAAAAAAATTATAAGATTTTAGACATAAGTAGAGAACTCATGTTCGGATGTGACACATATTTTTTTGTAATTTTTTTCCAAGTAAATAATTAATTATGATTTTTTATTACATATTTTTAAAAATATAAAAACTCGTATGTCGACCACCTTAACTTGTCAACACTTCATGAAATTCAATTTTTTATTTTTTAAATCCTATAGTATGTGAAGCATCACATGTGATGCATGTTTTGGATTAAAAAAATGTGATACCATTTGAAAGTTATAGATATTTTTCAATCAACCTATCAATCAACACTTTAGTTGTAATTCAAATAGAAAATAAATAATATTTATTTATTAAATTCAAAGTAAAGCATAATTTATATTGGTGGAAAGCTGAGAATATCCTTTAAAAACCCTTTTCATTTCATCAATTTTGGGTTAAGAAAAAGTCATCAGCCACGTACCCTACAAATACCCATCATATTGCCACTTTTTGGCCCATCATGATCTTGCACATACCCAAACAACAAAGTGAACCATTCATTGAATAAGCACGGCCACCACATCAAGAACAAAGAGCCCCTCATCAAAGCAAAAACAGTCCAGAAACTGGAAAAATAGAACGACGAGTAGCCGCAAACGCAAACAAACCAAAGGCAACCTAATCTAACTTATGTACAAGTATTTACAGGAATATCTCTACACGAGCTCATACTTGGAAGTAATACTTCAAATGTTGTCTGTTAACAGGCAACGAGACATCCTCACCAGTAAGGGTCTTTAAATGGAAAGCATTTTCTACTAGAATTTTAGCTATCTAAAAGGGGTCAAGCTAAAGCTTGTCAAAAATTTTGTGTCCCCCTTTCTTTTCATGAGCCTTGTCCCAACATACGACCAAATCCACAATTCTAAAGGCCTTAATTCTAGCTCATCGATCAAACCATCATTTGACTACACCCTAGTATTTGGCAAAATTTTCTATTGCACGGTCTCGTACTTCTTCTAAGTGCAAAAGCTCAGTTAAGTGAGCTTCTCTACAGTCTCTCCCTTCATAAAAGTCATTGATAAACTAGAGAGTGGGTATTTTTAGGTGGATCGGAAAGAAAAGTTCTAAGTCGTAAACCAAATGAAATAGAGAATTGCCAAGGGAAGCCTTGTGGCGAGTGTGATCTGCCCAAATGGCGAATCAGAGCCGGGTATGCCAGTCCTTGGGATTCCTATCTAGCAATTTTTTAATCACGGCTATCAAATTCTTATTCATGGATTTAACAAGGTCATTGCCCTAGGGGTAGTAATTGGATAAGAACTTAAGGGCTATCCCATAATCAAAAGCCTAGCCAACAAATTTCAATGAAGCAAACACGGGTCCATTATCACACACCAATGCATGAGGGCAACTGAAGTGATTTAAAATAAAACTTTCCAAAAAATTAGTAACTACCTCAGTTGTACATTTCCTACATGCAATTGCTTCTATCCACCTTATGCAATAATCAGTAGTGGTTAGAATGTACCTGTGTCCTACAGATGATGGAGGGCTTACCAAACCAATGAAATTGAGACCCCATTGCATGAACGGTCTCACCTCCATAACAAGTTGTAATAGTATAGCAACATTCTTCTCCTTGGTGGCGATGGTCTGGCATATATGACATGACCGTACATGGCTATGGGAATCCTTGAAGACTATCGACCAAAAATATCTTGCCCTTAGTTTCTGATATGCGATAGATGGTCTGGATCCATGACCTGTGTTGAACTTGTGATGGAACTCCCTTAGGACTCGATCTGCTTCCTCTCTACCAAGGCATCTCAAGTGGATACCTTCATGATTCCTTTTATATAATATGGACCCTTGTAGCATGTAGCTGCTACTTTTTAGGTGGAGAGCACTCTTCTAAACTCCTTGTAGGTTGGGTAGACACTTGTGATTCAACAAATAATAAACGACATTTTCGTACCACTCCCCTGGAGAAACATATTTGAGTTGGTATTGTTGCACTATGAGTTCAGGCCCTACATCAGCTTTTACTTCAGCAATTGTTTGAGTAACTGCTTGTCCTCTCACCAACCTCATTGGTTGGATTTCCATGTCATACTCTTGCAGCAGCATGACCCACTTTTCCCTTCATTCACCTAACTCATTCTGCATAAGCAAGGTCTTCATGACCGAGTCGGGAACTATACCAAACACCTTATTATGTAATATATAATGCCTAAACTTCTTCACTCCCCTGACAAGGGTGTATTCTTTTTTTTCTATGTTGTGGTAGTGTAGTTCGACATCTTTCAAAGGAGCACTCATAAAGGCAATCGGGTGCTCGTTCCCTTCGTCATCTTTCTAGGTCAAAATGTTGGAGCATGAATGATTTGAAGCGAATGAATAGATGTAGAAAGGCTTCAGATAGTCTAGACTGACCAACACAGGTACTTTAGTAATTTCCTGTTTAATTTCTTCAAATGCCTACTTCACTTTGAGAGTCCACTCATTCTTGGCATCTTGCTTCAACATTGCGTTGAGGGGCTTGACAATCTCAGCAAAACCTGTAATAAACTTTTGAACAAAGTTGATCTTTCTAAAGAAGGACCTGAGAGCCTTCTTTCTTCCTAGTAGCCAAATCTTCAGCAGAGATTGAATTCGTTATGGGTCAATGGATATGCCTCTCTCTAAGATAACATGCCCCAATAGTTTCCCCTCAGTAACCCCAAAGATGCACTTCTTAGGATTAAGGGAGACACAAAACTCTCGGCACCTCTGGAAGACCTTGCATAGATCTGAGACATGATCACTCCACTTCTTTGAAAACACCATTAGATCATCCATGTAGATGATGATGCACTTCCCAATCAGATCTTTGAATGCAATTTCCATAGCACATTGGAAGGTTGCACCAGTGTTAATGATTCCAAATGGCATTCATCTATAGGAAAAAGTACCCCACTTGGTGGTGAACGCTATCTTATGACAATTTTCGTACTACACCATTACTTGATTATACCCCGAATAGCCATTGAGGAAAGACATCATCTACGAACCATTAACAATCTACAATACCTCATCTAGTGAAGGCATCAGATAATTGTCCTTTTCTGAGGCTTGGTTCAAATTGCGGAAATTCACACACAACTTGATTTCACCGTTCTTTTTCCTAAGTGGTACCAAATTTGTGACCCATGTAGAGTGTCAGACTAGAAAGATAATCCTTGTTGACAACAGCTTTTTCATTTCTTTGTAAATAATTGGCTCCAATAAGGTGTTGTTACTGTCAGAAGTGTTTTGCCTCAGGCTTGACAGGGATAGTGTGTGTTATGATGGAGGTGTCATAGGTCTTCATATCTTTGTAGCTCCATGCAATCACATCATGATATTTCTGAAGAGCGTCAATGATCCCTTTCTTTTCTTCAACGATGCACACTTTTTCAATAAAGACATTTTTGACTTCCTCAGTTGTACCAAGGTTGTGAACATCACATTGATTACTGATGGATTCCCTCTTGGCTTGTTGGTCTTGATCTCTAATCGGGTCCAAGTAAAATATGCACTCCAACTGAACTATGCCTCTGGGGATTTTGTTAGTCTTGAGGTTGATAACCCCTTCTATGTCTAGTTCAACTTCTTCCAAATCAGTTTCATCTATTATTTGGGTGGCAAAGACATCAGAGCTCATGATGAACTCGAGGATATGCTTATCATCATTCAAGACTTGAAAGTGAGTGACATTATCCGGAACAGATGGAGTAGATGTCAGCTCGACTGTGAAACATTTAAGACCAAAAAGAGATAGTGGTTGTAATGTGTTGGTTGCTTGAGCCAAAGCATCGGCTGTATGATTCTAAGAATGAGGGATCAACTAAGTGTTAAAAGCATCCAAACCTTCTAAAAGATCCCAAACCCTATGCCTATAATTAGCAAGTCTTTGGTCATGCATGAGTACAATTTCCTAACTTGGTTTACCACCAACTCAGAGTCTCTAAAACCTTGCAGCATTTTAACATTTTTCTTAAAGGCCATAAGAAGACCATGCACTAAGACTTCATATGCTGCCATGTTATTAGTGCAATAAAATTGCAACATATGGGAAGCAAGAAAGGTCCTACCCATTGGGCTGATGAGTTCAAATTTGGCTCTAGCACTTTCCTTTGACTTAGACCTGTCAAATCGGAGTGTCCAGAACTTGGAGAGCTCCTTGACACTGAGTCCAACTAGGCCTACATTCTCCTTCAGCTGGAAAATCGCCTCCACAACCTCGAGTAGAGGTGTCAGTTTAGTGTGATTAGGGGCAGGTTGTTCTACCGGCATTTCCTCCAGCATTTCTCTTAGAGGAGCAGCTAATCCCTTGACATGTTCTATTTCTATTTGGCATAGGTAGCACTCAAACTCGGAGTGGGAAACATTGTGAATTCTACACCAATTTGGCAACAAGAGATCCTGGAAATCCATTCGGGCACGTAAACTAAGTTTATCCTTTACACATTTTTCCATGAATTCTTGGAAACCATTTAGTAGTTCCAAGTTGTCTTCATCCAGTTCTTCATATGAATCTACCAACATCTTTGTACTTTGAGGCATTTGAATGAGACTAGTTGGAGGGCTCCATTGCACCAAGAGTACTTCTGCAACAAGTTCTTCTTGAAGTTTGAATTCTTCTTGACAGGAAAAGGGACAGTAATTCCCCAATTCCATCTCAACAAACAATACCTCGTTGGTATTATTATACTTCATGATCATGTACTTCATACAAGGCTCTCGATCTATATGAATTTAGTTAGGTAGCCCTTTCCATGGCAGCCACATATGAGAATGATTTGTTGCAACATATCCATTCAATTTTCTGGTGAAGTCTCGTCTGAGGATAAGTCTGTAGGTGTCAGGGATATTAGCCACTTGAATGTCAATGACCTTCTGTATCCTCAAATCCATAGCAATCTTCATTGGGATCCTATTCATTTCTCCCACTATGTTGATCTTTGTTTTGTCCAGCTAAGTCACTTTCCTCCTTGAAGGCGTTGTAGTAATCCCAAGGGCTTTGCACACTGCCAAGGGCATAACATTAGCAGATGCTCCTGAATCGAGTAGGTAGTTGTGCAAAAATTTTCCAAATATTTGTATGGTAGTGAGGAAGGGAAGAGTTTCAAACTTTCCTTGGAAGAGACCCATAGGTGTATCTATTTGGGCTACTTGAACCTTGTTCTTGTTGTGCATGTTTTATATACACGCCCCGCCGTAGGCAAGGACCCCCTTTTTTTTGGCTCCCGAAAGGCTGCTTTGCTCCTATCTTGTTTTGCGTGCCCCATTTCCAAGCCCAAATTGGCATGTACCTTCAAACGATCAAATCCCCTACCCAAATTCACCTACTTGGGGTATTCAAATTTGCGGAGAAATGAGGTCCATAGTCCCCTTTTTTGCCTTTTGTCTTGTTTTTGTTGTTTTAGAAACATCTGTAGACCCCCGTCGCTCCCGTTTCCACATTTTTGACTTTGGGAGCAACCTTTTTTGGATTCGGGATGTGTTTGAAGTGTGTAAATGAACTGCCAAGGTTTTGTCAAAGTTTGGTTAAGTTTTGGTGGTTTCGAAGCTTCGTCCCCCTTTTGCTATTTTGGAACATCTGGCGGCCACCTCCCTTCCAGCCTCCAGAGCCCGGCCCTTCCATGGCCGTTTTTGGGACTCCGCCTCTCCATGGCCATTTTGAACATCCAGCAGCCACCTCCCTTCTGGCCTCCGAAGCCCGGCCCCTCCGTGGCCATTTTGAACATCCAGCAGCCACCTCCCTTCTAGCCTCTGGAGCCCAGCCCCTCCGTGGTCGTTTCCAGGACTCCACCTCTCCATGGTAGTTTGGAACATCCGGCAGCCACCTCACTTCCACCCTCCAGAACCCAGGTCCTCCGTGGTCATTTCCGGAAGCTCATCCCCCTTTAGCCGTTTGGAACATCTGAAGGCCACCTCCCTTCCGGCCTCTGGAACCAGGGTCCTCCGTGGCCGTTTCTAGAAGTCCATCCCCCTTTGGCTGTTTGGAACATCCGACGGCCACCTCCCTTCCAGCCTCTAGAACCTGGGTCCTCGGTGGCCGTTTCCGGAAGTCCATCCCCCTTTGGCCATTTGGAACATCTAGTGGACACCTCCTTTCCAGCCTCTGGAACCCGGGTCCTCCGTGGCCGTTTCCAGAAATCTGTCTCCCTTTGGCCATTTGGAGCATTCGGCGGCCACCTCCCTTCCGGCCTCCAGAGCCTAGGCCCTCCGTGGCTGTTTCCAGGAGTTCGTCCCTCCTTGGCTGTTTTGAACATCCAGAGGCATTTTCCTTGATATTTTAAACATCAGGAGCTGCCTCCTTCCAAAACTGTTTTTAAACATCCGGCAGACTGCCTCCTTCCTTTGTTTTGAACATCTAGGACCCTCCCTTCTTCCTGGCTGTTTTTAACATCCAGGAGCCTGCCTCCTTCCTAGCTGTTTTGAACATCCGGAGCCTCCCTTCTTCCCGACTATTCTCAACATCCGGGAGCCCGCCTCCTTCCCGACTATTTTGGCTTTCGTCTGTTGTCTGCCTTTTAGCTTTTTTCCGTCGTCTTTTCGCCCTCTGGTGCTCACACCCTTGAAGCACGCATTAATGTTTATGGCCCAAATGAGCTCCAAATATGAATATCAAGATATTTTGATGATGCATGGATAGATCTAATAGGGAATTTGTAGGTTTGACTGACATTTTCCTTAACTCGTGTATAAATGCACTTACGACACTTCGTGTTTGCAGGAGTCAAGAAGCCTTCCATAGGTCTATCAAAGAGGCCCGTTGAGGGAGTTGTCCTACCTTTTTCCAAATGATGATGATTTTTAAGGAGTTGTCCACCCGAATCAGGGGCCACCAATCCATTGATGCAAGTCATCGACCGACCTATTTGATCCAATCAAAAATGTTGCAAGTCCACCAGATGGAGGGCAGCCTTCAAATAGTCTTTGCTACAGTAAAAAGGGAAGTCACCTACAAGACAAATCTGCTACAGCACCTGAGCACTAGATGACAAAACAAAGAAAAGACAAAGAATGTATTTTAAAATCGTTGGATAATGAGGGGTAGGTGAAACCCTAATGTAATCAAATTTGGACCATTCATTGCAAATTGATCCTAGCCATTCATTTGGGCTTTGGAAAACTATAAATAGGGGCTTGCCCCTCATTTGTATGGGTTGGAGAGCTGCTATAAAAAGCATTTTGCAGCAATAGAAGATAGCATTGCATGATTTTATGGATGTTCTCTTTGATTTTGCTCATCTTGCATGCATGGTTCTACTTCCACGTTAGTTTTAGTGTTAGTTTCTTGAATGGGAGTGGTAATGGTGTTTGTTGTTTCAGTATTTGATGAACTTCCAGCTCATGCTTTTGTGGTTCATTGATGATGAATCACTTTGCAAAGCTAGTCTGAGCGTCTTTCTTTTATTGTTGCAACTTAGTTCGATTACATATACATGATGTGTGTATGTAATGTGAAAATCAGCAGACCTTAGAAGATTGCACTGGTTTTGTGTAGATGTAGGTTTCTCTTGGTCAAGCAAAACTCAGTTTAGGAAGTCTGTTTACTTTAGCAACCACCATTGTTACTGTTCATTCGTAGCTTAGGATTAGAATAGCTTTCTTAACCCTTCTTTTGATATTTCTTTTAATCCTTGGTTAGAGTAGGACCCAAAGCATCACCATGAAGCTAAATCAGAAGAACTTGATGAGTTTCAGCTTGTTGTTTTGAGTGGACAGCCACTGTTCATTCACTTCCAACACTTTGAAACTGCATTTTCAAACCCAACTTCCCATGCTTTGTAACTCATTCGTAAGTTCGCCTTGTGATTCTACCAAATCACATCAAACAACTGAGATATTCCAAGCACTGTTAAGACTTGACATTAGAGACCTTGGGATAGTGTTCTGCAATTTTATTGTGGAAGATTGTCTTTCAAGAGAGGTAGTGCATCTACGCATTAGCTGTGTTGAGAAGTGCATAAAAAACGCATCAACAGAACTGGCGCTAGAAGGAGGGCATGACATGTTGAGGCTACAAAGCTGAAATTTGGAAATCGAAAAGAGAACTTTCAAAGAAGAAATCTGAGATAGGGAGATCTCTTTCAATGCTAAAAATTAGAAAATTTTGAAGGCAAGTAGAAGCTGAGTCAAAATGGAGCAGCATGCACAAATTGACATCACTCAACTACATGTAGATTTGAATAAGAGATTGAAGAAGCCATTGCAGTAGTTTGCATTGGCGGATAGATGTCGAGTCCATTGCACTCACAGGCACAACAATATGGGGTGTCTAACTTTTTTGAACATAATTGAAAAGGTCTTGCAAGGAGAAATCCCCTTCTAGGAAATCTATCTGCCCTTGGCCCCCGAAAACCCACAGGAAGAATTGCAAACCATGGCAGCCAATGCATTTAAGGAGCTGATCTAGGAACATTTGAGCAGCAAGGATGGACCAAGATTGGAGGAAGTACTAATGGCAAGTTGGTGTAGATTTCACAATGCACCACATTCATAATTTATGTGTCCATCATGTGACAACATCATTTCTCAAGCCAAGGGTTGTTTGGACAAGTTGGAGCAGCCAACTCTAAATGAGGAGAAGTTATCCAATGAGGCAGAAGAGTTGTCAACATCCAGAGGACAGCAAAATAAAGATGAACCAAGAAATTTGACACAAGTTGGTGTTGGGACAACAGACATAGAAAATGAAAACCAAGAGGGAGGAGCTGAAAGCCTTCGGACAGCAAGGTGCATTGATGAAAATCTGATTGAAATTAATTTATAAGGCCTTCCCTCCACCAATCAAGGGCAGTCCTCCACTCCAGAAGAAGAGTAATTGGTAGGTGAAGATGAACCAATGAATTTTGCAGCCATGCATGCTGGGATAGCCAATGAAGATGTTGAAGAATAGGAAGAAGAAAAGGTTGACAACATTGGAGCAGTTGAAAATGATGACGAAGGTATAAGTGAGATTAGATTAGAAAGCCTCCCCTTCACCAATGACATCGATCGAGAATCTAAAAATGGAAGTTTGGAGGAGTGGGAAAAACCACTCACCATGGCTATCCACCATCATGCCTCTTTTTCAAGTGAGGATGAGGACCCAGTAGCAGAAAGATATGACCAAATCATCTCCAGGTTGGAAAAGGATTGGTCAGAGCTAAAATACCAAGTGGATTTGGAGGTGCTACTATTGCCAAATTGGTGCAGGCTTCATGATTCATCACACTCAGAGCTCACATGCGAACTATGCCAAGAAGTCATCAAGCAAGTCAAAGAACAAGCAAGGCAACCAAGTACCCGACCTCCTCTACTTGCTACCCATATCAAAAAAGAAGACCAAAAGTCTGAATCAAGTGATGGATCAGTTGAAGGTGGACCTCAAGAGGATGTTGGGGCAGCAATAGAAGGACAGCAATACAGTTTCAGACTTCCGAGCGATGAAGTAGATCAAGCGGGAATGTTGTCCACCAGTCACCAAGAAGTTCTTCCTCTTGAAGAGCAGTTGTGTACAATGGACAATGGGCTTTTTGGCGAGTCTTCAGAGGGAAATTATGAAGTAGACTTTGGTCCCCTTGATGAGGTGCCATCAATTGATGACTTCTTTCCATTGGAAACTGTACTACGGAGGTATGTTCATGTCGAGGAAGAGCACATACCAGAAGACGGTAGCAATGAATACATACTCCTTGAGCCCCTGAACAGTGATGCACTAGAGTTTCTAGATTGGGAGAGGAGCTCCTTCTCCATTTACAATGATAGTGAGCAAGAGGAAACAAGTGAACGTCATGATGAGACACATGAACAACAAAAAGAACAAGACAAAGGCGGAGGTGTTAAGATAGCTGCTAACAGAGATGAAGCACTTGACCAACTACGAAATGCAACTTGGATCCCTTCCGCCATGATCAATGTTGATCCTCCCTCATATTCAGATGGCTGCAATAGGATAGATTCATGTATGTCATCATCCCATGACACTAAACATCACGAAAATAATGCTGACAACTGGGAAAGGAGATGGGACAGCATGTTGCCCCTTGAAGATAGCAATCAAGAAGAGGTTTTGGCAACGGAAACCCACGCAGATGAGGTGTACTTCCTCGAGGAACAACCAATGCAGGTTGTGGGTCCCATTGGTAGATTGAAAGAGTTGTTTGTTGCCCCGTCCTCCTAGCCTTATGCACGCTTAATGTCCAAAGCGATTCACCCTCCACCACGCCCACCTGAGGCTGCCAATGCAACGATCAACGATGTTGTGCTTGCTCTTGACTGTCCAACGCTGCCACCTCCGTGTGATGACATCCAGGTTTTATCTTTCCTTGCCCCTATTATTTCTCATAATTGCACTTATTATGTTGATTATGGGAATGAGGGAAAACGAACCTATTTATGGATTAACCATGGGTTTGGTGAGCCTCCTCAATTGCTGATTTTTTATGATGATGTGATTGAACTTGAGTGCTACAACATTGAATTTCTTTTTTCAGAATATAAAAACAAGTTTGCATGGTTAAGAACGATAACCATTTCCTGTTTGCTCGTGCATGCATTACGAAATCCAATGAATGTTAATGTTGGTGTGTCGTGCCTAAATATAGTGCTTTGTAAATATCTTTGTACATAGCTCATTTTTGAGTAGTTTAGGTTTCCTGTAAATACTCTGCTTTCCTGCTTTCCTTAGGTTAGTTGGTGTGTAGATTGCTCACTTTGTAGGTTGTTTTCCTTTCATTTTCTTTTGCTTTGTTGCTACTTTGCTCAGGGTCCCTTTGCTTTTAGTTGGGCACATCTGTGCGCACAACAACCATACTTATTACCTAGGGTTGTTCTACATATTTCTTTGTCAAACTCTAATCAAGTCTTCAGAGTGGATGTTGAAGGTCTTCTGTTAGTGTCAAGCGATCTAGGTGTTTAATTCAAAGATGATAAGTTGTTGGTTTAGTCTGACTTTGACGTATTCTGAAATCTTATAGCTCTTACACATCTTAAGAATTCAACGGTCACTATAGGGCCTTTTGTGAAGTCTAGTTAAGTGAAAAATCTAAAATTCTGCTCCAGTGCCACTATGATTCTCAGCCCTGAGCGCGAGCTTCAATGCTTGCAGGTTGAAATAAAAGAGCTGAAAAGAGAAAAGAAAGAAATAAAGAAAACACTAAAAATTAAAAGAAAGAAAAATTCAACTTTTCAGGGGTATCCGAGCAACTCTACCGGGGCTATAGACGCCCGGCCGGTAGTAGAGTAATGTTCAGGAGAATCACAGTGATAACCTCGTCGGGGCTATGGACGTCTGACTGGCAGCGACACAATGTCTCAAATGCTTTTGGAGTTAGAATAAACTACGTAGCTTAACTGAACGGAGCTTGGGTTCCTGTAGCAACTGGAAGATGGGGATTAACGTAATTGCACACATTTGGATTTTCAGCATACTGAAGGTTGGGTTGGCTAATGGTTTTGATCCTTTGGTTGGGCGTCTGGTTTGTTTGCCATAGCATGAAGGTCGGAACCAGAGATTCTGAGTTCGTGATTCCAGTTTTTCATCAAAATGCTCTAGAGCATTTCCCCAGCGAGTCACCATTTGTTGTGCATGTTTTGCACACATGCCCCGCCGTAGGTAGGGACCCCCTTTTTTTTGCTCCCGATAGGCTGCTTTGCTCCTGTCTTGTTTTGTGTGCCCCATTTGCAAGCCCAAATTAGTCATGTGCCTTTAAACGATCAAATACCCTACCCAAATTCACCTACTTGGGGTATTCAAATCTGCGAAGAAATGAGGTCCACCGTCCCCTTTTTTGCCTTTTGTCTTGTTTTTGTTGTTTTAGAAACATCTATGGACCCCCGTCGCTCCCGTTTCCACATTTTTTACTTTGGGAGCAACCTTTTTTGGATCCGGGATGTGTTTGAAGTGCGTAAATGAATTGTCAAGGTTTCATCAAATTTTGGTTAAGTTTCGGTGGTTTCGGAGCTTCATCCCCCTTTTGTTGTTTTGAAACATCTGGCAGCCACCTCCCTTCCGGCCTCCGAAGCCTGGCCCTTCTATGGTCATTTTCGGGACTCCACCTCTCCATGGCCGTTTTGAACATCTGGCGGCCACCTCCCTTCTAGCCTCCGGAGCCCGGCCCCTCCGTGGCCGTTTTCGGGACTCTGTCTCTCCATGGCTGTTTTGAACATTCGGTGGCCACCTCCCTTCCGGCCTCCGGAGCACGGCCCCTCCATGGCCGTTTCCGGGACTCCACCTCTCCGTGGTCATTTGGAACATCCGGCGACCACCTCCCTTCTGCCCTCTGGAACCCAGGTCCTCCGTGGCTGTTTCCGGATGTCCGTCCCCCTTTGGCCATTTGGAACATCCGACGGCCACCACGCTTCCGGCCTTCGAAACCCGGGTACTCCGTGGCCGTTTCTGGAAGTCTGTCCCCCTTTGGCCATTTGGAACATCTGACGACCACCTCCCTTCCGGCCTCCAGAACCTGGGTCCTCCGTGGCCGTTTCCGGAAGTCTGTACCCCTTTGGCCGTTTGGAACATCCAGCGGCCACCTCCTTTCCGGCCTTCGGAACCCGGGTCCTTCGTGGTCGTTTCTGGAAGTCTGTCCCCCTTTGGCCGTTTGGAGCATCCGACGGCCACCTCCCTTCTGGCCTCCGGAGCCCGGGCCCTCTTTGGCCGTTTTCAGGAGTTCGTCCCTCCTTGGCTATTTGAACATCCAGGAGCCTGCCTCCTTCCCGGCTATTTTAAACATCTGGGAGCCTGCATCCTTCCTAGCTGTTTTGAACATCCGGGAGCCTCCCTTCTTCCTGGCTATTTTTAACATCCAGGAGCTTGCCTCCTTCCTGGTTCTTTTGAACATCCAGGAGCCTGCCTTCTTCCCGGTTGTTTTGAACATCCGGGAGCCTCCCTTCTTCCCAGTTGTTTTGAACATTTGGGAGCTAGCCTCCTTCCTGGCTGTTTTGGCTTCCATTCGATGTCTACCTTTTGGCTTTCTTCTGCCATATTTCTGCCCTCTGGTGCTCGCACTCTTGAAGCATGCATTAATGTTTATGGCCCAAATGAGTTCCAAATATGAATATCAAGATATTTTGATGATGCATGGATAGATCTAACAGGGAATTTGTAGGTTTGACTGACATTTTCTTTAACTCATATATAAATACACTTACGACACTTTATGTTTGCAAGAGTCAAGAAGCCTTCTGTAGGTCTATCAAAGAGGCCCATTGAGGGAGTTGTCCTACCTTTTTCCAGATGATGATGATTTTTAAGGAGCTTTCCACCCGAATCAGGGGCCACCAATCCATTGATGCAAGTCATCGACCGACCTGTTTGATCCAATCAAAAATGTTGCAAGTCCACCAGATGGAGGGCAGCCTTCAAACAGTCTTTGCTACAATAAAAAGGGAAGTCAGCTACAAGAAAAATCTGCTACAGCACCTGAGCACTAGATGACAAAACAAAGAAAATATAAGGAATGTATTTTAAAATTGTTGGATAATGAGGGGTAGGTGAAACCCTAATGTAATCAAATCTGGACCATTCATTACAAATTGACCCTAGCCATTCTTTTGGGCTTTGGAAAACTATAAATAGGGGCTTGCCCCTCATTTGTAAGGGTTGGAGAGCTGTTGTAAAAAGCATTTTGCAGCAATAAAATACAACATTGCATGATTTTATGGATGTTCTCTTTGATTTTGCTCATCTTTCATGCATGGTTCTACTTCCATGTTAGTTTTAGTGTTAGTTTCTTAAATAGGAGTGGTGATGGTGTTTGCTATTTCATTATTTGATGAACTTCCAGCTCATGCTTTTTGTGGTTCATTGATGATGAATCACTTTGTAAAGCTAGTTTGAGCCTCTTTCCTTTATTGCTGCAACTTAGTTCGATTACATATACTTGATGTGTGTATGTAATGTGAAAATAAGTAGACCTTAGAAGATTACACTGGTTTTGTGTAGTTGTAGGATTCTCTTGGTCAAGCAAAACTCAGTTTAGGAAGTCTGTCTACTTTAACAGCCACCATTGTTACTCTTCATTTGTAGCTTAGGATTAGAATAGCTTTCTTAACCCTTCTCCTTTTGCTATTTCTTTTAATCTTTGGTTAGAGTAGGACCCAAAGCATCACCATGAAGCTAAATCAGATGAACTTGATAAATTTCAGCTTGCTGTTTTGAGTGGACAGCCATTGTTCATTCACTTCCAGCACTTTGAAACTACATTTGCAAACCCAACTTCCCATGCTTTGTAACTCATCCGTAAGTCCGCCTTGTGATTCTAGCAAATCACATCAAACAACTGAGATATTCCAAGCACTGTCAAGACCTGACATTAGAGACCTTAGGATAGTGTTTTGCAATCTGATTGTGGAAGATTGTCTTTCAAGAGAGGTAGTGCATCTACGCATTACCTGTGTTGAGAAGTGCATAAAAATCACATCAACAGTTCTTATCACTTGTTCTATCTTTAATCTTCCCAGAAGACTGATCCTTCAGGTTTTTCCTGTTGTTTTGATTGGATTCTTTTGCGAGTTGTTCTCCTATGGGCTGATTTCAGGAAATATCCTTCCTTTTCCCTATGGTTTCCCGTGTCTCAGATTCTTGCCTAGGTTCTTCGAAGGTGACCCTTTTGGCTGATGTTTCCTACATTGATTTAGAGGATGAGGCTCCATTAATCATCCTAAAAAAGGCATCCCTTACAGCGAGAACCTTGAGTAACTTGAAAGTAGACAGACTGATTTTAACTTTCTTGAACTCCTTCGTGATGTACTCACCCATTTGCTCAATTTTAGATTCAAAATCCCTACCTATGGGAAAGCTAGTAGATTGAATTTGCATTTGAATCGACTAAATTTGGGGCTCGCCTTGAGTCTGATTTTTTGGTTGGTTGTAAGGTTGATTTGATGACCTATCCTTGTTGAAATACTAAGTGGGCACATGAGGGAAACTGAGGTTGTTACTAGCATTTGGATCCGGTGGTGTAGTGAAGTAATTAGGCTGGGTGGATGTAGTGAATGGTCCTCCTGCTTTCCTATTTGTTAAATAATATTGGGTAGCTCTTTGATGGAATGTGTGTACTTCATCCTCACGGGGTTCTTCATCATCTAGAGGATCATTATCTACTGAGTCAAATAATTGAGATAAGGCTTCACCATTACTTAACTCTTTCACTTCTTCAGTCTTTGGAAATGAAATCATATCATTAGGTTCAATGCTTTCACTTCTCAGGAACAGGGCTTGATTGACCACAAGCATGGAAGAATCATATGGCTTAGACGGGACTATGTCATGACATCTAGCATTGTCCACAATATTTTGAACTTCAACTTGAAATTTTTTTGTTGTTGTAAGGAACTCAGGACAGTCCAACTCAGAGTGTCTACTAGTTTTGTGAATCTTGCACCACCCTGATAGAGCTTCTTCAACAAGATGGACTCCGCTAGTGGTCTTCTTTGTGCTAGTATGTTGATTGAGAGTAGGAACACCGTCGTTATTAGGCCTTGTATTCCATGTTCGATTCTATCTTTGAAAAGGTCTCCTCTCAAATTTTTGGTTTGAATTTTTCCCTCTGTCGTAATTCTGCCCTAAAGAGGTGCTGGCATGGCGATCATCTTTGTTATCTCGATTGTCCCTACTATCTCTGTTAAGATTGACCTAAATACTCTGTTGGGAAGCTTGTAGCTGGTTTTTTTGATTTCTCAGATATGTCATTTCCATGGACATTTTCTTAATCATTTCTGTCAAATCATCGAGTCGATCCTTTTCAGTGTTACTCGACTGTGGTGTTGGGTTTTGTAGAAGAAAAGGCAATCCTTCCAGTTCATTTTGATGTGTTGGAGGGAATTCTGGCCCTTGTAGGTACAATGGTACTTGAGGATGTTGAGGATACATCTACTACTGTTGGGGAACATGATGGTAAGTCTGCTGCTACTGGAGCTGCAAGTAAGAAGGTACGAGAGGTGCCTGGATAATGGGCTACCTTGGATGAGGGACTATAGATAATTGGGGCACAAGATTCATGAGAGGTGTATGTTTTTGGAGGGCTTGATTAAGTCCTTGTATCTGCACATGATGAGCACTCTACCCCAAAGAAGGTAGTGGGCCTGAAATATTTTTCCCTAAGTCCGTGTTGGCCTTAACAGCATTGGCATAAGCATCTACTAGCCTGGTAGGTGGTTGATTCATTCTTTTCACAAACGCTAAAGTGAGGTTATCCAAGGCATTATAGTAGACAGGAAGAACAACATCATTAAGTGCATAAGGAGTTTGCAACCTCAAATACACCCTATGAAATCGGTCATTGAAGGAGCCTATCGGCTCGTTGACTTCTCTACGAATAGCCTTAAATTGTTGGTACAGCTCTGAAGGGCTTATGGGAATCTTATATTTCTACAGGAAGGAATTCACCAATAAGTCCCAGATGTAATGGAACCGGCTGGAAGGTTGACGTACCAATAGAAATCATCTTCTCCTAATGAGTATGAAAAAATTCTACACGCCACATCCTCTTGATTAATCTGTTAATCTTTCAACATCGTCTAAAATATCTTGATGTTCTCCTCAATCGTCATCTGTGGGACACGAGGATTGAACTTTTTCTATAATATTTCAATATTTTTAGGCATGTCATGATAAGCATTGAAGTGCAATGGAGAAGGATTTTGTACTAACCAAGCCATGACAGGTGGTGGAAGTGGTACCTATTGTCGAGGAACCACAATCTAAGGTTGCACTTGTTGTAGAATAGCAGCCTGGGACTGCACCTTAAACTTGGAGGGTCAGGAGAGGGACAACTTCCTGGCTACTGGAAGAATGAAGTCCGAAGGAAGTTTGGAGTGGCTGGATGGATGTTGGATGAATGGTGAAGGAAGGTGGAGGTGGAAGGGAAGTGGAAGCAATGGAGGAAGAGAAAGAAGCAGAGTCTCCTCCCTTAGTTCATTTAGCCCTTGTGGAGGGGCTGCAACTCTTGAAGTTCTCCTTTGTTTGGTGTCGACCTTAAGATTCTTTGAAACCTTTCAGGGTAGAAAAATTCAATTCGATCCAGTTTAGTTTGGCCCTCCTTCTAGCACCAGTTATGTTGATGTTGCGTTTTACACACTTTCTCAACACAGGTAATGCATAGGTGCATCACCTTTCTTGAAAGGATACTTCCAACAACAAGTTGTTGAAAATCAACCCAAGGTCTCTCAGGTGTCAGGTCATGACTTGCAGGGAAATCCTCAGTTAGTATTTGATGTGATCTTGCTAGTAATCACAGGACATACTTACAAAGTTAGATAGAACAAATTATATCTTTTGAGTTCAAGTTTTGAGGATGGGAAGTTGGAATGTGCATTTTGTTGTAGGCTCAAATAGCAATATGGAACTCCAATGTTTTTCTTAAGTATTGGCTTTACAATGTGCAATGAACCTTAACATAGGCTATTTCTAAAAAAGGAAAAAAGAGCAGGGAAGAGGAGAGTTTCCTAGATCTGCAACTAACTATGAAGAGTGATCATGGAGGTTCTGTTATGGACAACTTCCTTCAAACAAAATTTCACTTAACCAGAAAAGTCACAGTCTCATGAAATTTTTGCTATCTTCTAAGGCCTCTAGATACTTCACCATTCATTCACCATATACATGCATGAACAAAGATAAAATTTTAAAACAACTTTAAATTTAATTCCAGACTAAATTTACACAACCATCTACCAACAGCAAACAACAAAAAGTATGGACTAGTAATGCATCTACACGGAAAAAAAATTCATAACCACAAAACAACATTACCAAATCTATCAAAGAAACTTGAAGCTAACTAAAACAACAAAAAAAATCTAACTAAACCATTTAACTATGGGAGATTGAACCATGAAACATGTAGAGAAACTCAGAAATGCACCAAAGTCAATGTATTTCTATTAAAATTTATGCAACATATCATTACAACAATTCAACTCCCTTTGAAAATGAGAGGAGACCCCCTATTTAGAGTGTCCAAAAAGTAGAATGAATGGCCAAGATTCATTTCAAATTAGGGTTCTACCTACCCTACAATATATTTCATTTTAAAATACAACTTTGTCCTTATCCCTATCTTTTCTTCTAGTGGTAGCACTGTAGCACTTTGTCTTTTAGCTAATTGCCCTTTTGCTATAGCTATTCCTTTAGGAACTCTTCATCAATAATAGGGTTTCCTTCCTACTTCTTCAAAGCCGCATACTCTATGAACTTTAAAATTAGTGGCTGGAGCTTATCAGCTTATAAAATTTTAGATCATAACACTTGATAACTCCATTCTTTAGATCGGTCGGTGAGCTTTTCCCAGTCTTCATCATACTTAGCAGAGTGGTCTCTTAATATCTCAGACTGGGTGAAGGCTCGAGCTGCAAAACTCATGAAATCAGTGGTGATCTCATTCAACATCCCATCCTCTATCCTTTTTTGAAAATGGGGCTTTATCTTCTTTGAATCAATTTGCACGACAGGCATATCATAGCCCGTCATCAACTTTAAGTACCGAGTGCAATCCACTCTAACTTCCTTAGCCCACTTGATATTTGGATCAACTTTATCAAGCACTTGCTCCATCCTTTCCATTTGATTCCCGAAGTCTCGCTTCCATACATCCACCGACCAGTGGTCATTCTTCTTAAATGCAAGCTCATTTTCCCAAGTCACGCTCGATACTTTGAGAATAGCCTCAATCTTCAAGTAGGTGGATTCATATCTCCTTCAGAAGTCAGTGCAAAGCTTCCTCATACCCTCGAGAGACTATTGTAGATCCAATAATTTGTTCGTTGTCCCAAGAGCATGACCGATGCCCATGTTCCCAACATATAGGACCTGTTGGAACCAACTCTCTGTAGTCTTATCCAAGTTCTTTCTCTTCTCAATATTATCTATTTGTTCTTTGGATAGCAACTATGGCAAGGCCGAAGACGTGGTAGGCATTTCCTCCGTTGAGCACCCCTATTGGATGTAGGTTGTCAAGTTAGCCACTTGTGCCTTAAGCTCTTCTTTCGAAATCTTATCTTGTTGTATCTGATGCACCACTATGGCAACAAAATCATGCAGATGCTCCACCTTTTGTTCTCTAGTGGTTGTTCCTACATCAATAGTGGAGACATTGTAGCTTATCCCTTCCACTCCCACTACTATCATTGCCACTTGGATGGTCCTGGATCCGGAAGCATCCATCGTCACCTTGGATCTGATTTTGGGCTTCTTTTCCTTTTTGGTACTGATTTGTGCCCAAGCTAAGATAGATTCCAGCCTTGCTCTTGGGTCACTCAGAGCGGGATCTCTCTTCTCAAGTTTCTTTTCTAGCCATTCAGGCATTACAGACTTTTATTTAGTTTATTCATGATCACCTTCCTCTTCATTCCTTTGGACTTCTACTTCTTCATCTCCGGGAGCTTCTTTCTCCATTTTAGTGCCTTCTCCCTCTTCCTCATCAGAGTCTTGGATGAACACCAGGTGTTTGATAGGAGACTTATTAGGAAATCATTGTTTGGGACCTTCTTCTCTCTTAGCCTCCCTTTCTTCCTTTTCTTAAGTTTCTTTATCCTATTCATCCTCATGCTCGTGCTTCTCGGGTTGTTCTATTTCAAGGCTCTTGTCGGTTTGAACCTCATCCTCAGGTTTATCTTCTTCTATATTCTCCTCTTCCCTATACAAAGGTGGTACATCTTCATGGTGTTTCTTTTCTTGTTCTTCTTGTCCTTCAGAGAGAGGCATTTCCTCGTCATGCTCGGGACCTTCTTCTTGCTATTCATCTATAGGAAGTTCCACATGTTCTTCCACCTTGTCATCTTCTTTCCTTCCTCCAAACATAGTCTTTATACTTCCTCTCCTTCATCCTTTAGTTGTCAGGACAACTCTTCATCAATTTTTGGATCAAAATTTTTACGATATATTTTGTACTGGCATCTCCTTCTTCTCTTTTAGAAGATTCTACTTCTTCGTCCTTACAAACCACCTCGTCAATTTTCTAATGTTGGTATTCCAGGTGTTCGTGATACTCATCTGCTTCCTCCTCTAATTCTTTTGTTGCTTCAATCTCTCGCCTTTCCAACACCTCGAATATTTGCATTGTGGCTTCCATTGCTGACGGTTCTGTTGGAGGCATTGATGGAGTAGCACTGGAAAGAACCTACGATAAGGCAGCTTTGATGGTAGGATTCATTAGCACTTGGGAAATCTCAAAGGGAACATTTTGCATGTGCCATGAGAATGCCTCTGGTAGTATGAGCATTGGCATTGGTATTGTTGCAACTACCAGTGGAAGAGATGTGGTGGGAGACATGGTAGCGGAGGAAAGTGGAGAAGTTGTAACAAAGGAGGAATCAACTAGTACTACTGGCCTAGTTGACGAAGAAAAAGCAAGGTGGACCGAGATGTCCACCGCAGGTGGGGTTGTGGTAACCATGGCTTGAGAAATAGATGGAGGGGTAGTAGTATCAGAAGCAGTCGGTGGAGGCTCTGACTGATCTATCTCCATTTCTTCTCCTTTGTGGAGAGGAGCTTCTTGAATAGTAGGAAACCCTGCAACACTTCATTTCCTTTTGTGTTTCTTTGATGGCTCACCCTTTGAGGCCTTCCTTGCGTATACTTTTGGATTTGGCTACTGCTCCTCGATCTCCTTCCTTTTTCTTGACCTTGTGAGTTGAGGGGATTTGGATGTTTCTCCTATTGTGGTTGTAGAAGCCCCATCATCTATTACACTAGGCTCACTTTAGAGCCCTTGATAGGTCAGGACGACCCCTTGTTCCTTTAATTGAGCAACTTGTCCATTGAGCCATTCCCTAGTGTCAGCCTCGATAGGCTTGGTTATAATATCGAGGTCATCAACCTCTTGCTCATCCCAATCTATTGTTGGCAGTGGCAAGTTAGCGACTGCATTTTACCGAGGGTCCATGATTGTGCTTTCATCTTCTTCAACTTCATCAGGTACAGGAAAAAAAAAACACGCTTCTCAAAAAGTATGCATTCATTCACATGTAATGCCTCATGCGTACCTCCTTATCATCCTAGAAATTTGCCCAAAAATCTTCAATATGATGCAAATGGGCAAAGTCAAGTCCTAGTGCTTTCCTTGTGTGCCCAGATGGGTCCATTCATGGGTGAGTAGTGTGAAGGCTGAAATGATATTCTGATAGCTCCTTCTCAGAATTCCCAACACATTGAGAGGTGTGTAGCTTATACATCCCTTGACCAAAAGAAGGGGGATAGGGGATTCCTTCTAAATGCTTACTGAAAAGGAGGGTGTGTACATGTCAGAGCTTCCGAGAGAGTTCTAACAATATAAACTAGTATTTGGGGTATCGGGGTAGCTTATTCAGCCTTTTTGTGTAGCCTTGGGCGCAAATGTATGTGAATTTGGCGTACTAAATTAACAAAAAGGCGTATTGTTTGAGGAATGCCCGAGCATTGTGGGAGACTCACCTTTTGAAATCGTCTCCAAGCAACCTAATAATGTGACCTATGAAAGCGTCATTCACTCTGCAATAGTCTCTCTTGAAATTTCTAAACTACAGCTGAGGGTACCTATCATAAAATTTCAATGCACGACCAGATTCTTCATCAGGTGCCCTGAACAATCCACTGTATTTCCTTCGTTTAGCCAGTGAGTAAACTAGGTGGGATGTCATATAAAATTTGGAGATCTTCTTAACATTCATGATCTACTCGTGGAAGCAGTCACTTATCATTCCCCCTAGTAGAATGTGGTATGCGTGAAATCCTCTTCCTTTCTGTGAAGGATTTTCTCTACAAAGTAAACCATTCATTCTTGAAAGTATGCCGCAGTGGGAAGGCCCATTACTATGCTCAACAGAGTTACTAGGTTGTGGTAATCTTCATGGAAATCATTGTGGAAGAGTTCTTGGGGAACTTTTGTAGCACTACCTCGCTTCTCTTTTTAGCCAATACTAATTTATAAGTTTCTTACAGCCAACTGGGTCCTGATCCCACATTGCCTTGCATTCATCTATTGTTGGTAGTTCCATCTCCCCAAAGGTAGGGATGTGGAAAGTCTTGATTATTTCTTCACCTCACATATTAGCCAAAATGTTCCCCTCTCTATCTACTATTTTATGGGTCTTAGGTTAGTATGCTTTCCTGCAATCCATGACCATTTCAGGAGCTATAAGGGTAGGAGGGAAGGCTGTAGCCTTGGCAATTCCACTACTCTTGATTAGCCTTACATTCTCCATCTTAGGGTTGATTCTGACCCTCTATTTAAATTCATCAATATTGATGTGGCCGATATGTGTATCCGTAATCTCGTTCCAGTCGATGATGACCTTTGAGTGCAATGGCTCCCCTTGGAATTAGTATTTCATTTGATCCTTGTCCTCCTTCCCACGAGGAGTTCTGCCAGTTTTCTTTCCTTTGTCTTTTTTTGCGGCTGCCTCAAGGGTCTTGCACCTGATTCCATATATCCTGTAAACAAAGGCATGATGAGCACAATCAACCATGAAGATACCAATGTTAACCAATATCCCTGTCGATAAAGTCATATTAGATAACACATCATTCATGAAATCAAACATTTACTTTGAGATTTCATCAGCAGTTTACTGAAGGGAATTTGGTCAACCTGAGCCCAAGGGGCTGGACTTCCCTGGCAGGGCACTCCGTATGGTTTCTCCCAACTTCAGATTTGGATGATTTGAAAGGTTCATGTAGGAGAGGGTTCAATTTGAGCATGGGGGTCGAGAATTGTTTCCAGATTAGAGGTAATTTGGGTTATCATTGGAGCACTTGGAGCTATGACGAGGGAAGGTTGTCTAAGGTTTTCCATTTGAAATGGCTATGATGAAATGAAATTTTGAGGACAGAGTTTCGGGGCCTGGGACCGGTGAGTCCAAAAGAGGGAAGGCATAACTCAGTTAGTCATTTAAGTGTGCAGATCAAATGGGTTGTGAAGTCGTTTGAGGATAGCCATTTGAAAACAGCGTGCACTAAGTGGAATTCCGGTGTGAGCAACCCAGTGGACCAGACCTAGCATTGCATTTGGCTTTCAGGTTTCCTTTGTCATAACTCTATCGGCGATCAGACTAGTGGGATATGAGGATTAGAGGGACGTGTTGGCTTTTCCTTTTCTCACGGCTGAGACAGGATGGAGTCTTGCCGGCAGAAATCCGACTAACCAAGCTTGACGAAGGCCAAGGCATTCAAACTTCATCATGTAATTCATGCAGCATAAGGATGCTTGGGTCCCAGAGGGTGAAAGGTGGTTGTCTAATGGCCATTTGAAAATGGTGAAGTCATAATGGAGGTCCACATATGGAGCTCCGCGAACTGAGACCCGGAAGATACCAGTGATAGCATTTCATTTTGTTTAACTCGGGCAGCGAATGGCAAGGTGATTCTTGAGGCTCGGGTGGATAGGGCCATTACACCATTTGAAAAGGAAAAAACTACACGACATCTCAGGGATGGAATCCCATTGGAGCAGGGCTAGGAAGTATGAATGGAGGCCGAGATTTCATGTTTCATTTTAAGTCCCGACGACAATCCATCAAAGGAGATCCGAGGTCGCGAGCCTGAAGAGACATTCCTCCATTTCAAATTTGTTTGAGTTTGAAGTTTTATAAATGGCGGCGGGGAGGCTTAGGTTCAGAGGGCGAGGGTGCTATGTGGGAAGAATGGCGCCAGGACGTGGGAGTTCCAGATTTAGTTTTTTATGATGATTTGGAGGTTTCCTTGAAATTTAATCATATCGATTTTTTAGGTCTAATCCTTCTCTATCAAATGAATACATTTTTACCCTATTTTTTCATCATTTAAATGTGAAATCACCAAAAAAAAATGTGGGAGAATGGATGACGAAGCTACCTCAAGAAGCCGGTGAAGAAAGCTACTAAATCTATGAATAATTGACAAATAAGGGTAGCGGGCGCGAGGGTAGTGGGTGACGAAGGCACTGGACCCCTCTGAACTCACTCTACACTCTTCTGGCCAACCTGGCATGTGAAAATGACAAGTTGGACCAAGTATTTATATGTCTAAGTGCATTTAATGTACCCTCATTAATGTGAGTACAACAGGCTCAAGAGGTTGGTAAGTTCAAATTCTAAGACAACGGTGGGAGGTCTGGAACCTGAAAGCTGGAAGGGAACGAGCCAACGGCTCTTTCAAATGTTAAAGTGGAAAAGCACCAGAAGGATGAGGCACGGGGTCTGGGAGGCCGAACTTTGGCAAAGGATATTCGTCTCGAAGGGGAAAACTCACAACGAAGTTCCGGGCAGACAGGTCCGGCGGATCAGGCCCGACGCAAGTGATGAATAGTCAATTTACAGCAAAAGTCATGAGGATGGCAATCGAGGAGCTAGGTCCCAGGGCATGGGAATGCAAAGGCATTCGGCCATTTTGAAATAGCAAATGCACAACAGAAATCCGGTGTGGGAAACTCGCCATGCCAGACCCAAAGGGCCCCAAGGCCGTTGGCAGAGGAAGACTGCCAAAGGAACTCTGTGAGGACCCCCGACTTTGCAAATTCTGTAGTGATGATACATGGTCAACTCTAGGTAAGACTCTAGGGGTACTCTGACCATCTAGGACACCAAAATGAGGGCACACTAAATGAGGCAGCAACAAAATGACCCAACAAGGAGAAAGGAAGAGAGGGCCCCCATTAGCAACAGGGAGTGTGTGCTGAGGGCACAACAAGGGTATCACTAAGGGAGGAACACAAATTGGTAAAAGACCTATAGGGGAAGTTTTTGTGACCAAGAGGTTGATTGATAATGATGTTTGGATTGGATAAGTCCCTCTACCTAAAACCGGTTGGAAATTATTCTTGTATGCTTTTAATAAAAGATTTGCTAGGTGTCCTTCCTAACACTTATGTTGTTTCAACCTTGGGAGGCTAGTAGTGTTGAATGTGTTTGTGGAAATTGATGTAATGTTGGAGCTAATAAAGAACTATGATCCCAAGGATAGAAAAATAAAAGGTGAGAATAACACCTTACTCCTTGAGGTGACCAAAGACAAAATTTTGGAGGTGTTTAAACTAAACCCCAATTATACTATCGACATCAAATTTTCTGACTTATGCAATGAATATGAGCAAAACTGATATGGATATAGGAAAAATGTGCTTGCTATACACAAAAAGGATGATAAGGGAGGATTTGGTCCTAAGGACTTGGAGGCCTTTTAGTGTGAGGAGTTTTCCAACACTTGAAGAATACATACTACTACTTGAATCAAGTATTGGCTCAAAGGTTTGATGCAAAGATACTGAACTGTATATTTTTGGGCAGGGCTTATAGACTACTCTCGCACTCTTAGGATGTTTCACCTAAAAGGAGAGAGATAAACCCTACACAAAGGAATCTGCACTAGTTTCACTCAAATTATGTAATTTATGTTGTTATTTGAACTAAATGGAATGAACTAAGTGCAATTATATGAACAAATTGACTGATTATGTATGCAAAACCTAAGAATTATGCAGTGTTTGAAAACAAAGTGTTGTATGCAAAAAGCTTAAAAGAATGATCAAAAATGAAAATTAAACCAAATAAAAAGTTATTTTTCAGAATGTGTGCACTTGAGAAATTGAAAAAGACTAAAAAGCAATCTAGAAATCTAACAAGACCTGATTTTGAGTTGACTGGGACTCATTTTCCACCTTGGGAAAATCAGTCCTAGGCTAGGGTATTTTTGCACAGAAGCTTTTTTCTGTCAACTGGGTGTCGTGATTTGCATCTAACTCAAAACTGCATCTCGGGAGGGACTCATTCGCCATGCATGGCAAATCAATCCACTTTCAAATTTCTATGATTTAAAATCTCTATTTTGCACCTTGACAACTATACAACAATTTTTGACAGAAACCTGAATCAAGATCTTAGAAAATTCCTACAAAACAACCTAAAATTGTTTTCCTAATGGGGGGTTTTCCTTGGTCAAACACCTAATTGGGTAATTAAACCTTGAATGAATAAAAATCTACATAAAACCCTAGCCTTAGTTGTGTTAAAAACTAGGAAAATATGAAGTATGTCAAAAACCCTATTCTATTATGCAAGAATAAGAAATGCAAATGTGATTTGATTGATGCAAGATCTCAACCCTAGAAATCTTACAACACATCAAAAATAGAGATGAAATAACATGCAAGTGAAATGTAAATGAAATGCAAACCTTAATTTGAAGAAAGAGTGAAAATGGAAGATGGAATCACTTTTGAAACCAAGTCTTTAGGTGTGATTTGATGGTTAGTTGCATCTCCTCAACCTAGATTTCTTCATGATTCACCATAGGCATCCATCATCAACCCTTTGCAATGTTGAATCTTGACCTAAAAAGTGAGCTTCAAGACCTACAAAAACCCTAGTTTGCTGCCCTAAAACTTCAACTTTTACTAATGAAACTTGTTGTAGAAGACTTGACTTTAGAAATTGCTTTTGTGAAATGACTAAAAGATGTATAAAACAGCTTAAAATGAGTATTTATAAGAAAAAACACCTAATTTTCCTGTTATTTAGACCTAAGAGGCCAACATTCATTGGAAATTTAAGTTGAATTGATTAAGTTCATGCTCAAAATTGAATTTTCCATCAAAAGGGACTGATTCGCCACCCTTGGAAAATGGGTCCCACCAAAGGGGACTCATTTCCCAAGGTGACGAATGGGTCCCACTCACTACTGACTTTTGAAGGTGGGTTTTTGGGATATGAAAGAATTAAGTGTTGTTTGTGGGGTTTTAAGTGATTTCTTAGGTGAAATAGGCCTCTATATGAAAAAAATGGGTCTTAGGGGCCAATAAATGTTGTTTTGAAGGGTAAATGATGCAAATGGACTCAAAAGTGGGTCCAATTAGACATGGAATTGTCTCTTTTGTTAAGAGGGTCAAATTTTCTATGTCACATTTAGCCCCCACTTTAGCGCTCATATGACTCTACGTGCATATGTAAGCTAAAGGACTCTAAACAGTGCACTTTATTATATAAAAGGATAGTTATTCAAAAGATGAGAGAATGAAGCCCTCAGTGTAGTTATCTGTAAAACCACAAGATTAGGAACCGCATCCTGCAACACACATTCATTAATTGTCCAAAAATCCTTTTATCTAACTCTTAGGAATCTAATTCGAGGGTAGATATATGCACCCTCTTGATACCGCTTGCTTTACGAAGGTGGAATCAAGGTAGAAATCTAGCCACGTCGAATAAGAAACATCATATCATAGGGAATTACCAAGTACCATGCCTCATAACGATAGATGAACGATGATGTCAGGTGTGGAATCACAATTCCAACGCATCAAACAACATGGAAAATGGATTACCCTAGCTCCCGTTATGTTGATTTGAAGAAGAGATACTTTTATTAATTCCTAAAAGATAGTAACCCTATTTTAATGCATAAGAGTAAAAATAGATGAAAAATGGATTAAAAGAGATAAAGAGGAGTAATTTGTCACTTACTATTCATTTTACCTTCTTGTAGGTTGAGAGTGACAAGTGAGAGAAGAAGATGTCGAGCAGACGGGATTACATACCTTCGCGACTGGATGAGCTTCATGAGCAGGTGGCACGTGGCGAGTTGTATTATGAGGTGAGTCAATTCTGAAACTTTCACCTTATGATTTTTTAATAATTTAATGATTTTAATACATGGATAGGTTAATTTAGGGTCTTGGAAACAAAGTTCGTAAAGTATCCCCTTTTTTCGCAAAGTGTCCCATTTGTTCACAAAGTGTTCCTTTTGTTCACAAAGTGTCCTAAAAGGGTTCTAAAGTGTCGAGGACCATTAGGAAAGCACACTAGATTTACTTTAGCACACTTGCATAATGAAATATGTGAAAGTTGAAGAAATTAGATGAATTTTAGATCATTTTTTGTTGATTTTGATAGGTTCTTACCCAGTCGCGATAGTGGCTAGGGGGAAGGCAACTCATGTTTTTGAGAGATCATGCTCTAGCACTATTAGTAGTAGAGACAAAGCATTTACAGTTAGTAGGTATCTATTTGGAATATCTTATACAATCGATGAGATACCATGATGCCATGCTTATCGGCCTGTGCAAGTGTTGGGACACCAATACTTGTACATTTCATCTTCCCACCAGGGAGATGACCATCACTCTTGAGGACGTACACCACATTCATCGAGTTCCTATTTGAGGAGAGCAGTTATACTTCTAGAGGGATCAGTTATTCTGGGAGAAGAAGAGAGACATGTAGTATTGTTTAGGTGGACGTGTACATGATGAGCATGTTAGAGCATTAATCGAGCTCCCCATGCTACTATATTCATGAGCTCCTATTGTTAGATGGATTATGATGCAAATAGTGGCACTAGTTCTCAATCCAGATGGACAAGCGACACACTCAGATAGAGGACTAGTACATTTGATTCGAGGAATGTATGAGCACAGGATAGTCTATGCTTGGGGCTGCTGCATTTTAGCAAACTTATATTAATATGATCTTGGCCAGTTTATATTTTGAGAGATTGATAGTATGGTGCACTGTACGTTTCTATAGGTGTGGTGCCTCGAGCATATCACATGCACCAGACCTATCAGATTCCCTTGTGCTATAGCTGTAGGATACCCACGAGCATTCAACTATCCTCTATGACGCTTGTTGTAGTACAAGGATTTACACTTTTGGAGGGTGAGGTTTGACCGACTGGAGGAGGATGAGATCTTATGGAGACTGTATCTACTCACTCTATAGTGGCCAGATCCCACAAGATAGCTATGGAGGATGCAGATGGATAGGTATCTAGCTGGGAGACATGACTATGTTGTACGACCTTTCTCCTATGGATGAGTCATGCGATGGTTTGGACAGGTGTAGGCACCACCAAGGGCATGTCCCTTCATTAGATGATTAGTGTGGAGTGCTCGGAGGCTAGGTGATACTATTTGGCTTATGATAGATCATGTTCGTGAGAGTGATTCTGATGATTCAGATCACAATCAGCCACCAGCATCTTATGCTAATGATGTTGGAAGCACATATGAGCACGAGGAGTGGTAGTCATATGCACAACCAACTCCTATGTTCCCCATATATTTCCCAATAGGTGATGTAGGAACAACACCAGATGAGGGGGATGAGCAAGAGGATAGAGTAGAGGAGGTATGGTACAAGCCACCAGATATTTTTATTGATGTTATTAATGATGAGTACCAGTCCAATTTCAATCCTGACTATGAGGACTAGCATGGAGGAGAGGATGAGGAGGAGGAGGATTATGAGGAGGATGATTATTACGAGGAGGAGCCACCCCTGAGTGAGGGTGATTAGGTAGCTATTGAGTAGAAGTATGAGCATAGAGAGTCCTCACACACTTACAAGACTAGATCTCGTGCAATAGCTACACTAGACATCGATACCCAGAGTCAAAGAGAGGCTAGCATGTCCTCAATGCCCCCTAAAGAGGATGAGGTGGACATTATTCAGCCACCTAGAGACATAGGTGATGACATTTGATTTTATGCATGTACTTATGTTGTATATATATATATATCATGATGTTTATTGATTGTGTACATTGTCTATCTTGCAAGAGCTATGAGAAACTGGCAAGAGCTCTATCATCAGGATACCACAGAGATAGTGCCTACATCCATCGATGAGGAGGTGATGGATCCTGACTATGTGCCCCCACCAATCATGGAGGAGGAGCTAGAGTCACTTAGACCTTTCGTTAGGTTACGAGCAACGTACGAGAGTGTGAGGAGATGAATCCGTCGAGCTAAGAGTGCAAAAAAGACATCACAGACCTCAACAGAGGTTGAGAGACTGCACGCAAAGCTAGCATAGACACAAGCAGAGATGGATCATATGGTAGAGGAGTGGCTTGTGGCTGTTGGTTGAGTCTAGGGTTTGGATTTCCCACTTACATTCGATAGTTCGTGGTCACAGTTACACACTACCATCTCACGACGTCCAAGGATTGGCTCACGAGTACCAAAGCCTAAGGGATCTAGTTCTCATAGACCTTATTAATTTGTATATGATATTGAGATGTACATAAAACCTTCATATATGTATATAGACATGCGCATTTGGTGTTATTATGATGTGTTTTTTTGTGGTTGAAATGTTAGATGTAATGTGATTAATTAAATGACTTATGATAAAATTATTTAATTAATGTCTACATGATTTAGCATGATTAATGTGATCTATTTTAAAACATATTTCAGTTTTATTGTAGATACAACATTGTTAATTAGAGAATATGTTAAATTAAATACACCTATAACTCATATAAGGATCTAAGTTAACATAACACAAAGGCAAATAGTATGAATCCTAAAGTAACTATAAAATGTACTTTAAATAATTACCTTAGTGCTCAAGACAAACACAAAATTAGTTGTCAAGAACGAAGCAATGTAAAAGTCATTTAGAATGACATCAAATAACTTTAAACAACACTGCTTTAACAATCATACTATTCAAAGAGGTTAGAGGTAATACCGACACAAATGTGTGGCATTAATAGGTTCCCTAAGGGGTGTTTTGTCCAAATTCGTTACAACGTAAGCACCAGACCTGTAACTGGTATCAACTATTTAAGGTCCCAACCAATTAGGGTTGAATTTCTCTTTGTCTTCATTTTCAGCATGAGTATTACTTTGATTCTTAAAAAGGACAAAATCACCCTTACGAAATGTTCGACGAATAACATGCGAGTTATTTTTTCATTGTAATTTTTTTATGTAAGCTTGGAGATGCTCAAGAGCGTTAATGCACTTTTCATCGAGCATATCGAGTTGGTGTAAGTGTTGTTCTTTATAAGTGGCATCATCAATAAGGTTTTGGAGAGTAATTCGTAACATAGGAAATTCTAACTCCAAGGGCATGATCGCATCGGTGTCATAAAAAAGGTTATTTAAGGCATAGATCTTGTCAATAATCTAACACTCGTTCTATAAGCCCAAAGCAAATAATGTAATTGTGTATGCCAATCCTTACGATGTTTGTTAATATTTTTCTTTATAATTTTTTCTAGAATATTATTAGTGTTTTTAGCTTGTCCATTAGATTGTGGATAATACGGTGTGGAAAATCAATGTTGAATGTTGAATGTTTCAAGAAATTTTTGGACATCGTTATTTTTAAAGGGGAGTCGAAAGTGAGGAATTATGTGTTCCAATATGAAATGACAAATTATTTCAGCAGTCGTAGAACAAAGAGGAATAGGTTACACCCACTTCATGAAATAGTTTGTCACGGTGAGGATGAACGTATGTCCGACAAAAGAGGGAGGTGAAATTTTCCCAATAAGATCCAACCCCCACACTAAGAACGAGCAAATGGGAACTTGGGTACGGAGCTCAGAGGCAAGAGCATGAATCAAATTGCTATGCTCTTGACATTTGTGACATCATTTAATGTAAGCAAAGCAATCTTTCTCCATATGTCACCAATAATAACCCATACGGATAAGTTTTTGTACTAATGACCATCCTCCAAAATGACCGCCACAAGCACCAACATGAGCCTACTCAAGGGCTATAGGGATTTGAGAATCCTTAAGACACCTTAGTAAGAGGCCATTAAAGGATCTTCTATACAAGATATCAGCAAGAATCACATATTTAGCTGCTAGTTTGCGTAAACATTTTCTAGTGTTTGTTATTGTGGGCTCAGGAATGGTACCATCTTTCAAATAGTGGTAAAGTGCATCATACCATTCACACAAGTTATTTTGAGTTGTAGTTAAAATTTCTTCGAATCAAGTATCAATGGAAGGTTTCATGATGGGGTGAATAACGAAAGTGCAGGATGTTGAAGGATCGAGAGGGGATATAAGAGAGGCTGCACTAGCCATTGCATCTACATGTGGATTATCTTTTCGTGGGATGTTATCAATGGTGAATGATTTAAACTTCTCTAACAGTTTCATTGTAAGATCCTTGTATTTTAATAACTTATCATGTTTAGTTTGATATGTACCATTGATTTGTTTGATAACTAATTACAAATAACCAAATATCTTAATATGTTTAGCATTCATTGTTAAAGTATCTCACAAACCCACAATTAATGCCTCATACTTAGCTGTGTTATTTGCATGCATAATAAATTCAATTAATAGGATAAGGGAAGTGGTTGTCCATCTGGTGGAATTAAGACCACTCTAGTACCGAAACCCATTCTACACTTAGATCCATCAAAATACAATTCCCATGTTTTAACATTAGTGGTTAAGACATTGTCATCAGGAAAGGAGTCGTGATTAGGTAAAGCAAGAGGAGAAGGAGTGTCAACTAAGTGATCAGCTAAGGCTTGTCCTTTGATTGTTGTTTGTGAAACAAAGTTAAGGTCAAACTCAGTTAACAACATCACCCACTTAGCTAAATGGCCAGAAAGGTTTGTTTTGTTGAAAATATGCTTAAGGGGATCACATTTTGTCATTACTTGTATTTCAGCATTTAGTAAATAATGTCGCAATTTACTAGCAGTGAATACAAGAGCTAAGCATTTTTTTTCAATTGGTGAGTATCGAGTTTCATAATCAATTAAAGTTTGAATAATGTAATAAATAGGATGCTCTTTGCCATTATCATCTTGTTGAGCCAACAATGTTACAAGAGCATGGGCTGAAGCGACTATGTACAAGATAAATGGTTTGTTAAACACAACGGGTTGTAAAACAGGTGGGGTTGCAAGGTATTGCTTCAAACTCTCAAAAGAATGTTTGCAATCCTCATCCCAATCAAAAGGTACACCTTTTTTAAGAAGATGTGTGAAAGGTAATGTGTGATTGGCTAAAGATGCAACAGAATGATGGATAGCTTAAATTTGACCTTGTAATGTTCGCAATTCAAAAATGTTCTTAGGAGGTGGCATGTTAATGATTGAATCAATTTTCTTTGTATCCACCTCAATGCCTCTATGAGATATGACAAAACACAAAAGTTTACCACTATCTATGCTAAAGACAATTTTTTGGATTTAATTGCATATTATATTGTTGTATTCGTTCGAAGATCTTCTGAAGAACATTTACATTGTCTTGTCGTCTAAAATATTTAACTAAGATATCATCAACATAATCTTCCAAAATTTTGTGGATGTAATCGTGAAAGATTAATTTCATTTCTCATTGATAAGTTGTGCCAGCATTCTTTAAACCAAAGGGGATCACAACCCAACAAAATTTTCCCCAAATAGCTGTTAAGGAAGTTTTGTATTGATCTTGAGGGTTAATAAGGATTTGATTATAACCATAAAACCCATCCATGAATGACGACAAAGCATGTCCAACAATTGAATCCATGATCTTGTTAATATTAGGAAGTGGAAAGTCATCTTTTAAAGAAGCTTTATTCAAGTCACAAAAAATCTATACATATCCTAATATGATTATAGGGTTTTGCAACTGCAACAATGTTTGAGATCCAAGGAGAATAATCAATAGGTCGAATGAAGCCTACATCAAGAAGTTTTTCAAGCTCAGCTTTAACATGCAAGGCTATGGTAGGGTACATTTTTCTTATCTTTTGACAAATGAGGTTAGCATTTTCAGCAAGGACAATGTTGTGTGTCACAATTTTCGGGTCAATTCCTGGCATATCAGAATATTTCCAAAAAATAATTTCAGGAAAATCATGAAGTAGAGTTTTAGTATCTTCTTGTTCGTCATCATCAGGGCACTTCCCAATCTTAATAACTTTTTCTTTATCATCAATTTCCATTGGCACATCATTTGTATCTCCTAAAGGGAGTGCATTAGGCTTAGGAACCTTATACTCATAGGACTCTTCAATGATATCATTGTTGTCTTTCTTGGTAAAAATCATAGCATGAGGAATTCATTTCATAGGAGCAAGAGAGAATGTGTCATCATAAACTCCTAACATTTGTTTCAGAGTTTCATCACTATCAACACACCTCCATGACAATTGTATGTTTATATCAAGTAATTCAGGATGTTTAAGGGTGAGTTTGTTTTTCAACTAACATATAATAGTGTTGACATTCAAAGAGGGTGAGTGATTAGATTTTGTTGTCTTAGAAAAATAGTAGCATAATCCAATTTTTGTTTTTTGTGTATTTGGTTCAATAGGAACATGAATACCTTGTTCATGTTTTCCACACCCTTTTCCATTATATCCTATTTGTTTCACAAGTTCATAGCCTTTCCCATAAATTCATTACATTTATTTTGGATTAGGTGAGGATTGATAGTCTATCTCATCAAAATTTGTGGTGTATGTTGCATTTTCTTCCAAAGTAGAAGAGATAGAGGTTCGAGAAGATTGTTCAGAATTTTGAGTTGACATGATTATTGGTTTTTTGTGTTTCTCATCTGTCTTCTGTGTTATTACGTATTCACCCATAAATGAAGGTGTGAATTCTAAGGATCCCAAATCATCACCAAATAATTTAGATACCAATTCCGCATCATTTTTTTCTCTTTCAAGAGGGTCTATATTGGATGTTGGAATTAATGTTTTCAGAGGACTTGTAGCTCCTTTTTCAAGGTGCAAGCAACTTTCAAGCTCGGGGTCTATTTCAACTTGATAAATGTGATTTTTAAAGACATATTTCATGATACAATGAAGGGTCGAAGGCACTGCATTCATCTCATGAATCCATGGTCTGCCTAAAAGAAGATTATACGAAAGATCATAAGGCATGACATGAATAGGTGTTTGCAAAGTAGTGACCCCAACCGTAATAGGTAAAGTGATTATACTGAGCGGTTACTTTGTTGTATCGTCAAATCCTTAAATGGATACAAAATGAGGTATTATTTGTGACTTGTCAATGTGCAATCAATCAAACAGATTCACACTACACACATTAAGAGAAAAACCATTATCAATGAGGGTTCGTTTGATACATATGTGATTGAATTCGGAAATTATCATAAAGGCTTCATTTTGTTTGCACAACTCTAAAGGAGGGAGATCTTGTTGATGGAAAGTAATATCAAGATTAACTTGATTCATTCCATGGATTAGAGTTGCCACATCATTTGAAGTAGTACCAGGAGGAACTGTAATTTTTTGTAAGGTTGTTTGAAGAATAGTGTGGTAATTTGGTGAATTCTGAAGTAAATCCCAAAGGGAAATCTTTGCAGGGGTATTTTTTAATTGTTTAACAAGATCATACTCCTTGGTGTGTGGGTGGTAACAAGGAGCACTAGGTAGATTTGGTAAAGGTAAAGATGGTGAGGTTGGTTGTGGTGGCTGCAAATTGCTACAGGTATTATATATATGAGCAACAATAACATTACTGGATTGTGGAAACACATTAGTTTTAGGTGGGTAAAGAGTGTATTCAGGTTTATTGGAAGGATGAATTTTATGCGAGGGTGGGTAAAGAATGAGTTGAGGTTGAATCACATTAACATCCTTAGTTTTATATTTCTCACAACAAACCTTAGTGCATGATTGGAGTGAGATGAAATCCCAAAGGGAATCATCTAACAAGTCCAAGTCATCATGACTAAGAGGTTTGGGGGGTAATTTATTTTCAATTGGTTTAGGTTGGCCAACATCAAAGGTGTTAATGTTCATTATTGTGGGTTTGGAACAACAAACATTAGTGGATGACTTATGTAAGGTGAAGTCCTAAAAGGCTTCATCTAACAAATCAAATTCATCGCAACCAAAAGGTTTGAGGGATAAGGTATCATTAATTTGTTTAGGGTTCTCAGGGAAAGCTTTAGAGGATGAAGTGAGTGAGAGGAAGTCCTAGAGAACTTCATCTAACTTGTCTACATCATCACTACTAAGGGGCTTGCATGAGATGTTTCTAAACTAAATCGGTTGTTTGAAAGGTTGGTTTGATGTTTCAATTTTTGTGTTTTTATGTGTCGATGAGTCTAATCTAAAAGAACTAGGAATGAATACTGAAAAGGAAATTTGCAAAAATCTAAAGCTATCCATAAATTCCATAAAAGAGAATAAATTTTATGCTAAGGAAATGGAAAATAATGAAGCTATATAGAAAAGAAACTGTAGGAAACAAAAATGTGTAATGTAATATACTGAAATCTAGAAATTCTAATTCAGAAATTGTAGTGGGACTAATTCATCCAAGGTGGTGAATGAGTCCCAGGGGATGAATTTTTAGGTTTTTTTTATTTTGTTGTCTTTTCAAAAAAAATTCTGGTCTGTACAATGTAGATGCAGATTGAAAATGCAAAGGTTTGGAATGGTTTCACGAAATGAAATGCAATAATGAACTCTAAATGATGCTTTCATGAATGAAATTTTAAGAAGGCCTAAGATGCAAAATAATGCAAAATAGCAAATAACTTAAGTCCTAATATGCAAATAAAAATGATATGATGTTCAATATGCAGTTTCACCAAAATGAACAGTAGACTTTTGGGTAGGGCTTATAGACAACTCTTGAACTCTTAGGATTTTTCACCTAAAAGGAGAGAGATAAACCCTACACAAAGGAATATACGCTAGGTTCACTCAAATTATGTAATGTATGATGTTATTTGAACTAAATGGAATGAACTAAGTGTAATTATATGAACAAATTGTCTGATTATGTATGCAAAACCTAAGAATTATGTAGTGTTTGAAAAAATAGTGTTGTTTGCAAAAAGCTTAAAAGAATGATAAAAAATACAAATTAAACAAAAAAAAAATTGTTTTCCAGAATGTGTGCACCTAAGAAATTGAAGAAGACTGAAAAGAAATCTAGAAATCTAACAAGACCTGATTTTGAGCTGACTGGGACTCATTCGTCACCTTGGGCGAATCAGTCCCAAGCTAGGGTATTTCTGCACATAAGCTATTTTTTGTCAACCAGGTGTCGCGATCTCATCTATCTCAAAACTGCATCTCAGGAGGGACTCATTCACCATGCATGGTGAATTAGTTCGCTTTAATTTTTTTGTGATTTCAAATCTTTGTTCTGCACCTTGACACCTGTACAACAATTTCTGACAGTAACTCGAATCAGGATCCTAGAAAATTTCTACAAAATAGCCTAAAATTGTTTGTCTAATGGGGGGTTTTCCTTGGTCAAACCCATAATTGGGTAATTAAACCTTGAATGAATAAAAATATGCATAAAACCCTAGCCTTAGTTTTTTTAAAGACTAGGAAAATATGAAGTATGTCAAAAACCCTATTCTATTATGCAAGAATAAGAAATGCAAATGTGATTTGATTGATGCAAGATCTCAACCCTATAAATATTACAACACATCAAAAATAGAGATGAAATAACATACAAATGAAATGTAAATGAAATACAAACCTTAAACTGAAGATAGAGTGAAAATGGAAGATGGAATCACTTTGAAACCAAGTCTTTAGGTGTGATTTGATGGCTAGTTGCATCTCCTTAACCTAGATTTCTCCATGATTCACCATAGGCATCCATCATCAACCCTTCGCTTAAAAGATGTGTAAAATGGCTTAAAAAGAGTATTTATAAGCAACAATGCCTAATTTTCTCATTATTTAAACCTAAGAGGCTGACATTCACTGGAAATTTAAGTTGAATTGATTAAATTTCTACTCAAAATTCAATTTCCCTCAAAAGGGACTCATTCGCCACCCTTGGAAAATGGGTACCACTAGAGGGAACTCATTCATCCAAGGTGGCGAATGGGTCCCACTACTAACTTTTGAAGGTGGTTTTTCAGGATATGAAAGAATTAAGTGTTGTTTGTTAGGTTTTAAGTGATTTCTCAAGTGAAACAGGCCTCTAGATAAAAAATAATGGGGCTTAGGGGCCTATAATTGTTGTTATGAAGGATAAATGATGCAAATGGTCTCAAAAGTGGGTCTAATTAGATGTGAAATTGTCTCTTTTGTCAAGAGGGTCCAATTTTCTACATCATAGATACCAATTTTCTTTTTGGGTAATGGTTATAGATATTCAGAATTAGAATTCCAATAGGGGATTTGATTCTATTGCATATATTGCAGAATAGATGAATAAGGGGTTGATTGGCTTGAAGGATGAAAGTGCCCCATTGTTTTTTCCTCACTATTCTTTGTTAATGCACATGATTCTTTATGTTGGACATGAGAAATAGAAGACGAAGAAGATTAAACTAAGGCAGAAGGATAAGGAAGGAAATGATCTACCAAAACTGTCTGCATTCAAATTATTTGACTTGAACTGCAATGTTATAAGGTTTGGTATTTTAGAGAGTACTATCGGTGTGGAGCCTCTTTACAAACTTTCAAGATTCATCAAAGATATTATGCACCCCAAGGATGTAGAAGGAGCACCAGAAAATCACAATTGGGCTAATTGGTTTTTGCATTCAAAGTACAATTTATTCAGAGCCTATGGAGCCAAGGTTGCACCTCATTGCTTGCCACTATATGTGTGTGATAGGCTAGCATTCATGGAGCTGATGTGAAAATTATATTTAATGGATAAGGATCATTTTAGAGTTCCTATAAAAGGTTCAATGGTGACACCACAATGCACATTTGCTTATTTCAAGGCCACAACAAAAGAAGGTTATGAAAAATTTGGAATAATGTTAAATAACCTTAGGATGCCAGTAGATGAGGTTAGAAATTTTGATCTAGAAGGTTTTGTAAATGATATGAAAAGAAGGAAGGGTTTTTCTGGTTTCTCTCATAAATTTCTATATACTAATGATGTGATAAAAAAAGTTACAATTGATGGAGCAGTGACATAAAGAAAGAAGGAGTGGATTGGCATTTGTGCCATTAAGGAAGATATAATAACAAGGAATGCATTCTATGTTAGTCTGTATGATGAGATTCAAGACCCTTTTGAAAGGGCTATGACAAAATTGAATGACTACCAGAATGGGGAGTTCAACTAAAGGTTAAAGAGGCTACTCAAAAAGCACAAGCCCTCTTGGACCAACAACATGAAGTAATGGATATTCTAGATCATCCTTTGGAGATTGAAGGATGAGATACTAAAATAATTGAGGAAGAGCAATATGTAGAGCATGTGTCAGATGATGAGGAGGTGGAGATGAGATTCCCATGATAGAATTGTGAAGTGGCAATATGATGAGGAAACTAATGATGATCCTCAGATCAAAGCTTGTGATTAGTTTCTTATAGATGATACCTTTGTTTAGACTAAATAATTTAAGGATTTCATCATCCAACAAGGAATCAAAGACATAAAACAGAGAATTGAATAGGTTAGAGTTGGTGTAGACCCTTCTCAGCAAGAAGAGTAGAGAAAGCAGAAGAAGAGAAGATAATGGTTGAGATTGCAACCATTACCCCTGTTGAAGCCAATAAATTTTTTAAGGAAAGTGGAATAATGTTGCTTCCAGGGTGTACTCTTACCTCTACTATTAAACTTGATGAAATAAGGAAGGATCATCAAGCCTCTATATTAGAAGAGAACTTTGACAACCATATTTTTGGATCGGGTTTTAGTCCAAAATTGCATGCTCTTGTAATTTGGTCGACGACGCTTAACACTAGAAAACCTAAGGTTGTCAAGTCTATTGAAGAATTTATAGGTTTAGTTGTGGTGAAGAGGGCCACAAACATAACCCTAGTCTAGGTTGTAAAGTTTAATGTGCACACTGCCATGTTAAGTGTTGATACTGCACAAATCACTCAAAAATATGATTCATTGTTGAAAGATTACAATATTATTTTGAATGAGTCCAATAAAATGAGGGCCACAACACAAGATAGTTAGTTAATAAGAGAATTTCCTTCACCCTACTCATCTTCAATTTTTTCAGCTCAAGATAGAGAGACCTTGGCATTAAGAATTTAGAGTTTGAAGAAAGAGGTGCAAACAAAATTTAAGGACAATGCCAAGAGAGATAAGGCAGAGACTACCATGGTGGCAGATGGTATTTTTGATGATATTCTAAAGCACAGTGTTGCTAAGATAGTAAATAAGGTTGATAAGGTTTAGGATGTATCCAATAATATTCATGAAGCAAAGAAGAAGTATTTTCTATTTCAACATGCATTCTAGACTGAATGGAGCAAGTGGAGTACTAGGGATGGAGAATTAAAAGAAATGATGCCTTAAATGAAAGAAGACCTTGAGGCTCCAACCAAAATCCCTAATCTATTAAAGGAAATTTATTTGTTAAGTGAGATTACAACATTCCATGGAAAGATAAGCATGCAATTATAGAATAAGATGAAAATGTTCAAAGATATGGAGGGGCACGGTATGCCAGAGATATTAATTGATGAAGGTGAATTGAAGGAGTTTGTTGCATGGAAAGATGATTTGGGAGGCCTACTCCCACATTTCAAGAAAATGATCAGTCAAACTAATTACACCATGTTGAACCCATCTGTTGATAATATGACAAGAATTAAAGTGAGGATGAACACATTTGTCAAGGAGTTCCGGATATTGATTGATGCAAGATATAACTAGCATAATACAAAGGTGCAAAAATTGTTGGACATGCAGTGGCCAACTGAGGATAAGTATAACACATGGTTCAAAAAATTTACAAATTAAGCCTTAGATGAAGTATTCCAAATTTTTATTTTCTCTCATTCATGAAGATTGATGACATTTGTGTTGATGTGGATGGGGTTTTCTTCTCTCTTTTTATGGTTTTCTTGTTTTAAAATTTTTTGTTGACTGGACGTGCATGTGGAAGACAATTTTTCTCATGGAGAAGATGTTACAATGCTGCTACAATGATAAAAGATGCCTTTTGGAAGGAAGGAAGATCTTCTTCAATGAATGGAAATAAGTTTTTTCTTATATGTTTTCCCCTCCTCATCAAAATGCAAATGTAACTGCTTGTGGAATTTTTGAAATTCAAATTCAAATAAATTTCAAATGTAAAATGTGACTGTAAGTGTAATTTGGCTCGAAGCTTGTTGCTCCCATGCTCTATAATTGGGAATTCAAGGCCAATTGCATGGGTCTTTGGTTGGAAAAGGTTCTAAACTCATGTAATGAGAATTTTGTATATAAGTCACAAAGGAATAGAATAGTTTTGAGTCTTACACATGAATTCTAGTTTGCAATAGGCATAATGGTTTTACAGCAGTAATGACATTTGAATGAGAAATGAAAATTTTGAAACAATTTCTCTCCTATGTAGTTTGTCATATGAATCATGAATAAAATGATCAAGGATATTGGTCTTCATTCATTTTGGTTGAATGCATGTTTTTTGTCTCTACTTTAATTCAAATAAAATTTAATTAAATTCTTTGATGAGATCATAGGTTTATGTGATTAACGATAAGGATTAATAAGTAGTTTTTATTCTGGGATATCTTGAGTTGTTTTATTGTAAAGAAATATCCACAATAGTCTATAAATGCAAAGCCTAGTTACTAATGTATTATAGTTTACTGCAAATTTGAATCCTTCGCCCATGGATAAAGCATTGTTCAATTAATTTGGTAATCTTTGATGTAATTGAGTCAGTCTTTCCTATCAAAGAACAAACCCATATAGAAAATAATTTACACACCATTAATTGTTCTATGTTTTATTGAGAATCATCCATTCCCTGCTTCAGGTGGTCATTTATTAAAGAATTAGCCAAATTATTTAGGATTTTCATCTAATTTGCAAATCATGGGAATGTATCTATTATTCACAATGTTTATGGTAATTTGGAACAAGAGTATCATTTAAAACGTTGTAAGGATAACCCTTCTGGGTCTTGCAAAGCTCGTAGTGCAGAGGGAAATCCTAGCAATATTTCACCTAGTCGTTGGCCAATCCTCACCATTACTGATCATTGAATTATGGAAAATTCATAGGCAATTGGTGAGATTAAGTTTGGTTCTTTAAAAATAAGCAATAGATTGGCGACTCTATTGGGGACAATGTTAGTCCAAAGTCTCTAGGTTACATCCAATACAGTTAGAGTCAGGTAGTTTCATTGTTCTTCATTGTTTGGAGAACAATTTTTTCAAATTCTCATCAATAAGTCAAGCCCAATTTTATGTGTCAAGTTTTGGTCCCATTTTCCATTTCATATCGGGTAATGTTCAAGGTCTTCTCTAATATTGTGAGTGAATCTCCAGCTATAATCAATTTTTATTTCCCAATATTGTGGGTGGCAAATATGAAGTCTCTTATACCAGTGCAACGTTAGAATTCTAAGAAGAAACTGAGAATAAGAACTACAAAGAGAACCTTCAAACTATGCATGGAACCAAAAGTAGAATGAAGAAGAATCTTGAGCCAAAGACAGAATTTGGCATGCCTAAAAGCAAGAAGGGATCCTAGATACAAAAGAATGATGAAGTAGTTAGTTCCACTAAAAATCTTGCTAATGCATCTCCCATTTCAAATGCAAATGTTCATAATGAAGCATCTAATGTAAATGAGGAAGGTCTTCCTACTAATGAAATTCTTGATAGTCACTTTGAGATGTCAAAGGAAGAAGAGAGCTGGGAATTCTTGGAAAAGGATAAAAAATTCCCATCTAGAAGTGGAGCCCTTGGTGGAAGGTCTGTGTTTAGTGATGAAAATTTTAAGCCAACGGGTAAATCCCATAGCATAGCCTCATGTCATTCCCTTGATAGAGAAACAACAAACCTAAGATTCTATACTCTTGAGCCTAGTGAGTCTAAAGATATCTTTGAAGATGAAGATGACATAGATAAGGATATGCAAGCCTTAGAGGAGGAAAAACTCAAACTTAAGAAGTTGGAGGAGATAAAGGAAAGGGAATTAGAGGAGAAACAATTGAAGGAAAGAGAAGAGAGAGTAAGGGAAAAAGTATTATAAAGAGATGGTCAAAGGAGAAGAATTCAGAGGATGAAAGAATAATTAAAGGAAGAGCCAATTCTTGAAGATAGCCATTGGGTATGTGTAGGATCATGATGGGCCAAAAAATGGCGATATGATGGGTATGTGTAGGGTATATGGTTGACAATTTTTTTTTACCCAAAATTGATGAAACAAAAAGGGTTTTTAAAGGAGATTCTTAGCTTTCCACCAATATAAATTATGCTTTACATTGAATTTAATAAATAATTATTATTTATTTTCTATTTGAATTACAACTAAAATTTTGATTGATAGGATGATTGAAAAACATCTATAGCTTGCAAACGGTATCAAATTTTTTGAATCCAAAACATGCGTCACATTCTATGCTTCGCATAATATAGGATTAAAAAAAGAAAAATTGAATTTCATGAATTTTTAACCAAATTAGGTGGTCAGACATACGAGTTTTTATATTTTTAAAAATTTGTAATAAAGAATTCATAATTAATTATTTACTTGGACAAAAATTACAAAAAAATATGCATCACATCAGGACATGAGTCCTCTAATTATATCTAAAATCTTATAAAAAAATATTATCATTTTATTGCAGTTAGGGTGGTCAGATAGACACCTACTTATTTTTTTCCTGAAATTTAAGTACTACTGCATTGAAATTTCAAATTTTCACTAAATAGATATTTTAAAAAAAAATAAACCTAGTATTTTAGAAACTACATTCAATTTTCTACAGATTTCATTCTTACATATTTTTGAAATAATATAGATAACTTTTTCAAATTTTTATGTCAAGTTGCCTAACTCTGATTTTTCTGATTTTTTTGTCACTTAAGGGCCTATTTTTTCCATGATCCTGCACATACCCCATTCCTATGGGAAAAATTGCTACAAGTACTTACACTACCTCTATTACAACAACTAAAGTAATTGACCCTTCTGTTGTTGTTAAGAAGCTTGTAGATCATGGGAAGAAACCCATTGATCAACACAAGAAAACCATCCCTAGTACAAACACCAATAAAAATACAAATACTTCATCCATTAACACATCCACAAAAGATTCTAAAACTATCTCAATTCCATCAAACAAACCACCTGATCTTGAGATATTAAGGTTGTAATTAGCAAATGATAAGTTGCAGCAAGAATGGAAGAAAACTGAAATTGAAGCTACAAAAGAAAAACTAGCAAGGAAGATCTCATTCCTTAAGATGTCTATACCTGACCCAGTAGCTTCAAGCTCTAGACACACTAATTCTAAACCACATAAGACCAATTCAAATGAAAACATTCCTTGTGGGAGTGGGGGTGGAGATCAGGGTGGTGGAGGTGGAGGTGGCCCTAAAAACAAGAATAACTATTCTGAAGATAGAGATGTAGGAAGTGATCATGGTGGAAAGAAAAGTGTAGGTGGTGACAATGGTGGGGGTGGAAATGGCAAGGGTAATAACCAATTTGGTGACCAAGAAGAAAATGATCCTAGAAAAAATAATAGAGATAGAATTACCAAGAGGCCAATCCAAGTGGAAAGGTATCAGCAGTTATGCTTTACTGGAATTCCTGGTTATCCTAACCAATTCCCTGAAGATATCAGACCTACTTTGGGAAACTTCTCTGGCAACAATGCAATGAGTGGTGAGGATCACTTGAAAGAATTTGAAAATTCCATGGATGACTTTGAAGTGGAGGTTGAAGATGTGATGATGATTTTTTTTATGCAATCACTCACTGAGGATGCCAACAAATGGTATAGGGGTTTACCTAATGAGAGTATTGGTTCATTTCAAGAGTTCAAGAGGCTATTTAGAGAAGAGTATGATGATAATATTGATTCAAGGTTCCTCCCGAATCAATTTAACAATATTTCTAAGGGTTTGAATGAGGTAGTTGTTGACTTCAATGTAAGATTTCAGAAGGCCATGAACAAATTACCTCCTCATTTGAGACTCAATGATAGTGTATGCTTGGTTGATTACTATAGTGCATTTGATGCAAAAATGAGCTATCTCCTGCTAGATAAGAATCCTTAGACAATAAGAGAAGCTTTCAATATTGCAATCCACATTGATAATATTGGAAGAGCAACTGATAAGGTTGGGAGTTCAAAGAGCATGTTAAGATCTCGAAGAACCCCAAGAAAGGGGATAAGCATTCTACAACAAAAGGGTTTTCACTTGAAGAAAAGATTGATAATGTTGCAAGTTCCATGAAGGATATTAGCTACAGACTTGCAAGGCAAGAAAAAGGTATTTCAATTGATAAGCCAAACTTTTAAAAGAATAAAAGACCTCCTTGGCTAGAAGATCATCCCTATAACACAAATTGGCATAATGGGAAGCCAGTTCAAAACAATTTAAAAAATGCACAAAACAAAGTTCCCCCTGATCCTTTATAGAAGAATTCAATGAACCTTTCTAATGAAACACCATGGTGCATAGTCTTCCAGTTACCGCATGCTTCTCAAACATGTTCAGTAGAGAGACAATTTGAAGAAGAGCAAGCTCAATTAGATGATTATGAGCCAATGCATGAGAATGATGCTCAATTACATGTGCTTATGCATAGCTCAGAATATGCTAATGAAAATTTTTCTTCAGAGGAAGAATCACAAGAAGTTGATGTTGATTTTCAAAGACATAAATTAGATTGCTACCATCAACAATTTTTTCCTGATGAAGAGGAAGACATTGAGGACAACATGTGTCATATGGAGACAAAATAAAGGGATGTACATATTTGAGAAGATCTTTTGATGATGATTATAAGCAGATGATAGCAACATTAGTGGAGCGAGCCAAGAATACTCACAACTTGAGAAGCATAGTTGTCAATTGGGATCAGGGTAAGCCTAGTAGTATATTTATGAAGGAAAGAAATGCAGGGAAGAAGGGGACTAAAATAGTAGAATTGTCCAAGTTTAAGAAAAGAGAGGTCAAAACTAAGGAAATTAAGGGACCTCATATTTGGGCCAAGAAAGATAGTGTGGCCAAGAAGCCTGATGAGGTGGTTGTCTCAATTGTTAAAGTTGAGACTCAAAAGTTAGAAGTTGATCAAGAAAAGAAACAAGATAAGAAAGACACTAAGAAGAAACTTAAGCAACAAAAAGTCCAAGTTGAAGAGTGGAGTGTAGTCCTACATGAATTACCAAAGTATAACCCAGTTGATATGTTTCAGATATTGTCTCAAGTGAAGGTGGTTGTTCCATTAATGGAAATGATGATAATTCATGAACATAAGCAAAAGGCAGTCCCCAAGTGAGTGGAAATCAAGTGAGTGAAGAGATGATGGAGGGAGACATTGGTGAAATCCCTCATATTTATTTGGGCAACACTATCACTGCTTTCCCAGATAATATTGATCCATTCTATGTGACTTTGATTGTAGATGGTAAGCTACTAAATAATTGCATGATTGATTCAAGGGCTTCATCTAATATTATGCTAGTGGAAATAATGAAGGAGATGGGATTGAAAATAAATTATGCATATGGAAAATGCTATTCCATGGACTCAAGAGAGATCCTAGTTATTAGAGTCATCAAGGATTTCCATATGGATTAGCTACTTTCCTTGATAAGGATTTTTTCATGAGCATAGTTGTGGTGGACATCCCACCAAATTATGGCATGTTGTTGTTAAGAAAGTGGAGTGCCTCCATGGGAGGTAGTATGCAATGTGATATGTCCTTTGAAACTTTTCCTATTGAGGGAAAGGATATCAAATTTGTGAGGGAACCAAGAGCTCCACCTATCATTGAAGTTTTGGGAGAAACGAATAGAATCCATTTTGTAGACACTGTCATTGACAACTTTAGGATTGAAAAGTTACAAGACGAGGAAGAAAAACAACATGCAGCTCTGGAGAAAGAAGTATTGCAATAGGCTAGAGAAATGATGACCTATGGAATATGTGATTTGATGGAGCTTGTTTGAAGGAAGGAGCTAGTGCAAGGGTAATACTCATTTATCCCAGTGGCAAGACCTTCAAGTTTTCATTTCAATTATTGTTTTCTTGCACAAACAATGTAGTTGAGTATGAAGCCTTACTTCTAGGGTTAAAGCTAGCTGAGAAACATGGCACTAAGAAATTAAGAGTCAGTAGAGACTCAAAACTTGTAGTTTCTCAAGTTAGATGGAAATATGCATAAAAAAATACCAGATTAAGGTAGTATAGAAATGTTTGGGATTCAATTGAATAGTTTGATGCATTTGGTATTGACTAGTTTGACAGGGGAAACAATAGTGTGGCAGATTTACTTGCTAACATTACCCTCTTACTAAATGATATTACATTTGTTGGCATTTCAAAGTTTGAAGTGCAAGTTAGACCTGCAGTTCTTGATAATATAAAGAACTGGAAGGTGGTTAATGATGATGATGATATCTTGAGATTCTTGTAGTGTATTGTTGAATATGAAGGTCAAGAAATTGATTTTGGAGCCTTTGTGGAGGAAGTGGATGGTAAGGAAACTATATTTGGTAATGAAATTATCTAGTTGAAGACTAACAAAATTCTAAAAGGACTGGTAGCATTAGAAAGGGTTTTTGATGACCTTGATAGTAGTGATAAGAAAACATCTATTGGATTCTGCGAGAAGCAAGAATCGAGCCAGGATCTGATGTTGGTCATAGATCACATGCAACTTCACTCAACAGATGATCGAAGATCAAAATAGCAGAATGAAGAGAAATCTGAAATGAGAGAAAAAATAGAGACAAGGCAAGAGAAATTGTAGAATACTCTCAATACTCCCACGAAACAATCACCGAACTAGCTGAACTAGCTGAAGGTGAGAGGAGAGTGCTCAATATATAGAAAAATAAGGAAAAATACATCCAAGAGGTGCATTAACTCCTACTACCCATAAAATGTGGGAGGTTATCACCTACTTGGTAAATGACAAGACATGTGGCATAACCTCCTCAAGTGAAGACGAGAGAGAGGTGGCACATAAATCCAAAAGAGGGTGAGAAACCCAACTACCCCATAAACTACTCAGGTAAAAACAAAATAGTGGTTATGAGAGGTGGCACAACAAGCCAAAAGAGGATGTGTAACTCAACTACCCATGTGTGGGGAGAGAGTGACACATCTAGCTGATGTATTTCGCCACGTGTCCTCATATTAACCACACCTAATAAACCTAAGCAAGCTTAAATAATATGTGTAGGTAAAAATATATACCCCAAACATAAGGAAAATAAAAAACCTACACTAACACCCCCCCTTAAGCGTAGCTTAGGTGGGTGAAAAGATGGGTCCCGGAAAATGAGGCCATGTTAGGTACCCATGCCAGAGATCCCAAAAGAAGCCCTCCCCCATCAAAAGAATAACAGCCCCTTAAATAGAGAGAGAAAACACCCCCGCAATCAGAGAGTTCAAATAGCTGACTAAGAAGCCCTCCCGGCAGACACTTGTCGCACCCCTAACAAAGCTCGCAAATGAAGGAACTTGCTCTTTGTGAAGGGTTTGGTGAAGATGTCTGCAGTCTGCTCTGATGTAGAACAATACTTAAGATCAATGATGCCTTCTTGAATCAAGTCCCTAATGTAGTGCATATGTATCTCAATGTGTTTTTTCCTCTGGTGATGAACTGGATTCCTTGAGATTTGTATAGCACTCTGATTATCACAAAAGATGACTGTAGGCTTTCTGAATGGAATGCCAAACTCAGTGAGAATATTCTGAAGCCAAATAGCCTCAGTGGTGGCATTAACTGCCCCTCTATACTCAGCCTCTGTTGATGAAAGAGCAATTGCAGACTGCTTCTTACTCGACCAACAAATTGGACCTGAACCAAGAGAGAAGCAATACCCTGAAGTAGACTTACGATCTTGAGAATCGCCTGCCCAATCTGAATCTGTATGTCCCACCAAGTCAATATCCACACTCGCTACATAGTGAATCCCATAGCTGTGAGTACCCTTAATGTAGTGAAGGATCCGTTTAGCTGCCTTCCAATGCAACTCATGTGGCTCCTGCATGAATCTTGAGACCATGCCCACAGCATATGAAATGTCAGGTCTCGTATGAGTCAAGTAGATGAGACTCCCAACAAGCTGTCGATATAAAGTGCCATCAACCAAAGGTGAAGAACACTTAGCCTCAAGTTTGACCCCAGACAAAAATGGAGTCGATGTAGGCTTACAGTCAGCCACGCGAAATCGGGAGAGCATGTCAAGTGCATACTTGGGTTGTCCAAGGAAGATACCTGAAGATGACTGAGTGATCTCAATCCCCAAGAAATAATGCAAGAGACCCAAGTCTGACATAAAAAATCTATCATGTAGAGCAGTTTTCACTGCCTTGATGATGGATGAGTGACCCCCAGTGATCAATAGGTCATCAACATATAGAACCAAAAATGTGAGAGTGTCATCTTGCTACAGAATGTAGACATTCAAATCAGAATGGCATCGAGTGAACCCGACTATCAGAAGAAAAGAGTCCATCTTGGCATACCAAGCTCGAGGGGCTTGTTTAAGGCCATAGAGAGACTTTCGAAGATGACACACAAGTGAAGGATCCTGGATGAACCCCTATGGCTGCTCCATGTAGATTTCCTCCTGAAGGTCACCATGAAGAAAGGCACTCTTCACATCCATCTGATGAACTTCCCAATGATGGGCTGCAGCTATAGCAAGGACAAGTCGGATGGAATTCATCTTAGCAACTGGTGCAAAAGTTTCAGAGTAGTCAATCCCGGGAACTTGGGAGAATCCTTTTGCAACCAAGCGAGCCTTATACTTATCAACTGTCCCATCTGCTACAAATTTTGTTCGATAGATCCACTTGCATCGAACAATTTTCCTTCCTTTAGGAAGAGGGACTAAATCCCATGTGTGATTCCTCTCTAAGGAATTGAACTCTTCCTGCATTGCAACATCCCACTCTGGAATACCTGAAGCTTCTCGAAAATACTGTGGATCAGAAGCTGAAGCAATGAAGAGATGAGGAGCCTCTTGAAACTGTGACCTAGTTCTTCTAGTATCTGATGGATCACCAACCCAATCACCTGCTGATTCCAATGTCTGACAAGCCCATAAAGGTGCTAGAGATGGAGAGTCTGGAGGAGAATCATCACCCTCTGAAGGATGACTAGGAGGAGAATGTGAATCTACATCATCATTGTCATCATCTAAAGTGGAGGAAGAAGACTCCTCATCAAGATTAGGAGGATTAAGATCCCTTGAAGAACTATCATCATGATGCATAAGCTCCAATCTGATAGTGGATGGAGAAGTGGTAAGAGAAGAACTCGAAGGGCTCTCCTCAAAATGAACACTTCTCTCAATGAACAACTCATGAGTGGTAGGATGGAGAAGCCTATAGCCTTTGGCATCATCTGGATACCCAACAAATATGCAAGGCTTGCTCTACGGATCCATAGCCTTGCGTTTCTCTACTGGAATGTGGGCCCGTGCAAGAGAGCCAAACACTCTAAAGTGCTTAACTGTGGGTTTCCAACCAGTCCAAGCTTGAAAAGGAGTTACCCCCTTTACAGCTTTGTGAGGAACTCTGTTTTGGATGCAACATGCACAGTTGATGGCCTCTGCCCAGTATTGAGGTGCCAAAGATTTGGAGTGTATCATACAATTAGCCATCTCTTTTAAGGACCTATTCTTGCGTTCTGTGACACCATTCTGCTGAGGACTATATGGAACTGTGTGTTGCATGTTGATACCTTCTGAAGCACAAAACTGTTCAAATTGATGATTAACATATTCACCCCCATTATCTGTACGCAGAATCTTGATGAACTTCCCAGATTGTTTCTCTGTAAAAGCTTTGAAATCTTGAAAATGCTCAAAGACCTCAGACTTCTGTTTGAGAAAGTAAACCCAAGTGTATCTAGAAAAGTCATCAATAAATGTCAAGACATATCTAGCCCTGCTAAAAGATGGTTGTGGAAATGGTCCTGCCAAGTCATTGTGTACCAAATCCAATAGCTGAGTAGCCCTCCAAGCTTTGCCTTTATCATATTTCTCCTCGGGATGCTTACCAAGAATGCATCCCTGGCAAACACCATGAGAAAATTGAATAGAAGGCAACCCTGTAACCATATCCTGTTGACTGAGTTGTTGCAAGTAACGGTAGTTCAAGTGGCCAAACCGTTGATGCCACAAACAACTCACCTCATTTGCATGAGTGAGTAAGACTGTCGAAGGAGAGTCAGGAACAAAGTGAGAAAATTGATATAGTCTAGACTGATAATCTACTTTTCCCATAGCAACTGTAGACCCATTATGCATTTCACTGATTACCACTTTATCTGGAGTGAACTCAACTCGCTTGCCAGTACCAGTGTGAGTGATTTGATAAACAGATAGGAGATTAGTTGACAAAGATGGAACACAAAGAACATCCTCAAATGTCCCTTCACCCACATCAATAGACCCTTTCCCATGCACTTCAACAAGAGTGTCATCACCCATTAATATGGTAGGCATAGAACATGGCTCCAAAGAGTTAAAATTATCCTCTAATGAGGCCATGTGGTGCGAAGCACCTGAGTCAATGATCCAAGACTCTGGTTGTGAAACAACAGCAACTAGGGCCTTACCCTTTCCTTTCCCCTTACTTTTATCTGTGTCCTTAGAAGACCCTTCTGATGAACTCTGTTTGACTGAATCAGGCACCTTGATATTGTTCTTTTCTAGAAGATGAGAAAGGTGATCAATTTGCTTCTTTAAACACTTATGTTCATCATGACCAGGCCTCTTACAGTAAGAACACTTGACCTTCTCCTTCTTAGGTTGATCATCTTTTGATGAAGAGGTCTGATTATCTACTTTTGAAGTAGTAGATTTCTGATCTTTCTTCTTCTCTCCTTGGTTCTTTATTTCTTATCTTGCTTACTAGGCCCTTTTTGTTCTTTTGTGCCTTGATTGACAACTAAGGCATGTGACTTAGAGGGATTAATTGTACCCATTAGAACCAATTTGTCTTGCTCCCTAGTGAGCTCTGCAGCAAATTCATCTAGAGAAGGCATTTTATAGGTTGAACCTAGGGCACATTTTGTAGCATAGAATGTAGAAACAAATACAGAATAGTTAGGACCAAGCTTAGAAAGAATACTCAAGATCAGTTGCTTATCATCTTTCTTGATTCCACACTGTTCTAACTGCAATCTAATGGCCTTCAATTTTGTGAAGAAGTCTTGTATAGTGTCAAAACTACTAGGACTTAACCCTATGAGTTCATTCTCTAGCTGATGACCTCTTAACTCATCCTACTTACCAAAGAGGCTCTCCAATTTAGTCCACACTTCATTTGGTGTAGTGGCAAATTCAATGTGAAAAAGAAGATCGGGAGAGACTGACATGCATAGAGTACCAAAGGCTTCATCACATTTGTTGAACCATTTAATCTTTTCTGCATCATCTTTTGGTTCATTTTCAAGTCCCATTGTAACACGATGATATCCATGTCTTTTCAAATGTATTATCATCTTAGATTTTCATTCAAAATAGTTATATGGAGTTAAAACTGGAAGTGTAGATGCATCCATGAGAGCAGAAAAGAAGATTGCAAAGAAGAAAGAAAAGTGTGAAGAAAGAAGATACACGAGACACCCCCCCTTTCCACTAGTATCAAAAATCACCCCCCCCCCCCACCAAATATTACAATGTTGGCACTTTATGATTAGTGCTTTTACAAGGCTTTTCCAGATTACAAAGCTTATAAGGCTCTTTATAGCCAAAATTACAATATATGATACAAATTAATTTTGAAATCAAATCTAAAAAATAAAGCCTTGTAGCTGTGATTTACCCTTCAATATCTTTCTTACACCTATTTCTTTTTGAAAAATAGATTAAAAAAGTGAAAGATATGATTTACTGAAGGTAAAAAAATGCAGCAGATTCAACTTGTAATATCTGATAGAAAGATGCAATTTTTCTTATCAATACCTTCATGAATGGAAAGTGCTCATTTTCAGTTTTCCGTCGAATACTCGTTTGCAAAAAACTGACACCCGAGGCAAAAGTTATGCAACTTTGAAGAACAGTGCAAAATCTGCCCGTGAAAACGACTCACGCCTTTTTCTAACTTGATTTCTGCACAATTTATCCACTTTCTGCAAAATGTAATGACTACCCAGATGGTTTTTCGACCCTGGAAATAAAACCCAGAAATATTTTTTTCTGCAAATGAGTGAAAGCTGGAATTTTGAAGCCAAAATGAAAACGGCTCCAGTAAAATTTTAGAAAAAAAATTTACTCTAATTTTTACTGTGTCCTCCAATCTCTGATTTTGGTGAAGTAAAAGTCAATCTTGACTTTCTAAAGCCTTCTGGACACTCTGGAAATGCTGAAAAAGCCTCCAATATTACCAAAAAACTGCAATCACCCAGATCTCACAGGAACACATACATATATAAACCAGATTTTATTTTTCCTTTAAACTGTTCTGATTCTCCAGGTCATTCAAGGATGCAGGAGAAGAGTATACTTGGTTTTTTTTGAGAAAAACTTCAATAGTATATTAGTCTCAAATCTCTCAAAACAAATTCAAAAAAAAATAATGAGCTATACCAGACAAACCCGCTCTGATACCATGTTGGATTCTGCGAGAAGCAAGAACCGAGCCAGGATCTGATGTTGGTCATAGATCACATGCAACTTCACTCAACAGATGATCGAAGATCAAAATAGCAGAATGAAGAGAAATCTGAAATGAGAGAAAAAATAGAGACAAGGTAAGAGAAATTGTAGAATACTCTCAATACTCCCA
>VDFB02000015.1:229294121-229312740 GCA_007258455.2 Sequoia sempervirens
TAGGGTCGAGAGCTTACTTAGGTTTAAGGGTTTAAGGGTTGAGGGATTAGGGTTGAGGGTAGAGGGTATTGGGTTGAGAGTTGAGGGTATATGGTAGAGGGTTTAAGGGTTTATGGTTTAACGGTTGAGGGTTGAAGGTTTAGGGTTTATGGTTGAGTGCTTAAGGGTTTAAGGGTTGAGGGTATATATTTGAGGGATTAGGGTAGAGAGGGAGGGATGGAGGGAGGGAGATATGGAGGGATAAGTGAGATAGAGAGAAGGAAAGAAGAGGAGGGAGGGACAAATATATATGAGTGTTGAGGATACAATGTATAGGGTAGAAGGTTGATAATTGAGGGTATAGGGTTGAGGACCTATAGGGTTGATGGTCGAGGGTATTGGGTTTAGGGTATGGGGTTGAGGGATGAGGGTTGAGGGTAGAGGGTAGAGGGTAGAAGGATGAGCATTTAGGGTATTGGGTTTAGGGTTTAAGTGTTTAGGGTTGAGTGTTTAGGGTTTAGGATATAGGTTTGAGGGTATGTGGTTCAAGGATTAGGGTTGAGGGTCCAAAGTATAGGTTAGAGGATATAGGGGTTGAAGGTTCATGGATTAAGGGTTGAGGGTTGATATTTGAGGGTTTAGGGTTTAATTTATAGGGTAAAGAGTAGAGGGTAGAGGTTTTAAGGGTTTAGGTTTTAAGGGTTGAGGGTTTAGGCTTTAGGGTTTATGGTAGAGGGTTGAGGGTGTAGAGTTGACGGATTAGGGTTAAGGGTCTATTGTATAGGGTAGAGAGTATAGGGGTTGAGGGATTAGGGCTTAAAGGTTGAGGGTAGAGGGTAGAGGGTAGAGGGTTGAGGATTTAAGGGTAGAGGGATTAAGGGTTGAGTGTTGAGGGATTAGGGTAGAGAGTTTACTTGGGTTTAATGGTTTAAGGGTTGAGGGTAGAGGCTAGAGGGCTTAAGGGTTTAGGGTTTAAGCTCTGAGGGTTGAGGGTTTAGGTTTTAGGGTTGAGTTTTCAAGGGTTTAAGGGTTGAGGGTATACAGTTGATGGATTAGGGTAGAGAGGGAGGGATGGAGGGATAAGTGAGATACAAAGAAGGAAAGAAGAGGAGGGAGGGAAGAGATATATGAGGGTTGAGGATCCAATGTATAGGGTAGAGGGTTGAGAATTGAGGGTATAGGGTTGAGACCTATAGGGTTGATGATTTATGGTATTGGTTTTAGGGTATAGGGTTAAGGAATGAGGGTTTAGGGTAGAGGGTATAAGGTTTAACGGTTTAGGATTTAAGGGTTTAGGGTATAAGTTTGAGGGTATGTGTTTGAAGGATTAGGGTTGAGGGTCCAATGTATAGGGTAGAGGGTATAGGGGTTGAGGGTTGAGGGATTAAGGATTGGGGGTTTAATGTATAGGGTAGAGGGTAGAGGGTATAGGGTCTAAGGGTTGAGGGTTTAGGGTTTAGGGTTTAGGGTTAAGGGTTGAGGGTATAGGGTTGATGGTTTGGGGTTGAGGTCCTATTGTATAGTTTAGAGGATATAGGGGTTGATGGATTAGGGTTTAAGGGTTGAGGGTATAGAGTAGAGGGTAGAAGGTAGAAGGTTTAAGGGTAGAGGGATTAAGGATTGAGAGTTGAGGGATTAGGGTAGAGAGTTTACCTGGGTTTAAGGGTTTAAAGGTTGAGGGTAGAGGGTAGAGGGTTAAACGGTTTAAGGTTTAAGGGCTGCGGGTTGAGGGTATAGGGTTGAGGTATGAGGTTTGAGGGTACCTAGAGGGTAGAAGGTTTAAGGGTTTAGAGTTTAATTGTTTAGGGTTGAGGGTAGAGGGTTTAGGGTATAGGTTTGAGGGTACATGGTTGAAGGATTAGGGTTGAGGGTCCAATATAGGGTAGAAGGTATAGGGGTTGAGGGTTGAGGGATTAAGGGTTGAGGATTGAGAATTGAGGGTTGAGGGTTTAATGTATAGGGTATAGGGTAGAGGGTAGAGGGTTTAAGGGTTTAAGGGTTGAGGGTTGATGGTTTATGGTTTAGGGTTTAGGGTAGAGGGTTGAAGGCATAGGGTCGAAGGATTAAGGTTGATGGTATATTGTATATGGTAGAGGGTATATGGGTTGAGGGATTAGAGTTTAAGGGTTGAGGGTTTAGGGTTTAGGGTTTAGGATTTAAGGGGTGAAGGTTGAGGGTTTAGGGTTTAGGGTAGAGTGTTGAAGGTATAGGATTGAGGGATTAGGGTTGAGGGTCTATTGTATAGGGTAGAGGGTATAGGGGTTGAGGGATTATGGTTTAAGGGTTGAGGGTATAGGGTATATGGTACAGGGTATAGGGTTTAAGGTTTTAGGGTTGAGGGATTAAGGTTGAGGGTCTATTGTATAGGGTAGAGGGTATAGGGGTTGATGGATTAGGTTTTAAGGGTTGAGGGTTGAGGGTGTAGGGTTTAAGGTAGAGGGTTTAGGGTATAGGGTTGAGGGATTAGGGTTGAGGGTCTATTGTATAAGGTAGAGGTTATATGGGTTGAGAGAGTAATATTTAAGGGTTGAGGGTTGAGGGTAGATGGTAGAGGGTAAAGGGTAGATTGTTTAGGGGTTTAGGGTTTAGGATTTAGGGTAGAATGTTCAAGGTATAGGGTTGAGAGTCTATTGTATAGGGTAGAGGGTATAGGGGTTGAGGGATTAGGGTTTAAAGGCTGAGGTTTGAGGGTATAGAGTTGAGAGATGATGGTTGAGGATAGAGGGTAAAATGTTTAAAGGTTTAGGGTTTAAGGGTTTAGGGTATAGGTTTGGGGGTACGTGGTTGAAGGATTTGGGTTGAAGGTCCAATATATAGGGTAGAGGGTATAGGGGTTGAGTATTGAGGGATTAAGGGTTGAGGGTTGATAATTGAGGGTTGAGGGTTTAATGTATAGGGTAGAGGGTAGAGGGTAGAGGGTTCTAGCTTTTAGGTTTTAAGGGTTGAGGGTTTAGGGTTTAGATTTTAACGGTTGAGGGTTGAGGTTTTATGGTTTAGGGTAGAGGATTGAGGGTATAGGGTTGAGGGATTAGGGTTGAGGGTCCATTGTATAGGGTAGACGGTATAGGGGTTGAGGGATTAAGGTTTAATTGTTTAGGGTACAGGGTACGGGGTAGAAGGTTCAGGGTAGAGGGTAGAGGGTTTAAGGGTTTGGGGTATTGGGTTGAGTGTGATAGAGGGTAGAGAGAGAGAGTGGGATAAAGGGTATAATATTTAATGGTTTAAGGGTTAAGGGTATAGGGGAGAGAGATAGGAGTGAGTGAGTGAGAAAGAGAGACTTAAGAGAGGGAGAAGGGGTAGGAGGGAGAGTCTTGAGAGAGAGAGGGAGTGGGAGAGAGATAGAGGGTAGAGGGTTAAAGGGTTAAGGGTAGAGGATTAAGGGGAGAGGGGAGAGAGATAGGAGTGAATGAGTGAGACAGATAGACTTGAGAGAGGGAGAGGGGGTAGGAGGGAGAAACTTGAGAGAGAGAGGGGGGGGAGAGAGTGGGAGAGAGATAGAGTGTAGAGGGTAGATGGTTTAAGGGTAGAGGGTAAAGGATAGAGAGAAAGAGAGAAAAGAAACCTATAAAAAATTAGCTTTCTCATAATGTGAGCACGTTTTGAAGTAGTAGAGATATGGCCATTATTTTAGCAAAAGACATAACATGCTCACGTTATAATGTGAGCATGTTTTGTATTTCTCTAAAAATGGTAAGAAACTCAATATACCTGTGATATCAAGGGCCACATTCTACATATTATCTTGGCTCTACGTGTGTTTTGACAAAAAAAAACTTTTTGATGATTTTATGAAGTTTGTCTACATGTTTTTCACATTCCACCACCTTTTTCATAATATTTCCACCACCTTTGCATCAAATAGTAGAGTTTTCACGTTGAAAGGAATATAATATCAATTCAAGTTTGAATTCCATTCAAGAGTGATATACAATTGAAGTGAGGAGGGGAACAAGCTTTTGAAAAATTTAAATTGTTGAGGAGTTTGAAGAAAGAAGAAGAAAAGGCTATATAATTGGGTAGAACTCCTCCATTTGAAACTCTATTTTTTTGGGTATGTGAAGTCCTTGCAAATTTTATTTCATTCTATTTTGGCTTGCTTTTATTTTTGTTATTTTGCATATTCCATGTTGATCATTGTTTGTTTTTCATTATAACCTTAGCTTGTTAATGCACATTTTAAATTACACAATTCATTACACTTGCCAATTACATTCTTAAACCACATCTCTTTGAGGCATTTTGTTAAACAATTGACTTACCTTGTGTATGCTTCCATATTTTGTATACACATATATATGACATAAGTTATAAGGAAATAAAATAATACATCATTTCTGAATCCTTTACTATGGATGTGCATACCACTCTCCAAAGCTTTCATTTTGGTATAGGCATGGGGGATGTTGTAAAATGTAGTTGAATTTGGTTTTACACCTACAATTTGCATATGCTTGAAATTTTATAAAGCCTTTTCAATAATTCTATTTTGTGCATATCCTACAATCATTGTAGTCCATGAGGACATATCTCATTGAGGTATTTTTTTAAACAGTTATACCAAGCAGCTGATTTCCTTATCTGTGCTACCAAATTTTCCATACAAGTCTACCAAAGAATTTTATCAAAGAACATAGACAATGCAATCAGTTGTTTGTAGAAATGCCTCAAAGAACTGGGGTCTCATGGTGATGTGCATTTTATCAACCAGCTGATTGCATTGTCTATGCTACCAATTTTTCCATACATGTCTCTACAAAATTGGAATATACTCCTCCCACATTGATAGATATTTGAATCTATTTTGGTTTTCATCTCAATTTCTAAATTTACCTCATCAATAAACTTACCTCATCACTTATGTTGTGATATATTTTAAATTTTTCCTTGATTAGGCTACCTACAAGGGATTCTAACCCTTCTCTCCACTATTTTAAGACTCTTTATTCAAGTCTAAGTTAGAAACATGGGGAAAGGTGCAGCCTATCTTGCAATCATGGCATGCCCAAAGACAATGCGATAGGTTTGACAAGGTAGGGGAAACATGAGAAAATTCCTCATAGAAATAGGGTGAGACCCCATTTCTATGAGGAATTTTCTCATGTTTCCCCTACCTTGTCATCCCTACTACATTGGCAAGCTAGTGACCTCACTAGTTTTCCAATTTGGTAGGGTTGAAAAGGTAGGGGTAGCATATGCCGCATAGAAATGGGGTCTCATGATGATGTACTGGAAATTCAGTAGGGTTGACAAGGTAGGGGGAGCATATGCCTCATAGGAATGGGGGTCTCATGGTGATGTACATCAACGTGAGAGACCCCATTTCTTTGAGGCATATGCTGCCCCTACCTTGTCAACCCTACCAAATTGGCAAGCTAGTGAGCTCACAAGCTTTCCAATTCGGTAAGGTTTACAAGGTGGGGGCAGTGTGAAAAAATTACTCATAGAAATGAGGACTCACCGTGAGTCCCCATTTCTATGAGGGATTTTTTCATGCTTCCCCTACCTTGTCAACCCTATTGAATTGGCAAGCTTGTGAGCTCACTAGCTTGCCAATGCTCACATGATTCTTCTAATGTAATTCCTTAAAGAAATGTGGTAATGTGGCATGCCATGATTGCAAGATAGGCTCAAAATGGAAGCATGGACAAGGAATTTGAATTGTTTAACAATAATGTTTTCGTAGAAATGTATGCAAAATTTTGTAGAATTGAGAAGCTTCTGAGCTCACTAGCTTGCCAATTTGGTAGGTTTGACAAGGTAGGGGCAATGGTCCATCACCATGAGACCCCATTTCTATTAGGCATACACTGCCCCTACCTTGTGAACCCTACTGAATTGGAAAGCTAGTGAGCTTAGAATCTTTCCAATTCACTAGGGTTGACAAGGTAGGGGCAACATGAAATAATTCTTCATAGAAATGGGGACTCATGGTGATGTAGATCATCGTGAGTCCCCATTTCTATGAGGAATTTTTTCATGTTTCCCCTACCTTGTCCTACCGAATTGGAAATCTTGTGAGCTCACTAGCTTGCCAATGCTCACATGATATTTTTGATGGAATGCCTTAAAGTAATGTGGTAATGTGGCATGCCATGATTGCAAGATAGGTTCAAAATGGAAGCATGGAAAAGGCATTTTAATTCTTTGACAATAATGTTTTCGTAGACATGTATGCAAAATGTGGTACCTTTGACAAGCTAGTGAGTGCACTAGCTTGCAAATGGAGTAGGGTTGACAAGGTAGGTGCAGTGTATGCCTCATAGAAATGGGGTCTCACGATGATCACTGTGAGACCCCATTTCAAAGAAAAATTTCAAAATGTATGCAAAATGTGGTACCTTTGACAAGCTAGTGAGCTCACTAGCTTTCCAATGCGGTAGGGTTGACAAGGTAGTTGTAGTGTATGTCTCATAGAAATGGGGTCTTGTGGTCTCATTTAACTTTTCAAAGAAAAATTTACAAATATTATTAGCATATCTTCTACAAGTGCATGCTGGAATCTTACCTTCCATGTGTTGCAAAATATCCTCATCAATATTAATCAAATAATTTGGCTTTCTATTCAAAATTATAGGTGGTGTTCTCCTAGGTACATACATCTCAACATTAGGAATTTCATCAATATTTAAGTAAGGTGGGATAGATCACGTACCTTTGATCAAGGGTGGAATAGATGACATACCTTGAGGTTGACATGGGGATGATGGCATACCTTCTTCATCAAATCCAAGTGACGATGTACTCCCAACTTAAGATGTGGTGGATGGTGTCCCTACATATTCACTTATGGTAGATGGTGTCCTTCCATATTCACTTGTGGTAGATGGTGTCCCTCTATATTCACTTACAGTAGATGATGTCCCTCCATATTCACTTGTGGTTAATGATGTCCCTTTGTATTCACTTGCGGTAGAAGGTGTGTCTCCAACTACAGTATTCAAATTTATCTTACCATAATGCTTTAGCATTCATTCCCTTTGTGCCACCAATTACTTTTCTCTTTTTGATGGTTGAGGTTCCTCTTCAATTGGCTTGTTTTCATCAATCATATCCAATTTATTCTTCTCATGATATGTCCTCATCCGTTCTCTATTTTTTTTCTTTATTGGCTTGATACTCTTCATCTGTCAGTTTATTCCTTGTTCATTTCCTTAGCATGGTAGATAATTTTACCTTGAGCATGGTAATGAGAAAAATATTAGTTCCTAAAAAATCAATCCATACAAAATAAATGAAATATATGTCATTCAAGGCTTCATACAAAATACTTACAATCATCCTATAGAAGATTATTTCTAGCATAGAAAAATGTCACATGAATTTTTTCGATGAAATTCCTTAAAGAAATGTGGTAATGTGGCATGCCATGATTGCAAGATAGGCTCAAAATGGAACCATGGACAAGGAATTTGAATTGTTTGACAATAATGTTTTCATAAACATGTATGCAAAATGTGGTACCTTTGACAAGGTAGGTGCAATGTATGCCTCATAGAAATGGGGTCTCATGGTGATCACTATGAGACACCATTTCTATGAGGCATATGTTGCCCCTACCTTTTCAACCCTACCGCATTGGCAAGCTAGTGAGCTCACTAGCTTGTCAAAGGTACCAAATTTTGCATACATTTCTACAGAAACCATTATTGTCAGAAAATTCAAATTCCTTGTCCATGCTTCCATTTTGAGCCTATCTTGCAATCATGGCATGCCACATTACCACATTTCTTTAAGGAATTCCATTGGAAAAATTCATGTGACATTTTTATATGCTAGGAATAATCTTCTATAGGATTATTGTAAGTATTTTGCATGAAGCCTTGAATGACATATATTTCATTTATTTGTATGGATTCATTTTTTTAGGAATTAATTTGTCTCATTACCATGCTACATGTAAAATTATCTGCCATGCTAAGGAAACAAATAAAGAATAAAGGAACAGACAAAGAGTATGAAGCCAATAAAGAAAAAAATAGAGAACGGATGAGGACATATCGTGAGAAGAAGAAATTGGATACAATTGATGAAAACAATCCAATTGAAGAGGAACCTCAACCATCAAAAAGAGAAAAGGCATTGGTGGCACAAAGGGCACGAATGCTGAAGCATTGCGGTAAGATAAATTTGAATACCATAGTTGGAGATACACCCTCTACCTCAAGTTAATATGAAGGGACACCATTAACCACAAGTGAATATAGAGGGACATCATCTACTGCAAGTGAATATAGAGGGACACCATCTACCGCAAGTGAATATGGAAGGACACCATCTACCATAAGTGAATATGTAGGGACACAATCAACCACATCTCAAGTTGAGAGTACATCATCACTCAGATTTGATGAAGAAGGTATGCCATCATCCCCATGTCAACCTCAAGGTATGGCATCTATTCCACCCTCGATCGAAGGTATGTGATCTAGCCCACCTCACTTAAATATTGATGAAATTCCTAATGTTGAGATGTATGTACCTAGGAGAACACCACCTAGAATTTTGCATAGAAAGCCTAAGTATTTGATTAATATTGATGAGTATATTTTGTAGCACATGGAATTTAAGAATCCAACATGCACTTGTAGAAGATATGCTAATAAGATTTCGAAAATTTTCTTTGAAAGGATAAATGAGACCGCAAGATGTCAACTATTTGTTGAAATTATGTGCGATATAAAGTATAGAAACATCATGAAGATTTTTGGGTTGAGAACATCAAATGCTTCAAGTGAAAACACTATTGTGAAGAATCTAATGGATGCATATGAGAGTGTGGGTAAGACCTCACACTCAAAGGATAGTAATGTCACCCGACATGTCATTACATCAACTTTGGTAAGTAGTCAAATAAGGAGATCTTGTCTCATTAGAAAAATGAGTGAAAATTTGAGAATTAATAGGAAAAATTTATCAAGAGTTGTTCAAAGGAGGAAAATAATTGAGGGCACCAATTCAAATGAATTATGGGAATTCTCAGGGAGACTCCCACGAAAAGATAAACAAGTTGTTGAAACATTGAGAACACTAATTGAAGAATATTGGAAGAATAACACAAGGCCATCTCCAAATCAAAGGGATGTGGTAAGAAGGAGAATCGGTAGTCGGAACCATGAGCCACATTCAAAGAATTTATTGGATATGACTCAAACCCAATTTTTTTGTAAATTTCAATAGGATTATCCTCAAATTCAAATTTTTCAAAGATATTTTGAAATTATTAAACCTTTTTATGTCAAGATAAATCACACAAACTACTTGTTGTTGTAGGCTACATATTGAATTCTATAACCATTATGATGTTTATCGTTCTATATGTTTAGATTTGTATACTAACGATATTTTGCAGGATTGTGGAATAGAAGCCCCACCAGCATCTTCAAGAGAATTCTTATCCAAAAACTTATGTCAAATAGAGGATGGCTGAATATTCTATAGGGAACTATGCTTGGATGTTTCATGTTAGCGTTGTGGTGGCTTGCAATGTATGCTAGTATGTCAACATATGGAAAACACACATGAGGTGGAAAACCAACTAGTAGATTTTTGGAGGTATAAAATAGTGGAATACATTACAAAAGATGGTAATCAAGCAAAAATGTGTGATTTTCTTATTCAAAAGATTCCAGTGTATTTTTTTATGCCTATTTTTCATGACAATATAATGTATGAGTATGCAAGGAATAACCATAGACCCTAATGGTTGGACACACATTCAAGTTATGCAAGGATACCTTTATAGTTGGTAGCATAGTTTTAGTGGAAAAATTTGTAGAGAACTACACTCGATAGCCACAATGTGAGGTGCAATCACAATATTACAACTCCACATAGGTTTCGATATTTGTGCACATAGCATTCATTCATGCAGCTGATAGTACAGAGGACCAAAGGAAGGTATTGATTCAGTGTCACTTTTATATTAGTGGTGATTGCACACATTCTCCAGAGTTCATGCAAGGTTGCTTCCAATTGTTCTATAGTGATTTGGCTTAGAGGGGCATAACATACAACCAGCATATAATATGGTCGGATAACTATGTAGCATAGTTCAAGAACTCATGCATGTTCTACTGGTTGAGCAAGATGCATGTCATTATAGGTGTTCAACATATGTGGAACTTTTGTGAGGTCGGTCATGGAAAGAGGTCGAGCATGTGTGAAAAGAGCTTTAGAATGAGAAGAGTTAAATTATAAGGACAATGCAAAGTTGACAGCTACAAATTCAATCATGGAGTGGTGTAATTCTTTGATGGGTCTAGGAAATGAAGTTACATCTTCAATTCATATATTTTTTGAATGGTTGATGGATGATACTAACATTGCACCATATGAGGATTGTTGTACAGTGATAGGATTGAGTGAGATACACTCTTTCCTTAGCTCAAATGCAAGTTCATGGAGTATCAATACACAAAAGATGGTATGCTTTTGTTCTTCATGTACAATGCAAGCCTGGGATGATTATGAGTCAAAGGAGTGGGTTGAGAAATGGTTGTTAAGTTATCTTAGCCCACTTCACACATATCGCCCTTTGACAGTATTGGAACTAACATAGATGGATTCATTAGTTGAATTTGACCACATATCAAATCTAGTTCAACTAGGTAATATATCTACTTGCATAGTTTTTGAAATTCCTATTATTATCTTACTTTGTAGTGTATTTGTAATGTTGACTAATTTGCTACACATATCAATGTAGGGCATGTTTATGCAATTATTGCCAATGAAAACAATGAAGAGGGAATGGACTATTACTTGTGTCATTGTGTTGAGGTCAAAAAGAAATTGGGGGCCCCAGTTATAGATGGATAAAACATTGAATACCCTACATGATTAGTTGTTGTTACTGGAACATGGCTTAGAAGGTACCCACATAAGAGTGTTAAATATTGGTTGTTTCAGGACTTTGACATGCATTAGAAGATTCTTCATTATTCAAACCTTGTAATGGCATCCAATGTTCATTTGGCCAAATATGGAGGTATACCTTTGAACAAGACCTTGTGGAAGGTCTGTGAGTCTAACCATGAGGCAATACTTGACACAATAAAGAGTAGAGCAAACCCAGATGGTTCGTTGGATTAATTTGTAAGTATGCACATTGTTTCTTATTATTTTATACTTGTATGCACAATAATTTGTATGATGCCAATTCTATGATGAAAATGCTATCATCTAATGTTTATATCATGTATGTACGTGATTGATGAAGTTATCATACTTGAAAATATAACACACTTTATGTTTACAACTATGGAAAAGGATATAGAGTTCAATAGTATCTTATTTTTTCTCAAAAATATGCAAGAAAAATAATGTAAGATATTCTCAATAGATTAGTAAACTAAGTGGAAGATTAAATTGTGTTGTTTTTATAATAGGCTACAAGTTTCCAAAAGGCTGGAAAGTAATATTTTGGTTACATTCTATTCATGTTCTATTCATGAGAGGTTATTGTGTGCAATAGGTATCTTATAACTCCCAATGAAGATGTATGGCCAAGAGTGACTAAGTTGACAGACTGGAATTCCTATCCTCAATGGAAGCATCAGGATTTAAGCCTTGTTGTTCATGAGTTGGAACCAAATGGTGTGGATTTGTTGTTCGTGAGTGCCTTCCATCTACTTTCATTTCATTTCCATTTTGGATGCTCTTTCTTTTTCTTCTTTTACTTTTCCTATTTGTAAGTAACCTACTAAAAATTTATTGGTAACCCCTTCAAAAAATGTTGATTTATGAGCCATCCAAGAGAATCTTAGCCAAAAAATAATGCAAAATTCTTATTTTGGTGATCTTGACAAATCTCAATTATGATTTTAAGCCATTATAAAAGTGTGTGTGAAGCTTAGCGAGGGAATTTCAAGTTATTCATTTGAAGTTAACCTTATCATGACCACCTATAATGTAGAAATTATAAGAGCATCTCGAATTCGAAGTTATTCTATTCATGAGTGGTGTTGTGTGCAATAGGTATATTGGAACTCCCAATGAAGATGTATGACCAGGAGTGACTAAGTTGAGACATTGTCATGCCTATCCTCAATGGAAGCATCAAGATTTATCCCTTGTTGTTCCTGACTTGGAACCAAATGGTACGGATTTGTTTTCTGTAGGTGCCTTCCATCTATTTTCATTTCATTTCCATTTTGGATGCTCTTTCTTTTTCTTCTTTTACTTTTCCTATTTGTAAGTAAACTACTAAAAATTGATTGCTGTCTCCTTGTAGAAAATATTTATTTATGAGCCATCCAAGAGAATTTCAGCCAAAAAAGAAATGCAACATCCTTATTTTGATGATCTTGACAAATCTCAATTTTGATTTAAAGTCATTATAAAGGAGCGTGTGAAGCTTAGCGGGGGAATCTCAAGTTATTCATTTGAAGTTAACTTCATCACACCTATGATGTAGAAATTATAAGAGAATCTTGAATGTATGAGTGACATTGTAAAATATCTGAGAGAATGGAGTACCTAAGGGATTGTGCCTACAAGTACAAGCACTTGGGTTTCAAAACGGTGTATGAAGCATATTAGACAATTGTAGCAAAAACAAAAGAATTAGGACAGCTAAATAAATCTCATTTTATTGTAAACATCATATTATTAATATAGTGAGTGTAATGACCATTGATGGTTACTAGTCATACTTTTTCTTCTTTTCTTCTCTCCCTATTATAACTTGCACCAATTGACTAACTTATTATAAAAACTTCATTTATTAAAACAATTCAACCTAATGATTATATATCAATATCAATATAGCATACAGTCTATTCACATAAACATTTATAATGATATTTACTCAAATTTTGAAATTAATTGCTACCCTCAAATATTTGTAATTCATGCAACCTAATCCCTTAACAGTCGAAATTACAAAAGAGAAACAATCTTTAATGACCTATTACCCAGATACCGTGTCAGCTATGGGAATTCTGTATGAGGCATCAAGATCACATAGGGAATCTCTACAATAATCTCTCTCTGTTTTTGTTATCTTGGAGTCATTTTTTCGTGGCACTGTCCAATTTTGACTTGATGGAAAAAGTGCTAATTACAAGCAAGGTTAAGTTGCAAAGTGGTGCAACATTCATTTTGCAACTCATGTGACCAAACTGACTGTTCCAACGCATCTGGATGGGTACGTTTATGCTAGGCATGGTACTCTTTTGTACCCAAACATGCTTAATCGCTCTGAGCTATGTTCAACCGGCTTGATCCCTTAAGGCTCCAAAGTGAAAAAGGGCAGCAATCTTTGACGGGCTATTACTTGGAAACTATGATGCTTAAGAACTCTATATATTAGCCTTTGGGATCACGTTGGGCCCCTCTACAATAACCTTTCTTAGTTTTTTTTTTTAATCTCAGATTCATTTTTCCCATGGTGTCTAGTTTTCACTTGATGGAAAAGGTGTCAAATGCAAGCAATGTAAAGTTGCAAAGTGGTGCAAATTTTGTTTTGCAACTCTTGTGATCAAATAAACTATTCCAATGCATCTAGATGGGTACTTTTACACTAAGAATGGTCCAAAGTGCAAAAGGGCAACAGTTTTTTATAGGCTATTACTCATAAACCATGACACTTAAAAACTCTCCATCTGAGTCAAAAGGATTGTATTGGGCCCCTCTACAATAATCTCTCTCAGTTTTTTTTATCTCAAAGTTTTTTACCCGTGGTGTCTGGTTTTCACTTAATGCAAAAAGTGTCAAATGCAAGGAGTGTAAAGTTGCAATGTGGTGCAAATTTTGTTCTGCAACTCATGTGACCAAATAGACTATTCCAACACATCTGAATGGGTACGTTTACACTAAGGATGGTCCTCTTTCGCACCCAAACACACCGAATCACTCCGAGCTATATTCAACTAGTTCGATCCCTTATGGGTCCAAAGTGCTAATGGGCAACAAACTTTGAATGGCTATTACTCAGAAACCATGACACTTCCAAACTCTCCATCTAAGCCTATAGGATCATGTTAGGCCCCTCTATAATAACTTCTCTTATTTTTTGTTAACTTGGAGTCATTTTCTCGTGGTGTCTAGTTTTCACTTGATGGAAAAAGTGTGAAATGCAAGTTGTATAAATTTGCAAAGTGGTGCAACTTTCGTTCTACAACTCGTGTGACCAGAAAGACTATTTCAGCACATCTGGATGGGTACATTTATGCTAGGCATGTTCCTCTTTCACACCCAAACATGTCGAATCGCTCTGAATTATGTTCAACTGGCTCGATCGCTTAAGGGTCCAAAGTGCAAAAGGGTAGAAATTTTTGATGGGTTGTTACTCAGAAATTGTGATGATTACGAACTCTTCGTTTAAGCCTGTGGGATCATGTTGGGCCCCTCTACAATAACCTATCTTAGTTTTTGTTATCTTGGAGTTTTTTTCTCATGGTGTCTAGTTTTTATTTGATGCAAAAAGTGTCAAATGCAAGTAGTGTAAAGTTGCAAAGTGGTGCAACTTTTGTTTTGGAACTCGTGTGACCAAACGTATTTTTTCAATGCATCCAAATAGGTACATTTACGTTAGGAACGGTCCTCTTTCAAACCCAAACATGCTAAATCACTCCAAGATACGTTCAACCTACTTGATCCCTTAAGGATCCAAAGTGAAAAAGGGAAACAATCTTTTACGGGCTATTATTCAAAAATCATGATTCTTACGAACTCTCTATCTAAGCCTATGGGATTGAGTTGGGAACCTCTACAATGAACTCTCTCATTTATTTTATCTCAAAGTCATTTTCCCGTGGTGTCTAGTTTTCACTTGATGGGAAAAGTGTCAAATGCAAGCAGTGTAAAGTTGCAAAGTGGTGCAACTTTCATTATGCAACTCATATGACCAAATGGACTATTCCAACACATATAAATGGGTACGTCCAAACTAGGCATGGTCCACTTTCATACCCAAACACATTAAATCACTCTGAGCCATGTTCAATTGGCTCAATCCCTTAAGGGTCCAAAGTGCAAAATGGCTGCAATCTTCGACAAGCTATTACTCGGAAACTGTGAAGCTTATGAACTATTTGTATGAGCCTATGAGATTTCCTTGGGCCCCTCTACAATAGCCTCTCTCAGTTTTTGTTATCTCAAATTATTTTTCCCATGGTTTCCAGTTTTCACTTGATGGAAAAACTGTGAAATGTAAGCAGTGTAAAATTGCAAAGTGGTGCAACTTTCTTTCTGCAACTTGTGTGACCAAACAAACTATTCCAATGCACCTAGATGGGTACATTTATGCTATGCATGGTCCTATTTCACACCCAAACATGTTGAATCACTCCAAGCCACATTAAATTGACTTGACCCCTTAAGGGTCCAAAGTGCAAAATGGTTGCAATCTTTGACGAGATATTACTCAAAAAATGTGATGCTTATGAACTCTATGTATGAGCCTACAGGATCGCATTGGGCTCCTCTACAATAACCTCTCTTGGATTTTTTTATCTCAGAGTCGTCTTCTCATGGTTTCCAGTTTTCACTTGATGGAAAAAGTTTCAAATGCAAGCAGTGTAAAGTTGCAAATTGGTGCAACTTTCATTCTACTACTCGTATGACCAAACGAACTATTCCAACACATCCTGAAAGGTATGTTTATGCTAGGTATGGTCCTAATTCACACCCAAAAATGTTGAATCACTCTAAGCTACATTCAACTAGCTCAATCCCTTATGATGGCATGCAAAACAATCAAAAAAACATTCACATGACAGTTGAGGAGTCAAATTTTTCCACACAAAAAACATATGATCATCCTCAAGCCTTGCAAGTGCAAGATGTTTTTTAATTATCCTCCTTTCCCTTACAATAATATAAAACCAATTGTAAATGCATACAATGGTGGAACTGGAAACATTTTATTTTTCTTCAACTAACAACTTTGGTTGTGAAGCATTTTGTCATTTTCATTTGAAATGATTTGCTATACTTAAAAATTGGATTTGAACCATATATTTTTGTGTGTGAGTCTCTTAGACTACTCTTGCACTCTTAGGATGTTTCACCTAAAAGGAGAGAGATAAACCTCACGAAAGATCAATGTGGTTCACTCAACTTAAGATGTATATGATGTTATTTAGACTAAATGAGATGATCTAAGTGCAATTAAATGAATTATTTGACTAATTATGAATGCAAAATCTAATAAACAAGTGATATTTGAAAACACAATATGATATACAAGCATGAACTAAACAAATAGAAAACAAAAATGAAAGGGGGCTAAACAAAGTGCACCTGGGAGTTTGATGAAGATTCTGGAGTGTCTTGAATGCTGACAGAAATCACTGAAAATCACCAGTGGGACTCATTCGCCACTGATGGTGAATCAATCATGCTTCTGATGAGAACTTTTGGAAATAGGTTTCTAAGTGTTGAGATTCAGAATCTGAAAAAATCTAGTTTTCCAACCTTAAGGTGGGGCTTATACGCCACAAATGGTGAATCAATCCTCTCCCAAAATTCTATGAAATTAGGGACCAATTCTGTAGCACCAGATCTGAGGTTATCTGCTTGTCGGGTTGACGGAGTCAAATCTACAGAAAATGGATTGTAGATTATCTCCAAGCTTGAAATAGGTTGTGGTTGACTTGAAACACTTTCTTGACTTGTTGACCACCTTTCAACACCTAATTTTTTGATAAATATGCGTACACAAGTCTGCAAACACACAAGCAAAAGCGGAAAAATGGTTAAGGGTTAGGTTATAGGGATTTTCCTTGGTCAAATCCCACTTTTGGTAATCAAGCCCTTAATGAAGAAATGGAATGAAATGAACAAGGAAAGATGAATAAACAACATGAAAATTTCCTAAACTCACCAACCTTGTTGAAAAAAATATGAAGATATAACAATGGTTGTTCCAAGATACTTGATTAATGCTTGATTCAATGATGAAAAGTGCTTGAATGCTTGAATGTATGGGTAAATTAGTGATCTTGATGAATGAGGGTGTTAAAATGTATGTAAAAACACTTATTTATACACACTTGTACCTTAGTAACCAAAGGATACCTCATCACAAGCCGACGTAAGGTGATTTTAAATAAAAAACCAAAATAAAATTTGAATATTTTGAGATTGGAGCCAAGAAGGACCCATTCGCCACCCATGGCGAATGGGTCCCACCTTGGACTTGAAAGTGGGTGTCGAGAATTATCTTGCATTTAATGTTGTTTCTTGGGTTTACATTCAAACACACACTTAATTAAGCCTTATAAGGGCATAAAGGGGTCAAAAAAAGCATAAGAAAGGTGTAAATAGTGAAATTAAGCCTAGAAAAGCATGAAATATTGTTACAAGACTTTACAGCACATCAAAATACGACTTGATAAGTGATGAAAAGGTGATTTTTAAGTGAATTGTAATGAATAGAGTCTAGAAAAGTGTAGAAATAATTTACAACACTTCACAACACCTTCACAAGATGCCATAATTTAAATTTTAAGGACCTAATGTGAATGTTTAAGCCACATTACAATATTAAATTAGAGAAAAAGGGACCAAGCCTCGTGAAGAAAGGCCTAAAAGAACATGAAAATGTCAAGGGGCCATTTTTCTATGACATATTTAGCCCCCACTTTAGTGGGAGGATGAACTTGCTTCAAACTCGCACTAAAGTAGCCATGCATATCGAGAAGGATACAAATGCACTTATGCTTAGCAAGATGGAATGACAATGATCAAGAGGGGTGAACAAGCCCCCAACATGAAGATCCCATGGAAAACTAAACATAAGAACAAACGAACGCAAGTCTGAAAGAGAAGAATTAGATGAAGCTTTGATCGTTTGTACAACTAGTTGTGGATTATATCTAGGCTATTTGTGAGAAAACGAGAATGTATACTCACTATGGGGTGACAGAACTCATGGCAGTTCGCCAGGTGAGAAAACCCAAAATTCAAAGTAAAGAATAATTTATATTGGTGGAAATTTGAGTCTCCTCTACAAACCCTTTTCGTTTCATCAATTTTGGCTAAAAATAATGTCATCAACCGCATGGACGAAGTCTAGAAAAACAAGGTGAGTTGTCAAACACATTTTTTCCGTTGACTTCTTAGGATTGGAATGTCCAAGACAAATACCTAAGCAAGCCGGAGGCTAATCCCTAGGCAATAAATTCTTTGTCAAAAATATCAGATATCTGTTTCAAATCGGATATCTGTTTCAAATCGGATATCCATTTTGAATCGGATATCCGATTTGGTTTATATATGATTTAAAAAAATGTTTTACACTTTATAATAAATGATTTAGAAAATGCAATAAATATTTTATAGTTTATTTTAATATATCTAGTTTAGAATATACAATATAGTTTATAATTTAATATATAATATATTATATTATTATGTATAATATTTAAATATTATTCCTATATTTTAGTTAATGTATATATGTATTACTAATATATAAAATATTATATAACTAATTAATATTACTAACATATAAAATATTTAAATATTATCTCTTTCCCTCTCTCTCTCTCTCTCTCTTGAATTATTCCCCTCCTAATTCTCTCTCCCTCTCTCTACCCTTCTTCCCCTCTTCCCCTCTCCCTTCCCCCTCCTAATTCTCTCTCTCTCTCTCTCATCTATCCCTCCTACCCCCTTTCCCTCTCTCAAGGACCTC
>VDFB02000015.1:229314077-229513387 GCA_007258455.2 Sequoia sempervirens
CAAATCGGATATCCGATTTGTAGAACTAAAATCACACCGTTACAAAACATCATAATTTTTTTTCAAATGAATTGGATATCAGATTATAATAGATATCGGATTTGTGGGCCATAGAAAATCCCCATGTGGGTCGTTTTGTGCATTCCAACGGATCCTACATTCTGTTTGCAGGTGAAACACATGCGGTTTCAGATAGGAAGAGACAAAGATCAACTTTTTGGAGCATCTTCTAGTGAAATTTGTCATAAGCAATGATTTTTAGCATCTTTTATGAGGTATAATGGGGAGCAATAGTCATCGGAAGCAAAAACGTAAGAGAAATCTTACAAAAGAAGAAATTGAAGCATATAGACAAAGAGATAGAGAATGTCATAGGAAGAGAAGACAAGGTATGTTAAATATTGGTGAACCTAACCCCTATGGTCTTTCAAGTGAAGAGGAAATTGAAGGTGTTCAAGGTGAAAATGTTAGAATTGAATATATTGAACATGATATTCAAATTAGGAATGAAATTATTGAAATTGATAATGAAAATGTTCAAGGTAAAAATGTTGGATTTCAAGATGTTGAACATGATATTGAAATTGGGAATGAAAATATTGAAATTGATAATGAAAATGTTCAAGGTGAAAATGTTGGATTTGAAGATGTTGAACATGATATTGAAATTGGGAATGAAATTATTCAAATTGATATTGAAAATGTTCAAGGTGAAGAAATGTTGGAAATGAAGATTTTGAACATAATATTGAAGAAGTATAAATTATGTTTCACCAAATTACATGAGAAATGAAGAACCTTGTATGGAATAAAGAGACATATTCCAATTTCAATACCTTCAAGAACCCTAAATGGTTACTTGAATTTGATGAGAACATTATAAACAATTTTGAAGGAAAGAGGTCAACACGAACTGTTCGGTTGTGGGCTAGAAGACTTTTCAACCAATATTTTAGTGATAAGACATTGACCGAGCAATGCCAATTTTTTGTACAATTTCTAAAGATGAAAAAGATGAGACCTTTTCTAGCCGAATTAAAGATTCGTGTGAACAAGAAGACTGAAAAAAATTCTATTATTGTCAAAAATATTTTTAATGCTCTCAAGTCTATTGGAAAAAGTAACAAGGAAAAGGATAAGAGAGCTGCTCGGAGAGTCATTACAACCGCCCTAGTAAGCCATCAATTGTATAAAGGGTATGTTTATAATGTAAAGGGGCCTGTATTTTTAAAACTCATAGGTTTTGTAAAGGGGTCTATTTTTTTACTTAATCGAGCTACAACTGAAGGTTTTCTTCCTGGTTCTTTCTTGTCGGTATGCTCATTTGAACCAATTTTTGTAATACTATCTAGTCCTCTCCCCTACTATCTCTTACTCTATCTCTTACTCAAAGAGTAAGGAGAGAATTTAACCCATCTATGTTTTTTGAAGAGACATACATATACTAGCAATCACACGTGAAGATGTAATGGGCACATTGATAGGTGCAATATGAAATTATGTATGCTACAATTGAAGTAATTGCAAGAAGTCTTGTTATGGTGAAAGTTTTATTAGAGAATCCATAATCATGTTTTCTTAAAGAAGAAGTATTAATAGGTATTAATTTTGAAGTAAATTTATAACATATGCAAAGCATTTTTAAATCAATAAGTGTGTAATTGTAACAGTAAAATTTGTGCATACCATGTCGTTTCCCACACAATTTTGTGTCTATTTTGAAGAAATGTCTTGATACATGTACGTAGTGACTCAACATGTAAATTCAAGCTCATCTGTCTAGCCTTTTATCAATTTGCATACTTAAATCACTATAAAATTAGCCCTATCATATTCTTATTCACACACATCTATACATTTACCTTATTTTCCCATTTATCACATTCACCAATGGGTATGCCCTCATTTATCCATTAGCCATCTGGAATTGATTGTTAGCCACTTAGATTTAGCTATTAACCCATTCTAGGACACTTCTTCAAAGGCAAGGGTGACCTCATGGTCACAAACCTATTCCCTTTCATTTTAAAATTCAAAATTCAAACTTTTGGCTAAGTGGCGTCATTCACCCACTTTGAGTTGACTAATCACATGTTTTGCATAATTTGATGATATACAATAGCATTAATAACATACAATATATTCATTATAATCATGAAAACATTCATTTATCTTATAGCATTGGAGCAATTAATAGTGAGACATTTTGATTCAATGCAATAAAAATGAGTAACAAATTTGAACATCTAGAGTGCTTGCCAACTATTTTTAATCTTGTTTCACTTTTTGGGGATTGATCTAGGAGAACTTGCCTCCCCATGAGAGATCAACAACGCTTATGATATTTCTAAATACCACCAAGTCCCTAGATATTAGAGAGTAGATCAACGATAAACATTTATACCCTTATCAACCCTTAATTATCCAATACCCCTATCAACCCTTAATTATGTTAGGTTGATTGTGTTTGATTCATTGCATTTACTTAATTATCCTAGGTTAACTTCATAAATAAATAAAAAATTCTTTATATTTTGTTGAGCCCAACCAATCCTACACTTGATCCAACCTTCTTTTTAGGGTTTTACATTATTAAGGTTTTCAAATCTATAGTTTTCTAAGTTTAGATTCTATTTTCAAATTTGAACTTTCTTATACATCCTTCTACGTCATTAATACATTTTTCTATTAGGTTTTGTATTCTTTATGTTAAGATATAGTAAATTATATTTGCTTGCAATTTGATGTGTAAATTTCTTGTAATGTTAGAATGAGTACTTGAATGATCATGAGGTGTTGAGGGAAATATTGTTTTCATTAGTATTCTTTGGAATGCTTGGGATATTGTTGTAATGGCATTGAATAAAGAAGGTCATCAATGGGAGTCACACAATCGTTTCCATCAATGAAATTGACCATCTCTCACATGTAATGCTTGGGAGTTACATTAGGAGAAGTGGACCATCTTTCCATAATGTTATGGGTTCCTACTTAGTTGATATGTTCATAGTGGAGGGCTAGTTTTGGGAATTTGTGCTCTCGACGAGTTATTGATCAAATACATTATCTATTCATGGATTCTATCTTGAGTGCTATCATAATTACACATTGGGGTGGTTCATGGTTTTAAACTATCAAGAATGGTTTTGGTGGCAATTAGTTTGGGGAAACCACTTACATGGTTTTATCTTCCCATTGCTTTGTAAATTGGAGGAATTATATGGAGGTTTCATGGGTTATGCAGGTGTACTTAAGGCCTTCAAGGGCTTGAGACAAGTTTGGTTGAAGGAGTTTTTTTCTTTGAATCAATAAAGTTTCAATTGCTCAGTTCATATTTTACTGTTTTTCTTGTGTTTTATGCCTGTGCACAAGCCATTCAAGCATTTTTGTATAAAAATTTTATGTAGAAATGTTATTACATGTCTTGATGTTATTTCAAGAGTGGAAGGCATGGAGAACTGGGTTTTGAAATAAAATGAAGAGTTAAAGGTCTAAAAATGGTGGTTTTTTTTCACTTGAAAATAGAGTTTTTACCCTAGGGTTTGCAAAACTCTCTGAGATACCAGAAGTTTCTTTGTTTTCTAAGAATATTGGGGCCTAAATAAAGGTGTCTAAGGTGGTGGTAGAGTCTGAAAGGTTGTGGAAGTGCTACATCCAATAAACCCTCAAGAATTACACTAAAAATAAGGGTTTTTTGATTTGATGGTTACAGGTCCGTACAAATGGAATCCAATTGCATAATATTTGTTTTCTTGGAAATTCATTTTCTGCCCCAAGGTTTTAGGGGTCTGTGTGGTGTTTGAAGGTATGTTGCTTTGCATTTTTGGGCTAATTGAGTAGCCTCTTCAAGGGTCAATGTATAGGAAGTCAACGCTGCTCCAAAGGAGTCTATGTTGTTTCTCATATATGTTGTGTAACTTGGATATGGGTGTTTGAATCAGTCATGTGTTCGTCTGGTGTTTTGGAAAATTGTGGAGTAATTGAACAAAAACTAGTTTCTCACTATTACAAGGGTTTAAGGGGGTTAAAGAGGGAAATGTGTATTTAGTTGCTTGTCAAGTTTTAAGGGAGTTTTGGACTATCCAAAGAGGTTAGAATAATCTTGTTAGATGCCTTGAATAGGCAGGTTGTAAAGAGTTTGTGATTGTGCCCTTGTGTCTACATCAAATTTTCACCTAATTTCACTCGGTCCAATGTAGCTTAGAGTGATTCAGTGTATTTCGTTGCAAAAGAGGACCATCCCTAGCGTAAACATACCCACCCAGACATGTTGGAATAGTTCATTTGGTCGTACGAGTTGCGGAATGAAATTTGCACCACTTTGGAACTTTACACTGCTTGCATCTGGTAAATTTTCCCTCCACTGAAAAGTCATCACCACAGGAAAACGCCTTCAAGATAGCAAAAACTGAGAAAGGTTTTTGTAGAAGGTCCCAACACAATCCCATAGCCTTAGATGGAGAGTCTGTAAGCATCACGGTCTCTGATAAATATCCCTTTAAAGATTGCTTCCTTTTAGCACTTTGGACTCTTAAGGGAAATCACTGGTCCAATGTAGCTCAGAGTGATTCGGCATATTTGGGTGCAAGAGAGGACCATCCCTAGCATAAATGTACCCATCCAGACATGTTGGAACAGTCTGTTTGGTCGTACGAGTTGTGGAATAAAAGTTGCACCACTTTGCAACTTTACACTGCTTGCATCTAGCAATTTTTCCCTCCATTGAAAAGTCATCACCACAGGAAAATGCCTCCTAGATAGCAAAAACCGAGAGAGGTTTTCGTAGATGGTCCCAAAATGATCCCATATCCTTGGATAGAGAGTCTGTAAGCATCACGATCTTCGAGAAATATCCCTTCAAAGATTTCTACCTTTTAGCACCTTGGACTCTTAAGGGAAATCACCGGTCCAATGTAGCTCAGAGTGATTCGACATATTTGGGTGCAAGAAAGGACCATCCCTAGCATAAGCGTACCCATCTGGACGTGTTGGAACAGTCTGTTTGGTCGTACGAGTTGCGGAATGAAAGTTGCACCACTTTGCAACTTTACACTGCTTGCATCTGGCAACTTTTCCCTCCACTGAAAAGTCATCACCACAGAAAAATGCCTCTGAGATAGCAAAAATCGAGAGAGGTTTTTGTAGATGGTCCCAACATGATCCCATAGCCTTGGATGGAGATTTTGTAAGCATCACAGTCTTCGAGAAATATCCCTTCAAAGCTTGCTTCCTTTTATTACTTTGGACTCTTAAGGGAAACTAGTGGGCAACATAGTTAACTTCTTCACAAACTTGGTTTGAAGTAATTTCATTCTTTTTTGTGAATTTAAAATGGATTTTTAAGCCTTCCACCCTAAAAGTGACCTCTAAATAACTTCAAACACCTTAACTACCTCATTCTTATTCATTTGTTTTGCAAACAAGCATTTTCATTCCAAGAGCCTGAGCTTTCATTTTTGCTTGTTGGATTGAATGCGGACTGTGACACAACTTTTTTTTTCAAAAATTGTTCAACATCATTGAACTAAGAATTTATCACACATCTGCAGAGAAACAAAGGAGTACCACAAACTAAAACACATTACACTTCGGTTCTCACTGACTTGATTTACTTTTCAACATCTCTCTTCTCTAAAAGCAACCTCTAAATCACTTCAAACACCTTAACTACCTCATTCTTATTCATTTTTTTTGCAAACAAGAATTTTCATTCCAAGAGGCCGAGCTTTCATTTTTGCTTTCAAATAAAAATCTTCCTATGCCACTGTTACACTGCACAGGTAAACCAAGTTTTGTATTGTGGACCTAGGTATATTAAGCTACCACTCTCAAGACTAATGTAACAATGATACAAAATAACTTTTGAGACTGCAAGAAGACATCTGATAACTCTTGAGTGTACTAAAAGAATTCTTATGATTTTTGAAGAATGTTGATAACTCTACTCAGTTGTCTTATTTTTTAAATATCATACAAATTGAACCCTGGAATCAATAGACTTTGTATATCAAGCTACCACAATTCAAGTTTCAACGATGAATATTTATCATGCATGTTTTAAATGACAGTCAATTTTATAGTGATTTTTTTGTTTATATGATGCTATGTGATATTCTAATTGTAATTCATGCTTCTAGGCTGCACATCTATATATCTATATATTATTTTTACATGTTTTCTCCATTTTTCGGCCCCTACACTGCAAGTAAATGGCTGCATAGCATGTCGAAGGAGGGGGCAGCAGGCCTGAGACCCCTTTAAAGTTTTTTTGAGTGCTTTCTTTTCATTTTTTGTGAGTTTTGTGCCAAGTTTCCTCAAACAAATGTGGTCTCATAGAATTCCATGACAAGCTAATGCAATTGATAGTTGCTCCTACTTATTAGTTATGTAATGTGAAGTAATTGCATAACTGCTTAGGTTGACTTTGTAAAAACAATATTGTTATTGAATTTTTTTCATCTATCAGCATCTAGTTGTTACATATACAATGTGAAGTAATGGTTTGATTTTGAAAGATGTGTAATGCAATATAATCAGCAATATGAATATAAACTACATAATATTTAACCATTATTTTTATGCTTTTGTACATTGATATTTAACCATTGCTCACTTGATTAAATTTTCAAAGAGTTTAATCATGCACATGAGGAGGAAATTAAATTTCGATTTTCAACTTCTATATATATCAAATTATCCAATAATCAAGTGTATGTCCATATACAGAAATGGAATCAACGCCAACTCAAACAAAGTTTTACAATATGTGGCATATGCCATCTCGGTATCTATTCAAAATTTACATGCCAAAATGTCTATCTCATCCTTAACTACAGGTGGATCATCAAAATGGAGCCTCTTTGAAGCACTAGTTGGCTTTGAAGGTAGCTGCATAAGAAAAATTCAAACCATAATTGAGATTAGTTATACTATATAATTTAAAATCGAATAATTAACATATAAATCAATACACATTGAATTATAATTAAACTCTAAAATTGAAATCTTGATTACCTGAAATATACGTCTCTTTGAAGGGTCGGGAGTCCTAGAATATACCCCTCTAAAAGAACTAACCAAACCAAATTTTGTAACATCAATCTATATATGTGAAAAAAACATGAAATTGATCCAAGTTAGCATAGAATTGTTGGTAATAAGAACATATTTACCAAGCACAAAATAAAATAAACACATACCTCTTTAGGATGATCTTTTTCTGTATCTCCTTTAGGTGTTTCAACACCTCCTCCTTCAGGTGTTTGAATACCTACTCCTTCAGGTGTTGTGACACTTATCAACAATGATGTATAGCTCACAACCACCTATACATAAAAATAACAAGTACATATGAAACTACAAATCTATGTCAATGTATGCATAATCAATAAAAGATCTTATAAATCTTAATTCAATCAAATTTGAGTTCAATTACCTTTCCCTTATCTAACATTGTGCCTCCATAGTCTGGAGAGCGTCACACCTCACTCACACTAGGTATTTCCTACAAGCAGAGAATAAGATAAACATATAAGTTAATATATAATTTCATTAATGACAATTCAAATGACAAGCAAGTATACAGTAAAAAAATGTAAATGAGTGAGTGCGAAAATACATACTGTGTGCCTCTCGAGGCCAAATGAAATGGCCCTATGGGTGTTATCAGTCACCCGTGTGAGCTCCTCCTCAAAAATTAACTATTAAATAGACCATGTAAATAAATATTAGTACTTGATACTATCTCTTATTAATATTCATTTTAAAAAAAATGCAAGTTATGAATTTACACCTTAAATGTTACCTGTGTAACTACTCCAATGTCCACCTCTCTAGCAGGAGAGGACTCTGTAGGGTGTGCTCCACTCCCCTACATGTGATTTGCTATAATCTCCACATCATGGATGTCATAATCAGAAGTGTCTAATGGCTGCTCAGGGGGCTATACAATAGGACCCAAGCATATTTGCTGGCACGTATTACAAATATGTGGCACACAAATATGTGGACCCAAGCAGGATGATGCAGCAGCACTGGATCCATCGCCAAGATCACCAGACTGTGGCTGAGCTACTGAAGAAGCATGGGAAACCAAAAGACCACTCAAAGAGTGAATGGCCTGGATAGTTTGTGTGGTTGCATCCTCCGTAATATCTAGATGTTGTACTAGAGGTGATGAAGGAAGGGGAGGACGGGGAACATGTGGATGCCTGACTACTCTAGCTGCCCCTGGCCTATCCTGGGGCATACCTCCACCAACACCCTGGAAGGGTTTAATGTCAAAGTAATTGACATGATGCCATAACAAAAACTCAACATATAATATTTTAATAAAGTAAAAAGGTACATCAAGATTATTTTTGGGTGGTTTATCAAAAACCATACACCAACGATCCCTAAATTTATCTACTATGTCCCTATGCGTGCACCATTTTATAGAAAGTTTTTGTTTGTTAACATTAACTGGAAAACTAGTGTTGGGGTTAATAAATAAAGAGGCTATTTGTGCTTTTGTTATTTGGAGATCTTTCACATCATCATAAGACAATCCACATGCATAATATTCCCTCATGGTTTCTCACCACAAATGAAAGGCATTATGTTGGGTTGAGAGTGTTTCTACATTTGTAATTATTCCTGTCAATGTGGTTGACATACGAGATAATCGAGGGATTTTCTTATAAACATCACAAATGCCCCTCAATTGCTCCAATTTTTCATGAATTAGTCTTCAATTGATGGCTGCAGAGATGGTGGAGCATTTGGCATTTCTGCATTTTGATTCTCAATTGGTGGATTTTCATTCTCAACTGGTGGAATTTGTGCATTCTCATTCTCAGCTGCCATAATGGCTGATTAAAGTTAAAAAATAATTAATCTAATTAAAATTAGACAATATAAACGAAAATATTATAAAAATACCCTAGTTTTTAAAAAAATCCAAAAAAAAACCCTACTTTTTAACAAAAATCTTTAAAATTCTCTAATTTTTAATACAAATACATAAGAAACACTATTTTTAAGTCAAAATCCATAAAAAACATTCATTTTTTTATCAAAATCCATTCTAAACTCAATTGTTTCATAAAAATTCAATCAAAAACCCTATTTTGAAAAAAAATCCACAAAAACATTCATTTTTTTAATCAAAATCCATTCTAAATTCAATTTTTTCATAAAAATTCAATCAAAAACCCTATTTTGAAAAAATCCATAAAAACATTCATTTTTTTATCGAAATCCATTCTAAACTCAAATTTTTCATAAAAATTCAATCAAAAACCCTATTTTAAAAAAAAAATCCACAAAAAACTATTTGAAATTATTCAAATTTAATTCAAAATTTAATCAAATCAAATAAAAATTAAAAAAATTACCTTTTCAAATCGGATTTTGGCCAAATCGGATATCCGTTACGCGAAGAATCAATTCATTGTGCACCCGCGGGTTGTTGAATGTGAAATAACTTTAAAACAACAACAAAGTTTTTTTATATGCTTTTTACAAATCGGATATCCGATTTGTAAAACTAGGTTTGGTGTTTGCTATGGTGGTGTGTACTGACACCCAAGCCTAAAAAAAGTCAACACGGTATTTTTCATGTTTTTTGGTCAATGAAAGATGTGTTTTTTTCCTCATTGCCACTTTTTGGCCCACCATGATCCTACACATACTTGTGAACTTAATGAATGGGGGTGTTAAAATAGATATAAAAACACTTATTTATACACACTTGTGCCTTAGTAACTCATAGATACCTCATCAAAGGCTAACATAAGGTGATATTAAATAAAAATCTAAGAGAAAATTTGAAATATTTTGAAATTGGAGCCAAGAGAGACTCATTCGCCACCATCATGGACTTGAAAGTGGGTGTCAGGAATTATCTTGCATTTAATGTTGTTGTTGGGTTTACATTAGAAAACACACTTAAGTAAGCCTTATAAGGGCATAAAGGGGTCAAATAAAGCATAAGAAAGGTGTAAATAGTGAAATTAAGCCTAGAAAAGCATGAAATCTTGTTATAAGACTTTACAACACTACAAAATAGGACTTGATAAATGATGAAAAGGTGATTTTTAGGTGAATTGTAATTAATAGAGTCTAGAAGACCATGAAAATATCAAGGGGCCATTTTTCTACGACACATGAGTCTAAGAGAAACAAGTGATTCTTTCACGTACATTTATTATTTGGTGCGATAAATAAAGTTTTCACCCTTGAGTCCATTTCTTATTTGTATTATAAATTATAAAGATTTCTCCCAAGTCCATTTCCTATACAAGAAATAATATTGCAAAAATTTGACATGTTTATATGGTGATGGATTGAGAACATAACAATTCATTCTGTACTATGAGGATTACGCTATGAAAATGTTTAAAGACTATTCAAGATAAATGTTTGCATGATAATGTGTCAAGAAGCTAACTACTCATATCATTTACTATTAATATTATGTATCCTTTGCTTAATTGAGTTGTTCCAATCAAAAGATTAAATATACTGGAATATTTTTATGAAATATCTCATGGAATACCAATTGAAAACATGTTTTTTTATTTTAGATAAATAATTTGATGGAACTCTTTGAATTAAACTGAATTGAGATATGTAAGAACAAGGGAGCATTATGAAATACATTGCTCAAGGATCTTAAATAATCCTTCTCTCCCATTGTAATTTTGGGTGGATTATTGCTTTCAAAGTATTGGGAATGCTTTGCCTATTTTCTAGTTGGAAGTTTCCATTCTAGAAGGCTCAACTCTTGATATATATATTATACTCATTCTTAATCAATTATCAAGCTAATAATCAGTGCATTTATTTATAATTAATCTTTTATTTTCAATTTGTGCAATTTTTTAATTTGTAACTCTACTTGTATTCCTATAAATATTCAAGTTGTTTAGCATCAACTAATAAATTTGTTTAGCATCAATCAATAAATATTCAAGACAAACCATGAAGAACAACAATGATCAATGTTAGGGCTAACCAATTAATAAGTATTCAGGTGAATAAGTCAAGCATACATGTGAATAAGGGAAGCACAAGTACTCAAATACACATAAGCCTTGAAGTATACACACAAATATATGTATACACAAATTATAAAAAGTATATGAATTAATACAAGGTAAATGCATGAAAACACACAAGTCACGAAGTATACATTGGAATACACGTAATTCACAAACTATACATGTAATTTGTAAAGTATACACTTGAATGCACGTAACTCATATCTATTAAACCATGGATTTAAAATGAAAATATGGACACCATCGATAAAAAAATATTTCTATTAACCAAATAGCCATGTAGGAATACATCAATATATGTCAATATAAGTATAAAATATATACAAAATAGCCATATAAGCTTACGAAGATTCCATATAGGCATACAATGTCAAATATATCCAATACAAAATATGTACGAAAATGCCATATAGGCAAACAACAAAGGGCTCTAGAATCAAAATTCATTTCTCTGCATCCTCTCAAAATAAATTCTAGCACTTTGCTTATCAGTTGGATGGCGAAAGGTCTGTCACTCATTTATTTTGAGGCCAAGGAGTGCTCCTAGTGCTCCTCATATGGTTTAGTTCCTGTTCAAGCTTTATCTGTTACAATAAGAAGTAAAAACACTAATATATAGAATTTACATTATAAAAAAATGATATATTTAATAAAATAATAACTTACCGCCAGTAGATGATCTCTCTCCTCGAGGGAAATATTTGCATGCCCATTTTGTGGCATGTTGAAGCCTTGTAGAAACCATCCAAAGAGAGATTAAACTGTGAATCAATAATGGCTTGATTTTTCACTAACTAACAGCTATAACAACGAATGTAAATTGAAATTTAGTAATTTTCATCATACCTCCTCTGTGAGAGCCATTGAGGATTCTATAGCAAATGAAACATCGAGCTCATTTCCCTATGAACATTTGGAGGTGTATCCACTTCCAACATCTAAAAATAAAACAATAAATTATTCAATCATGAAAACTACAATAGTGATCCACGTCATATCTTATAATGTATGAGATAATGAACAAAATTTTGAGTACTTATTAAACTAGATATTTCTGACTATCATGCTTACTATTTTCCCTATCCATAGCTTGTTCAAAAGCACCTATTTTTATGCTTTTACCCATAGTAGCAAGACGATGAACCATTTGATAAAATGCTTTTGTAGACATGTACTATAATTGTGGTAGCATAGAGAAGGCAGTGAACTGTTTGGAAAAATGTCTCAAAGAAATTGGTTCTCATGGTGATGGAATGCCATTACAAAAAAATGTCTCATGGCATTCCATCACCATAAGACCACATTTCTTTGAGGTATTTTGTCAAACAGTTCATTACCTTCTCTATGGTATTATGCTGGTATGGGGTTGATGGTATAATGTGGTCTTGGTTATGAGATGGAGGAAGATCATGACATGAAGAGGGAGGGATGGGGACATGAACAAGTGGAATAAAAGGTGGAAGGTTCCATGGATTGGTAAATTGAGGATAAGGATGAGGACCTTGAAAATAATTTGGAGGGGAATTCTAGCTAAAGGGTTGGTTTCTATTCTTTAGGCAATGAGCTATTTGAAAAAATACCTCAGAGAAATGTGGTCTCATGGTGATGGAATGTCATTCCATCAGCATGAGACCACATTTCTCTGAGGAATTTTTTTATTCTACTCACTTCCTTGACTATGATATTGCTTACTATTATGCTTTGATAGATTTTTTCCAAGCATCCAAAGTTTGTTGGAAAGCACCTATTTTAGGATTTTAGCCATAGCAGCAAGAAAGTGAGTAGTTTGATAAAATGATTTGGTACACATGTATGGAAAATGTGGTAGCATAGAAAAGGTGGTGAGTTGTTTGAAAAAATGCCTCGAAGAAATGTGGTCTCATGGCTTCTATGGCTAAAAGCCTAAAAAAGGTGCTTTCCAACAAACTATGGATGCTTGGAAAAAATATATCAAAGCATAATAGTAAGCAATAGCATAGGAAACGTAGTGAGTAGTTTGAAAAAATAACTCAAAGAAATGCGATCTCATGGTGATGGAATATTCCATCACCATGAGATCACATTTCTTCGAGGAATTTTTTCAAACTACTCACTACCTTTCCTATGATATTGCTTACTATTATGCTTTGATAGATTTTTTCCAAGCATCCATAGTTTTTTGGAAAGCATCTTTTTTAGGCTTTTAGCTAGAGAAGCAAGGAAATGAACTATTTGATAAAATGCTTTGGTAGACATGTATGGAAAATGTGGTAGCATAGAAAAGGTGGTGCGTTGTTTGAAAAAATGCCTCAAAGAAATTGGGTCTCATGGTGATGGACATCACCATGAGACCACATTTCTTTGAGGAATTTTCTCAAACAAATCATTTCTTTTTCTATGCTATTGCTTACTATTATTCTTTCATATATTTCTTCCAAGCATCCATAGCATATACAATGTAGTGAGCTGTTTGAAAAGATTCCTTAGTAAAAAGTGGTCTCATGGAATTCTATGACAAGAAAATGCAATTGGAAGTTGCTCCTACTTATTACTTATTCTATGTGAATTAATTGCATCACTTCTTATGTTGACTTTCTAAACAACTATATTATAGTTGAATTTTTGTCATCTATCAACATCTAGTTATTAGTTGTGGAATGTGAAGTAATTATTTGAGTTTGAAAGATGTGCAATGCAATGCAATCAACTATATGAATGTAAACTACAAAAATATATTAAGTACAATTCATTAGTTAAACTCTTTATTCTATTACCTGCATGTAGGTTTGTCTAAATCTACTAGCAGTAGGAGGTGTTCCCATGAAACCTCCAATATTAGCCTATTCAACATCCAAAATCAAATATTAGAATACCATTCATATAAACAATGCTATTAACAATGATATTAACATGTAATAAATTTATAATTTTTTACTAGTTACATACATCAACAATAGATGTAGTGGAGTAATAAGTAGGTGTAGGGCTGGCATATCTAGTATCAACATTGTGAGCCTAAAATTATATTAAAATCATAAAACTAAATTAGTTAATCTTCCATTTCAAAATTGAATTTTAATAAATTAAATTCAATGAACATGTTAACATTTCCTAAGTATCGATGCCATAGGCCTCATTCAAAATGTCAGTTGCCCTTTCCATCTCCATAGTTGTAGATGTATCCTATGTAGCAACCTCTTGAGTGTTGGTGGGGTCATATGAAAAACACACCCTACAATATTGACACAAATGGGATCAAAACCCACCACTCGAAGACTCCCCTGGATGGTGATGTATTATATGGTTGGCATGGTGGATGACACTCTGGGTCAAAGAGTTGATGGCCTGCAAAGTGTCTACCTCAACACTCTCCTTCGCGATGGAAAGGATAATGATGTGCTCATGAGGCAGCCTAGCGAGACATCATCTCGCTTGCCACCTAGGATCTTGTTGTGCACTGGGTCTATCTCTAGCTGACCACCCACCTCTCCCATGGAAGTCTCGCATATCAAAATAATTTGGGATTTTGTTTAGTATGAACTCATAGTATAGTTTCCTCAGGAAATGTTGTCGGACTTCACAATTGTTGTATGGTCGGTAATCAAAAACCATGTACCACCTATCCCAAAAAAAGTTCCTAATTCATTGGTGGTGGGACCAATGGATAGGAAACCTATTCGCAATGAGGCCAAGATTTTGATTTTTGCGTGAGTTGGTGAATAATGAGCACAAATCTAATTTTGTAATTTTTAGATATTTTACATCTTTATATGATAATTTATCCTTGTAAAAATTCCTATCCGCCTACCTCCTATCTTACCAACCACTTAAATTTTTGTTGATTGTATCTACATGTTTTAACATTTCTTTAAGATTTGTAAGTGTTTTTATTTCCATGGTTGAACTTATTGGATTGTTCAACCTCGTGATTAACTCCTCAATTTTTTTTTTATTGTTTTCAATTTCAGCCATTAAATTTTGTTGAGTTTCAAGAGGATGTTGATTGATTGGTAGAGGAGATTATTGTTGTGGTTGTTGAACTTGAGTATTTTTTTCATGTTGTTGTTGCTATGTTTGTTGAGGATTTTTAGGAGGGTTTTGAAGAGGGTTTCTAGGTGCACTGTAAAAACTGGGCCCTCTTGAGAAAAGAGAAAATTTCACATATAATTAGACCCACTTTTTAGTCCCCTTGAATCATTTATCCTTCAAAAAAACATTTATAGGCCCCTAAGACCCATTATTTTTTATCTAGAGGCATGTTTCACCTAAGAAATCGCTTAAAACCCAACAAACAAGACTTAATTCTTTCATATCTTGAAAACTCACCTTCAAAAATCAGTAGTGGGACCCATTCGCCACCTTGGGTGAGTGAGTCCCCTTTGGTGGGACCCATTCTCCAAGGGTGGAGAATGAGTCCCTTTTGAGGGAAAATTCAATTTTGAGCGGGAATTTAATTAATTCAACTTAAATTTCTGGTGAATGTTGGCCTCTTAGGTCTAAATAACAAGAAAATTAGGTGTTTTTTCTTATAAATACTCATTTTAAGTCATTTTACACATCTTTTGGTAGTTTCACAAAATAAATTTCTAAAGTCAAGTCTTCTACAACAAGTTTCATTAGCAAAGTTGAAGTTTTAGGGTAGCAAACTAGGGTTTTTGCAAGTCTTGAAGCTCACTCTTTAGGTCAAGATGCAACATTGCAAAGGGTTGATGATGGATGACTATGGTGAATCATGGATAAATCTAGGTTGAGGAGATGCAACTAGCCATCAAATCACACCTAAAGACTTGGTTTCAAAGCGATTTCATCTTCCATTTTCACTCTATCTTTAGATTAAGGTTTGTATTTCATCTACATTTCATTTGCATGTCATTTTATCTCCATTTTTATGTGTTGTAAGATTGAGATCTTGCATCATTCAAATCATATTTGCATTTCTCATTCTTGCACAATAGAATAGGGTTTTTGACATACTTCAAATTTTCCTAGTCTTTAACACATCTAAGGCTAGGGTTTTATGTATATTTTTCTCCATTCAAGGTTTAATTAACCAATTAGGGGTTTGACCAAGGAAAACCTCCCATTAGAAAAACAATTTTAAGTTATTTTGTAGGAATTTTCTAAGATCCCAACTCGGGTTTCCGTCAGGAAGTGTTGTGTAGGTGTCAAGGTGCAAAACAAAGATTTGAAATTATAGAAATTTGAAAGTGTCTAGACTTATTCACTATGAATGGCAAATGAGTTCCTCCTGAGGTAAACTTTTGAGTTAGATGCAGATCCAGACACCTAGTTGATAGAAAACAACTTATGTGCAGAAAAACCCTAACCTGGGACTAATTCGCCTAGGGCGGCGAATGACTCCCAGTCAACTCAAAATCAAATTTTGTCAGATTTCTAGATTGCTTTCCAGCCCTCTTTAGCTTCTCAGGTGCACACATTTTGAGATTTTTTTTTTTTTTTTAGTTTAATTTGTATTTTCTTTCATCAATTCAAGCATTATGTAAACATCACTATTTTTTCAAACATTGCATAAATCTTAGGTTTTGCATTCATAATCAGTCAAATATATCATCCAATTGCACTTAGATCATTCAATTTAGTTTAAATAACATCACACATTGCATAATTTGAGTGAACCTAGCTAGATATTTTGAGTAGGGTTTATCTCTCTCCTTGTAGGTGAAACATCCTAAGAGTGCAAGAGTAGCCTATAAGCCCTACCCAAAAATCTATGGTTCATTTGGGTGAACCAACATATTGAACATCATATCATTCTAATTTTCATTTCTATTTGCATCTTAGGACTTAATTTCCTTATAATTTTGCATTATTTTTCATCTTAGGGCTTCTTAAAATTTCATTCATGAAACCCCATTTAGAGTTCATTATTGCGTCTCATTTCATTAAATCATTCCAAAACTCTGCATTTTCAATTTGTATCTACATTGTATAGAATTGAAAACCTTTAGAAAAGTTTAAAAAAATAGAAAAAAACATAAAAATACCTCCCCTAGGACTCATTTGCTACCTTGGGAAAATCAGTCCCACTGTAGTTTATGATTCAGAATTTCTAGATCTCAGTTTATTGCATTGCACATTTCTGTTTTCTACAGTTTCTTTTCTGTTATAGTTTAGTTATTTTCTATTTCCTTAGCATAAACCTTATTTTCCTTCATGGAATTTATGGATAGTCTTAGATTTTTGAAAATTTCCTTTTTCAGTATTCATTCCTAGTTCTTTTAGATCAGATTCATTGATACATAAAAACACAAAAATAGCAACATCAAAACAACCTTTCAAACAAATGATTCAAGTTAGAAACAATATCTCATCCAAGCCTCTTAGTAGTGATGGTATTGACAAGTTAGATGAAGTTCTTCAAAACTTCCTCTCACTCACTTCATCCTCTAACGCTTGAAATGAGACACCTAAACTCCTTAATGATAAAGTATCTTTCAAACCTTTTGGTTATGATGACTTTATTTTTTAGATGAAGCTCTCCAAGACTTCATCTCGCATAAGTCATCCACTAAGGTTTTTTGTGACAAACTCACGATAAAGAACATTAACACATCTAATGCTTCTCCTGAAAATATTCAACCAATTGATGATAACTTACCCCTCAAACCTTTTTGTTGTAATGATTTGGACTTGTTAGATGAGTCCCTTCAGGACTTCATCTCACTCAAATCATTTACTAAGGTTTGTTTTGAGAAATCTAAAACTGAGGATGTTAATGTGATTCAACCTCAACTCATTCTTTACCCACCCTTGTATAAACTTCATCATTCCAATAAACCTTAGTACACTCTTTACCCACCTAAAACAATGTGTTGCAGCAATCAAGTAATGCTATTGTTGCTCATACATATAATACCTAAAACAATCTGCAACTGCCACAACCAACCCCACCTTCTTTACCTTTACCCAGCCTACCTAGTGCTCCTCACCTCATCCCACACACAAAGGAGTATGATCTTGTTGAACAATTAAACAATACTCCTGCAAATATTTCCCTTTAGGATTTACTTCAGAACTCACCAAATTATCACACTATTCTTCAAACAATCTTAAAAAAAATTGTTGTTCCTCCTGGTACAACTCTAAATGATGTGGCTGATTTAATCCATAAAATAAATCAAACTAATCTTGACATTACTTTCCATAAACATGAGCTCCCTCCTTTAGAGTTGCACAAAAAAAATGAAGCCTTTATGATAAATGCTCAATTCAATCGCATAGGTATCAAACAAACCCTTATTGACAATGGTTCTTCCCTTAATGTCTGTAGTGTGAATCTCCTTGATAGATTGGGAATTGAAAAGTCACAAATAATACCTAATTTAGTATCCATTCAAATATTTAACAATACAACAAAGCAACTGCTTGGAATAATTATTTTACCTATTACAGTTGGGGTGGCTACTTTGCAAAATCCTATTCATGTCATGCCTTATGATCTTTCGTATAATCTTCTTTTAGACAGACCATGGATTCATGAGATGAATGCAGTGCCTTCAACCCTTCATCCTATCATGAAATATGTCTATAACAATCACATTTATCAAATTGAAAGAGACCTTGAGCCTGAAAGTTTCTTGCACCTTGAAAAATGAGCTACAAGTCCTCTGAAAACATTAATTCCAACATCCAATATCGACCCTCTTGAAATTGAGAAAAATGATGAAGAATCGGTATCTAAATTCTTTGGTGATGATTGGGGATCCTTAGAATTCACACCTTCATTTATGGGTGAATACATAATCAAACAAAAGAAATATGAGAAACACGAACAACCAACAATCATGTAAACTCAAAATTCCAAACAATCTTCTCAAACATCTATCTCCTATACTTTGGACGAAAATGAAACATACACAACAAATTTTGATGAGATAGATTATCAATCCCCGCCTAATCTAATAGAAATGGAAATACTTTATGGAAAATGCTATGAACTTGTAAAACAATCAGGATATACTAGAAAAGGATGTGGAAAACATGAACAGGGTATTTGTGTTTCTATTGAAACTAATATGCTAGAGACAAAAACCGGATTGGGATATTCTTTTTCTAAAATGAGTAAAGCTACTCAATGACCATCTTTGAACATCAATGCTATTACATGTCAGCCAAAACACCAACTCACAATTAAACATCCTAAATTTCTTGATATGAATGTACCACTGTCATGGAAGTATGTTGATAGTGATGAAACTTTGAAACAAATGTGAGGAGTTTATGATAACACATCCTCACCTACTTCCATGAAACTAATTCCTTGTGCTATGATTGTTACCAAGCAAGAAGAAAGTGATATCACTGAAGAACTCTATGAGTCTAAAGTTCCTAAATCTAATGCACTCCCTTTAGGAGATACAATTGATGTGTCATTGGACATTGATGATAAAGACAAAGTTATTAATATTGGGAAGTGCCTTGATGATGAAGAACAAGAATACAATACAACTTTACTTCATTATTTTCTTAAAAAAAATTCTTGGAAATATTCTGATATGCCAGGAATCGACATAAAATTTGTGACCACAACATCATTCTTGCTGAAAATGCTAAACCCATTCATCAAACGATAAGAAAACGGCATCCAAATATAGCCTTGTATGTTAAAATAGAGTTCAAAAAAATCCTTTATGTAGGCTTCATTCAACCTATTGATTATTGAACCATTGATTTTTGGCTCTCTAGGACTTCTCTAACTCTTCTAGGATTTTTCACTTAAAAGGAGAGAGGTAGGGCCAAAAATACAAACTAGTTCATTCAAATTATGTTACGTGCAATGTTTTCTAAACTAAATGAAGTAAACTAAATGTAATTGACTAAATTAAATGCATGAAAATGAATGCAAAAGTGAGATTTAAGCTATGTTTGACAGCACACTGTGATATGCAAACAATGAAGTAAATGAAGAAATAATGCAAAATAGAAAGAAATAGGTAGAAACAAAGTGCACCTAGACAATATCTGATGAATTTGGAATGTTGTGGATGCTGGTTGAATTCATTGATTTTTCACAATGGGACTCATTCGCCTAGGGTGGCGAATTAGTCCTCCTCTTGATGAAAAAGTGTTGAAAACAAGTTTTTGTCTATTGGGATCCGAAATCTAACAAAATTCAGATTTCCAGTCCTAAGGTGGGACTCATTCGCCACTGGTGGCGAATCAATCCTCTCCCAAATTTCTGAAAAAATCAGGAGACAACTCTGCAACACCAGATCTAGAAATCATTGATTGTTAGGTTGTCGAAGTCAATTTTGCAGGAAATGGACAAGAAACCTTCTCCAAGCTTAAAATAGAATTGAGTTGACTTGAAGCACCTAGTTGACTTGTAAATCAATCTTCAACACCAAAAAGCTTGCTAAATCTACATACGTAGGTCTACAAACACACATGCAATAGGGGGAAAATAGTGGAGGGTTAGCGAATAGGGATTTTCCTTGGTCAAACCTCACTTTTGGTAATCAAACCCTTAATGAAACAATGAAAAGAAAGATAATGATAAACTAATAACATGCAATTTAGCTATTAACTTACCAAATGCTTGATAATGCAAATTGAAGTAATGTTAATGGATTCTCCAAAGTGCTTAAATATTCCTTGAATTCTTGAATATGATGTATGAATGTTTGAATGTATGAGGAGATTATGAGGGGGATGTAAAATGAAGTGAAAATCACATATTTATACTAACTTGTGCCTTAGTTAACCATTCATACCTCATCACAGGCCGGCATCAAGTGATTTTGAATAAAAACCCGAAAGGAAATTTTTAAAATTTTGAATGTGGAGCCAAGGGGGGCTTATTCACCACCCATGGTGAATGGGTCCCACCTAGGACCTGGAAATATGTGTCAAGAAATATGTTGTATTTAATGTTGTTTTCGAGATAATATTCAAAAATACACATAATTAAAACATATGAGGGCATAAAGGGGTCAAATAAAGCATGATAAAGGGATAAATAGTGAAGATGTGCCTAGAAAAGTGTGAAATCTTGTTACAAGACTTTACAACACTTCAAAATAGGACTTAATAATGAATGAAAAGGTGATTTTTAGGTGAATTGCAATAAATAGAGTCTAGAAGAATGTAGAAATGTCTCACAACACCTTCACAAGATGTCGTTATTTGAATTTTAGTACCTAAATATGCATGTTCAATCCATGTCACAACATAAAGTCAGAGAAAAATATATTAAACACCATGAAACAAGAACTAAAATGCCATGAAAATTACAAGGAGCCATTTTTCTATGGCATATTTAGCCCTCACTTTAGTGAGATGATGAATTTGCTTGAAACTCACACTAAAGTAGCCATGAACATCGGGAGGAGGGTTAAAATGCACTTACGTTAGCAAGATGGAACGACAATGATCAAGAGGGATGATCAAGCCCCCAAGATGAAAATCACATGGCAAACTAAGCATAAGAACAAAGGAATACACAAGTGTTGAAATGAATCAAATGAAGCTTTGATCATCAATCCAACTAGTTGTGGATTAGATCTAGGCTAGTTTTTTGAATAAGATAATGTATACTCACTCTGGGGCCATGAAACTTTTGACTGTCCATGGGGTGAGAAAGCCCAAATGTACTCACTTTGGGGCCACGAAACTTCTAACTGTCCGCTAGGTGAGAAATCCAAAAAAGGTAAAATACATACGCTAGTTGGTATGCACTCACAAACACAAAGGTGGCTATGGGGAAAATTCATCCCACTAGTTGGGCTTCCTACTCAACCATATTAAAGTTACACCTATTGATAAATTTAACAAGGAGCCACAAATAAAATGTCCTGAAAAAAAAGAAAGGTACCACAAACATGTAAGCTACATTATGCAAGGTGGCAAAAAATGCAAAAATGTAAAATGCAAAAATGTAAAGTGCAAAAATGTAAAGATGTTAAGTGTAAAATGTTTGAAGGAGTCTTGTTTAGTTCATGCATTGTCAGACACTTAGGGGAAATTATGTCCAATGTCTCCCAGAGAGGACCAATCAAAGAATACTATATTCACAACTTAGGGGATGGAGTGTGTCGCATCAGGCCACCAAGAGGAATGTAATATGCTGAGATAGATCACACTTATGTAGGACATCACACCCAATGTCATCCAAAAAGTGATGAATGAATCATATAAACGAAAGGGCTACACTAGGAACCAAGAATGAAAATGAAATAATGGTAATGTATTCCCCCCACTTTAAAGGAATTGTTACACATCATTCTGTGACCAATTACTTTAAAGTAGAGAAGGAAAGAAAAATAAAAAAGAAAACAAGACATGAGAGACAACTTGGAAAGCTCTATGCCAAGTCATATGTTTCGAAGTGAGGCTACGTAATGTCAAGAAAAAGGAAAGAAAAATAAAAGGGATTTTCCCCCTAGAAACTAAAACACACCAAACACATAAGGAATCTATGGATTTGGAGTCAGTATGTTCGTTGCTGCAATGTTTTTATGAAAGAGCTCGAAACTGTCATCATTCCCCAAAGCACATAGAACTGGAAGAATGACACAAATAGAGCAGAAAAAAAGGAAAGATAAAGTCCATTTTGGGTCAACATGGAAGAGACATTGCAGTCTCAACGCCTTGCATTGTCCCCAAAAGGAACACACAAGCAAAAAGAAAGAAAATGAAAATTATTTTGGGTCAACATGTAGGAGACATTCCAGTCTTAATTCCTTTCATCATCCCCAAAAGGAAAACACAAGAAAGGACAAAGTAAAAATCAAAAGGACCAATTGGGTCAACATGGAAGAGACTTAGGACGTCTCTACTCTTTGCGTCATCCCCAAAAGGAGAACATAAAACAAAAGTGAAAAAGACAAGGACCTTTTGGGTCAACATGAAAGAGACATAGGGCGTCTCTATCCTTTTCATCATCCCCAAAAGGAGAACAAAAAACAAAAGTGAAAAATACAATCTATGACAAATAGAAGAATAGAGATACGAATAGAAGAAGTGTACAAAGAGAGGGAACATTAAACACATGATACAGGGGAACATGATACACACATGAAAAGGAAAAAAAATAAAAAGAGAAGAGAAAAAAGGCTAGTTAGGTGAATGCAATTCAACCATCTAACAAGTCATCTGCCTCCCAATCATGTTTAGTGTAATGCAAGGGTGGTTGACTTTCAAGAGGAAGAATTGAAAGCGCCGAACTAGGAATCATACTAGGTTCTTCACTTGGTGGAGAGGATTTATTGCTTAGGCTCATTGTAGATGAAAATAAAGAGTTTAAATCATTATGCACTTCTTTATCTATTTTTTCTATCGTCACATCATCATCATTATCATCAAGATAATTAATGACAATGAGAGGACGAAGGGTGATTTATAAGGATGGATGTATCAAAAGCTGAGATTGTTGGATCAGTTCATTTTGATGGAGTTGTTGCACTGGACTATCATGTGGTAGGTCAAGAGAAGGAGGGTGGTCATCTATTACTTATGTCAAAGGTAAAGGTTGATTTTCTTTATTTTCTTCCAAACGAGACTGACGAGTAAGGAGACGACGACGATGCCTACGTTCCCTAGCACCGCGGTTTTTTTTAACTTTTTTTTGGAGTTGTTGATGTGTAAGAGAAGATTGAGGCATCATAGGTTCTTCGACTTCCAAAGAGGGAAGAACAAAAGAAACTGAAGAGGATGGATCAACCACTTTCTCTTACTTTATACTCTTGTTTAATACAAGGAGGTATGATAGGAGTTTTTTCATTTTCCCTTGGTAGTTTAAATGATGGATGGGAAGTTTCTAGGGGTGGTTGTTCAGGAGGTTGTATGGTGTGCTCAATGTCAGACTCAAGTTGAAGCATGGTCTCATCTATGACAAGAGGTGTGGAAGTAGATGGGGATGCTTTACGAAGAGACAATCGGCGATATTTTTGGCTTTGAATTTTTGATAAGCTATGAAAAAGAAGTCCTTTCGAAGGGTGATGGGTTCCATGGGTTTAGGAAAAATGGCTTCTAATGAAAAGTTACCTTTAGAAGATAAGGGATTAAAGCCACTATGGTGTATGGTAAATATCTCATTGCCATGTGGAACCTTCAAACACTTGTGAACAACTGATGGGACTGCTTTCATTGAGCGAAGCCAAGGGTGGCCTAACCACAAAAAAAATTGGTCGGATTGTGGAATAATTGAAAATGTTACATCCAAATTTTTAGGTCCAACTTGTAATGGGAGTATGATTGATCTGATTCTAGGGCATGCAAAACTAGTATGTGTCTTAATCCATGCATTTGGTTTATTATAATCATCTTGATATAGCTCATGTAATACTAGAAACTCATCTGTGATCACATTCTCACCACAAGAGGGATCTATTAATATCCTATTAGTTGGCTTATCATAGATTATGCCAGCTATGTGGAGAGGACCATCAGGAAGCTTTTGTAGTATGTCTTTAGCAGAAAAAGTGATATCAAGAGATTTAGTGGTTTGGCCCTTACGAGGGATAATGTCTATTGTAGCCACAAGTTGATCCATAGGACCATCTTCAATAACAGGTGGAGGTATATCATGCTGTTCATTGTGTGTATCAACAATCATTACATCAGTGTTTGAAGGTTCACTAGCCTTGACAAATGAAGTAGTGTGTTTAGGCATAGGGTTGGTGAAAATTTGTAAGTTCTGGTTAGGGGATGCAACAGACTTATTGCCTTGATCATTAAAACCCATGATGGACAAGTGGCTTGAATCAATGAGGTCTTGAAATAAAAAATTTAGATGCTTGTAGTGTTTAGTGTCATGTCCATTCTAGTGATGAAAATGATAATAAGCTTTAGGTTTGAAAGTGGGTGGTAAGGGCTGGTTTGGATCAAGCGGTCAGACGAGTGTCAAAGCGAGCATACATTGTTGAATTAATTAGTTCGTTGTGTTATGGAGGGTATTAGGTAAGGGAGTAAATTGTCTCTTCGGGTCCCCATAGTTATAAGGCACCACTAATTTAACAGCTGCCACTTGAGTTTGAGCTTGTTGGGTTGGTTGTGGTTGTGAAGGAGGAGGCAGATTGAAATGTAAAAGGCCTCTATTTTGTTTGAGAATTTTTTGTGTTATTTTGGTTTTGATTGTTGTGTTCAAGTTTCTCAACTCGGTTAGAAGGGGATTTTGAATCATGGCTTAAAATTGAGTAATGGTATTCACACAAGGTTGTGCATAAATGCATAAACGAAGGGAATTTCATCATTCTTAGCTTATCTTGAAGGTGTGTGTGAAAATTTTTGATAAACATCTTTTGCATATGTGCATCAGGAATCTTGACATCAATTTGAGCAGACAAGGATTGTTATCATGACATAAAATTTGTTACTTTTTCATCTGTGTTTTGTCTACATCGCATGAGGTCAGCCATTGCCTTTGTAGGTGTCATGTGAACTTGAAAGTGACTAATGAAAGCATCCACCAATTCATTGAATGAACATATGGAATGATTGGGCAACTTGGAAAACCATTCTAATGCAGTATCTTTCAAGGTCCTTGGAAACAATTTGGCTAACAATTTATCATCAAGGACAAAGTCACTACACAAAGTGGTATAAGCATTAACATGGTTGATAGGGTCTCCTTTACCTCCATATTTCTCAAACTAAGCCATTTCTATCCCTTGTGGCATCATGGTATGTAATATTTCTAAGGATAAGGGGCTTCTACAAACATGATATGTGGTTGGAGCGGATTGACCTTGGATAATGGTGGAAAGTTGGTGTTGCATCTAGATGAAATAGTATTAAGGAGTTGTGTAAGAAAAAGATCAGGGTAAGTGGGTTGAGGTGGAAGAGAAAAAGGTGATGGAGTATAAGTGATGTTAGGTGAAGTGAAAGGAATACTATGAGGTGTGAAGGTGGTGGAGGGGACTTGTGATGCCACAAGAGAAGTAGGAATGCTAGGTGGAATTGGGAAAGAAGTAGTCATATAATTAACCTATTGCCTAGTTGTGTGGACTTACAGATTGGTATAAGTTGGTATAGATGCTATGGTTGAAAGGGGAGGAATTTGAGGTCCTCCATGGATTATAGGAATGTTTGTGGATTGAGTATTAGAAGAGGCATGTTTATTGTAAATCTCGGCAATTCCCTTCATCACTTGCAAGCCATCATCACTTTGAATTAGACGATGAAGATTTTCAATGGCAGGTATTATAGTGGAGGATTTGTTTTCTAGTGACAAATATTTTTGGAAATGTGCAAAATCCTCATGAATATTAATGACCTTTTCTTGCGAGAGGGCATTGCTTCAGGTGTCAACATGCATTGGATGGAAAGGTGAAGGCATAGAAGTGGTATTGTCAGTGCTTAATGCACCATTTTCCATACTAGGAGTAGGAGCTCGTGAGATCCCAAGGTCCACAATGAAAGTGTTCTCATGGGAAGCCATGAGTCTAGAACTTCTTCATAGACTAAAGTATTATCAACGAGGCACCAACCACTCATACAAGTAACACAAAGGAGAGGTGAATGTAAATGCAAGGTAATCTAAGATGTCTAATATGCAAAGAACATAAATTCTACTAACTGTAATAGATATCTAACTACAGAAAATAGAAATGCAGACAAATGCTAGAAAATTGCCATAAATGTTGTTCAAAAAGTGCAGAGGGACTGATTTGCCCAGGCTGGCGAATGAGTCCCAATATGATATTTTTTTGTGTTTTTCAGAAATTTGAAGATGAATTTAATGCTCTACAGAATGCAATCACAGATGCAGAATGCAAATTTTTCAGGTTTTTCAATGAGATGGAATGCAAAAATGAAATCTAAATGAATTTTTCACTAATGCAATAGGAAAAGTCCTACAATAAAAAAACAAAACAATGTCCTAATTGAATGTTGATGCAAAAGTAATCTAGGATGCAATATGCAAATGAAATCAGAAATGCAAAGTGTTCAAAATGCAGGTTCACCAAAATGAACCGCTGATTTTTGGCTCTCTAGTACTTCTCTAACTCTTTTAGGGTTTTTCACCTAAAAGGAGAGAGGTAGGGCCAAAAATGCAAACTAGTTCTTTCAAATTATGTTATGTGAAATTTTTTCTAAACTAAATGAAGTAAACTAAATGCAATTGACTGAATTAAATCAATGAAAATGAATGCAAAAGTGAGATTTAAGCTATGTTTGAAAACACACTGTGATATGCAAACAATGAAGTAAATAAAGAAATAATGCAAAACAGAAAGAAAAAGGCAAAAACAAAGTCCACCTGGACAATATCTTATGAATCTAGAATGTTGTGGATGCTAGTTGAATTCAGTAATTTTTCACAGTGGGGCTCATTCACCTAGGGTGGCGAATTAGTCCTCCTATTGATGAAAAAGTGTCAGAAACAAGTTTTTGTCTGTCGGGATCTAGAATCTAACAAAATTTAGATTTTTAGTCCTAAGGTGGGACTCATTCACCATTGGTGGTGAATCAGTCCTCTCCCAAATTTCTAAACAATCAGGAGACAACTCTGCAACAACAAATCTAGAAATCATTGATTGTCGAGTTGTTGAAGTCAATTTTGCAGGAAACGGACAAGAAACCTTCTCTAAGCTTGAAATAGACTTGAGTTGACTTGAAGCACCTAGTTGAATTGTAAACCAATCTTCAACACCAAAAATCTTATTAAATTTGCATACCTAGGTCTACAAACACACATACAATAGGGGGAAAATGGTTGAGGGTTAGCAAATAGGGGTTTTCCTTGGTCAAACTCCACTTTTGGTAATCAAACCCTTAATGAAATAATGAAAAGAAAGAGAATGATAAACTAATAACATGCAATAGCTATCAACTTACCAAACCCTTGATAATGCAAATATGAAGTAATGTCAATGGATGTTCCAAAGTGCTTGAATATTGCTTGAATTGATGTTGTAGAATGCTTGAATATTTATACACACTTGTGCCTTAGTTAACCATTCATACCTCATCACAGGCCGATATCAAGTGATTTTGAATAAAAACCTGAAAGGAAAATTTTAAAATTTTGAATTTGGAGCCAAGGGGAACTCATTTGCCACCCATGGAAAATGGGTCCCACCTAGGACCTAAAAATATGTGTTGGGAAATATGTTGTATTTAATGTCATTTGTCGATATAATATTCAGAAATACACTTAATTAAGACATATGAGGGAATAAAGGGGTCAGATAAAGCATGATAAAGGGATAAATAGTGAATATGTGCCTAGAAAAGCATGAAATCTTGTTACAAGACTTTACAACACTTCAAAATAGGACATAGTAATGAATAAAAAGGTGATTTTTAGGTGAATTGCAATAAATAGAGTCTAGAAGAATGTAGAAATGTCTCACAACACCTTCACAAGATGTTGTTATTTGAATTTTAGTACCTAAATATGTAGGTTCAAGCCATGTCACAACATAAAATCAGAGCAAAATATATCAAAAACCATGAAACAAGACCTAAAAGGCCATGAAAATGACAAGGGGGCATTTTTCTACGACACAATTATTCTCCTTGGATCTCAAACATTATCAAAGTTACAAAACCCAATAATCATATTAGGATATGTGCAGATTTTTCGCAACTTGAATAAAGCTTCTTTAAAAGACAACTTTATGCTTCCTAATATTGACATGATCGTGGATTCAACTACTGGACATGCTTTGTTGTCGTTCATGGATGGATTTTATGGTTATAATTAAATCCTTATTAATCCTCAAGATCAATACAAAACTTCCTTTACAACTATTTAGGGAACATTTTGTTGGCTTGTGATGCCCTTCAGTCTAAAGAACGTCGATGCAACTTATCAATGAGCACTGACATTAATCTTTCATGATTACATTCACAATTTTTTTGAATATTATATCAATGACATCCTATCTAAATCTTTAACATGACAAGAAAGTGTAAATATTCTTCGAAAATCTTCGAACGAATACGTAAATACAATATGTGCTTAAATCCAAAAAAGTTGTGTCTTTGGTGTAGATAGTGGTAAAATTTTAGGGTTTATCATATCTCAGAGAGACACTGAGGTGGACACAAAGAAAATTGATGCAATTATTAACAAGCCACCGCCTAGGAATATTTCTTAATTGCAAATGTTACAAGGTCCAATTTAAGCTATCCATCATTTCATTGCATCTTTAGCCAATCGTATATTACCTTTCACACATCTTCTCAAAAAGGGTGTACCTTTTGATTGGGATGAAAATTGTAAATAGGATTTTGAGAGTTTAAAGGAATACCTTGCAACACAACCTGTTTTACAACCCACCATGCCAAACAGACCATTTATCTTGTACATCATCACATCTTCCCATGCTCTTGTAGCATTGTTGGCTCAATAAGATGATCCTGGAAAAGAACACCCTGTTTGTTACATTATTCGAACCTTAATTGATTATTAAAATCGATATTCACCAATTGAAAAACAATGCTTGTCTCTTGTCTTTGCTACTAGTAAGTTGCGACATTATTCACTAAATTTTGAAATACAAGTCATGGGTATGTGCAAGATCATGATGGGCCAAAAAGTGGCAATATGATGGGTATTTGTAGGGTATGTGGCTAATGACATTTTTTTAACCCAAAATTGATGAAATGAAAAGGGTTTTTAAAGGAGATTCTATGCTTTCCACCAATATAAATTATTCTTTACTTTTAATTTAATTAATAATTATTATTCATTTTCTATTTGAATTATGACTAAAGCCCTGATTGAAAAACATTTATAGCTTTCAAATGGTATTGTAGACACCTAAAAATGACCTAGGCCTGGAAGCTTCATTTTTACCACTTTCGTCCTAGCATAATTATGACATTTAATTATGTCCTTGGTCCACATTCGACTATTGATTAAATAATTCATAATTATTTAATTAATTCATGTCATTTATTCTTCATGATTATTAAATAAATAAATTTTATTTATTTATTAAATATGTCATTAATTGTCTAAGTCTTCCCTTAATTAAATAAATTTCTTAATTTATTTAATTTCCCTTTCACATTTAATTCTTCCTGATTATTAAATAAATGAATTACATTTATTTATTTAATATGTCACTAATCGTCTTAATTAAATAAATTGATTAATTTATTTAATTAATTAGTCTTATCTGCTAAATTAAATAATTAAATTTAATTATTTAATTGCCAATTAATATTCTTCTCATTTTAAATAAATTAAATTATTTAAAATGTCATCTCAATCTGAACTGTCAGCCATTTTGATAAATAATCTGAAAAGATTATTTATTATCTCACAAAATCATTATTTTGAATTAATTTAATTCAAAATAGTAACTAATCTTCCAAAAATCAAGTAATCGAGTAGATTCTTGATTTTCCAAATTTGATCTTCAGTCCAAATCTTATCTTCTTGATTTTTCGAATCTCATGAATCAGGCAATCTTATCTTCTTGATTTTTCGAAAATCTTTATTTCTTTAATTAATTTCCTCATTTATTCTCCACCGTCGATCCGATTATCTGAGATATTATTCTGACCGTTCGATTAAGGATTTTTCCCTAACCCTGATTAGGTATTCTCAGATTTAATCTGGACCTCTCATTTTAGGTTCTCATCATCAATTAATCTCGTCTGTCCACTCAAAATGACATTTTCTATAAAATGGCATTTTCCTCTCACTTTTCGATTACGCACAGACACATTACATTATAAGCATTTGCATACTTAGATTTCATAGCAATTTCCATAGTCATTATATTTATTTGGTCAAATCTTGGCATTTGTTTAGGCATAGACATTGACAATTATAGTTATAGGCATAAGCATTTAGACATAGCATAAATCCTTCAAAGCTTGGTGTAGGACTTAGGCATTTGCAGATTGCTCGCACGACGGATCTGAGGGAAAAGTATTATCCAACAAGCAAGAAGGTATTACAAAAGTGAATCATGGAGGTATCGAAAATTAGGTATAATCGTTTGGTATTTTACTTCCTTTGTGTTTTATAAGATCTTTGGGTTTCGTTGTCATTTATTGTTCGTTGCTAACACTCCTAATCAAACCTAAAAGAAATCCCTTGATTACATTGGTGAACCCGACTCCGTTTTTTGGTTTTCTATACATTTTTTTTGTGTTTTCTACTATTTTGCAGGTACAGGTACGGATCGACGCAACTATTTTTTAAAAACATCATGACGCATTTGATGCGTTGCGATGCATCTGCTGACAGAAGAGCCGCAATCGCCCTGATAAGCTGCAACTGATATCTTGAACGACGCATATGATCACTCGTGCCGCATTTGAAGTCCAGAATGACGCATCTGCTCTGTCTTGTCGCATTTGACTGGTAAAAACTTGCTTTCATTTTTGACATTCTGATTTTTAGATTTTAGGGTTTTTCTAGTTTCTGGTTTCTTTTCTGGTTTTCTGGTCTTCTGATTTCCTGGTTTTTCATTCCTGCATGTTGGCTAGCTTAGGGTTTTTGTGTTACTAATCTTCATTTGTAGCGTGTGGCGGTTACTATTCAGGTGTCGAAGATCATTGCATAAAGAGACTACTAATCTTTTGTTTGCAGATTCGAATGTCGAAGACAGAATAAAACATTGTGCTTGTTTTTCATAGATTAGCAAACATTTAACTTTGGTGCACATAAAAAGAACATTCATGTCTTCTTTGATTGATTGTGTTTGCAAAATGGTAGGTGAGTATGCTCTCACTTGGTGAAAACCTCGTGATCAGAAAACCAAACCCATTTTTTCTATTATTACCCTGACTTGGTATATCGGATTATCCTCTCCCCTTGCGCTTTCGGGCGATCTTGGGTGTAAGAGAAACGGTTACCAACTCTAGAAATTAGGCCTGCCTGGGGATTTCATCACCCCAACGCGACTCAAACCGGAAACGGAGCTAAAGCCAAGCTACCCTCGACTGGTATATAAATGTAAACCTTAAGGGAAAACCTAAGGTTGCTTGTGCGGATGTGTCATACGGACGGAGTTGTACTCCCTTAAACCCTGTTGAGCTTAACCTCTTCAGGCTGGAGTGCCACCTTAATGTTGATTAATCTCTTGCCCCATGTATGGCCACTCGAATGGGGGTCCCTAACTAAAAAATATTGTATAGAAAGCCAAAATCCTTCTATTTGCTAGCGCAGCACCGGTCGGTGTGAAGGAATCCACACTTTCACAGTTTGTAGTAGAGGTGATTGGCTCGCCATGGGAGTTTCATGGGGGTTGGAATCTTGGTTGGCCTGACAAGAGAGTGCACTGTAAGGGGGAGCCCGTGCAGCGAAGCTTCTGAATTCACATGCTACAGATATGCGGTTGGGGAAACCCGCATGGAATCTAGCGAATATTGTCATGGCCTAACCTAGGATTGTGCTTATCTTATGTGTGTTTGGTTACATTCAAAACGCTGTGTTTGTCAAGTGTCTTCTAGTTCTATCACAGTTCGAAACAAAACATTCTCCAAACAAATCAAAATTTCCATCAAAATGATAAGAAAATTATTTTGAATTTAAACTGAGTCACATCTGTCAAACCGCAACTGATTTTCTGCAACGCAATTGCTCTGTTAAACTGCATCTGACACATAGAACACCGCATCTGTAGGTGTTACGACGCATTTGAACACTGAAAAGCCGCATATGCTAAATCAAGTTGCATCTAATAGTCCAAAAGCCGCAATTGAAAAAATGAACCGCATTTGCTAAACTGTGACGCATTCACAAATTCAAACAATGCATTTTCCTGTCAAAATTTAAAACTTCACATTCAACACCTAAGGTCTTCAAATTGTCAACCATTTTTCAACCATTGTTTCCAGGGAGATTCTGTCAGAAACCAAACTTGAAATTGCTCAAAGTCTTGACCATTAGTTTGCATTCGTCACCATAGGTTTCATACTTCATTCTTTTTAGTTGCATACATTTGGCATTAGATTATCCCTAGGTTCACATTTTGCATACTTAGGATTAGGCAAATCTTAAGCACACTTTGCAAAGTCATTATTTTTGAAATTAGGCCCTCTTGGACTAAGTTATCAAACCCCTTTTCTTAGTCATTGTCCTCTTTTGTGAGATTTTTCCAACTCAAAAGTCTAGTTAGGAAAACTCACTAGTCATTTAGACCTTGTCACCTTGTCATTTTCAACAAATTACTTTAGCAATCAAAATCGAAAACAAAGTTCGAGCTTAGAAGAGATTAGATAACCTTGTCTTACATTGCTACACATTGCATATCCTATTCACGAAAATCCAAAAACATTAGTCATTCTAGTCGTCATTTTGAACTTAGACTTCACATAGTGTCATACTTGCATTTAGTTGTCATTCCCAATTGAGCAATCTCATTTATGGTCGAAACTAGACTTCAAAAACAAAAGAGACAAATGGAAAACTTTCGACAAGACCCCATGTTTACTGTCAACAATCCTCCACATGACCCAAACTGGACCTTTTACGATCCATTTTCCAATTTAGACAATCAACCTCCAATGACAACATAATCCTCATCAAACAGTCCATTCAAACCATTCTTGCAAAAAGATGAAAATGGCCAACTACTTGAGGAAAACTTAGAGGCATTGGCACAAGACCCAGAGGCCTGTCAACTCATTGAAACAATGGTCTGTCATGACAGAGACAGATTCTTAGCTATGCTCTTGAGTGAAGGAGCTAAGTTACCATAGGGATTTGACGTTAACATGCTAAATTTGACACCTCCTGACCCTAATGCCAACAACGCACATAACATGTCACATAGTGGTCAACTTCCAAATACTACGAGCAATACTTCCTTTGGGACCACAATGACAGTGCATACCACTCCCAACGTCCCAAACACCCCCAACATCCCCAACACCACAAATATCATGACATTCAATGCCACGACAGTAAATGCCACAGGGGCATCATCAAGTCACAACAATCCCCCCTTGGCAGCTCCATCTACTACCATGAACACAACTTCGTCATATCCGTCCAGTGGTATTTCACAAAATCCTTCGGGAGGAGGCACAAGACGTGTATTTATCCAAGGACAACAACAAAACATTAACACGACAACACAGTCAAATGTCATTGCCTCCCAAGGTACAAACACAAACATTCCCCTTGTACAAAATCAACAATTTACACAAGGTGGCCAAATAACACAACCCATGACATCATTAACACACCATAACATCAATGGTCATAACATCCCCCAAATAACAACACACATGGCTGGGGGCCACATCCCAACCTACTCATCTAACGTTCATACTCATCAACATGCACCCAATCATAACTTTCAATATCAACATGCACCCAATCATAACTTCCAATACCAACAAAATGTCAATCCACACACGTCATACATACCACAACAATCCATATCGCCACAATACACAAATATTCACGCACAACAAATAGGAACACATGGTGTACCAGGCAATCCAACGTACAGAAACATAAATGACCCTATTGTGGATGCCCTCCAAACAAGAATCAAGGATGTAGAGAAAACTATCCAAAACATGTACATTTCAGGCAAGAAATCAGAAGTATCATATGACCTAAATGTATACCCATTCGACACGAGTTTATACATGCCTCCATTTCCACCAGGATATGTGTCACCCAACTTCACAAAATATAGAGGCAAGACAAACCCCATTGAGCATGTTCGCGAATTTGCAACCAATTGTATGGACATCGCCTACGAACAAACATATCTGATGAGACTTTTTTCTAAAAGTCTGGCAAGTCAAGCCCTTCAATAGTTTTCAACTCAAAATGATATCCAGACATGGGATGAGCTTAAACAAAAATTCATAAGAAATTATGCGTACAACATCGACATGGATACCTCTATCACTAGCTTGTGCAATCTCACGCAAGAGGATTCTGGTCAGACATTTATCCCGTTCTTTCAAAAATGGAGAAGCCTTGCTAGCCGATGTCACATTGACATCCCCGAAAGGGAAAAAGTTGACATGTTTGTCCAAACACTTCTAGGGCCCCTAAAATTTGCATTGAAAATACATTGTTGCACAAACTTCACATAATTAGTTGGAAAAGGGGTCCAAAATGAGAAAGCCCTTATCGCAAAAGGAGAACTGAGATATGTTTCCAAAAACACAAACGTCAACCCACCCGCCAACAAAAACAAATATTGGGTTAAAAATAAGCATGTTACAAACAACGGTGTTGTCGACGCCAAGACTGCAAACACTGTAGGTCCTGTATTGGCCCTGAAAGGGGTTCAACAACAAAACAGACCAACAACAACATAGACACCTCCAACCAATATTTCTTCAAACAACCAAAGCAATCAAAACAATCAGGGACAATACCGTCAGATGAGACAATTTCCTAGGGGTCGCGCATACACTCATTTGGGTGAACCCATTGAAGAAGTCCTTAGGAAATGCCTCTAGCATGGGGTCATCATACTTCCAGAACCAAAACCATATGACCCAGGACAATTCAAACCAGTATGGTGGAATGAAAATGCACTTTTCGAATACCATCAAGTAAAAGGGCATACAACCTCTAACTGTCGACAATTGAAAAACATAATACAAGATCTTATTGAAAGTCACACCATCAAAGTAGGTGGATCGCAATTCGCATCCAATTTAGATCATACTATCCACAAGAATCCACTGCAGGACCATGGTTCTCATAATGCTTCCACTTCAGGTCCACAAAATCAAGCTAACTTCGCCCGAGCCAAGTACGATTATTCTAGTGGACCAATTATAAATAATGTCTGAACAGACGATGAGTACATTAATACCATTACGATCAAGAGAGCACCCCAATGTAATGCTACTACTAGAAGTGGCAAGGTCACTATAGCTGGTCCACCTCCTGTTAAACAAGCCAAAATCACTATACCGGGCCCATCTGCTAAACAATCACAACCTGCTCCATCTGCTAAACAGCCAAAACCTATCCCAACCACACAACAATGGAAACCCAAAAGTCAATTCAACCTTATCAACCAGCTAGGAAAAACTCCCGTGCAAATATATATCCTTGAGTTGCTTCGTATCTCTCCTGCGCACAAAGAAATCCTTGATAAAACTCTCCTAGAGTCGTCGTTCCCCAAGGACATCGATGTCAATCAATTTGAAACTATGGTGGGATATCTCACTACGCCGCACCACATCACCTCCTCGAATCAAGATTACTCATCACATAAAACCAACCACAATGATGCATTACACATAGAAACTTTTATCCACAAGCACAAAGTTATACGGGTTTTAGTAGATAGTGGAGCAGGGTTGAACATATGCTCCCTCAAACTGGTTAAGGCTCTAGGGTTCTCTGATGCATGCGTAGACCCAACAAAAACTATAGTGATCAAAGCATACGATGATGAGTAACGCTCTTCACGGGGCGTTATCTCTCTCCCTATCAGAGTGGGACTGGTCATTGTAGACACAACTTGCCAGGTCCTGGATTTGGAACTACCATATAACATCTTACTTGGCCGTCCATGGATTCATGCCTTAAAAGCCATTCCGTCTACATACCACCAATGCCTAAAGTTTCCATTTGACGGCACAGAAGTAACCATATATGGAGACCCTAACCCTTTCCAATATTGTACAAACTTAAGGGGTATCTCCAAAAACTGTGTACCTATTAACCGAGAAGCACCTGGCTCCTTTTCATCCAAATATATCGACCCTTCCACACTCACGTCATCTTCCACATCCGCTCCATCCACGTCTTTCGCCATACCACCACCTTCCACCAGCCCTAAGACTGAATCAACTATCAAAATCCAGGACCTCGGTTGTGGAGAGTTCAAACTAAATACAGCATACAGCATAACAACAATACCCACGTCTCCAAAGATATATGGTCGGCCATGTTTCAGAATGGAATCTCAAGAAACCTTCAAAGTTCCACCGAATACAGTTTTTATCAAGTGGGGAGACATGAGTGAGGAAAACCTTGCTGACATCACATGATGGATCTATAAGGATACTGTCACACTACCCCCGTTACCAGTTCAAATATATGGCAAAGGTTATGACATAATGAAGGCCAAAGGCTACGACGGTACTAGTGGCCTAGGAAAAAATAAAACTGGTCGAAGGGAACCCATAGAAACTTTTCAAATTCTGAAGTATCTTGGATTAGGGTTTGGATCACCCGACAATGACAATCGACATACCTTTGGACTTTCAAATGAGCAAGTACATGCTTCGGATAGTGTCAAGACTACTAGGGAAACCCTCACCAAAACGGACTCCCATGAGTGGGAATTTGGCTCAGAACGATCCCTAAGTGACTGTTGTCTTGATGATTTGTTTGTCGAACCAGGGGAACTGACCTCTGAACAACGGTTTTGGCAAACATTCAAAATTGAACAGGCACCAAATAGTCAAAGTCCTACTACCACCTCCCCTGTCGTACAACACCCGTCATCTGAACCCCATTAGTCCAATCCATCCGAGGTATCAAACGACATTGACAACCAGGGCTCTAAAACCTTCACTCCCTATTTTGACAATGAATATGACACTAGTGAAGGAGAATATTGGATAGAGTCCGATGTCGAGTTGGATGATGATAATCTCATATACAACATCACGGAGTCTGTCTACATGATGTCCACATCCTCACCACAATTTACCAGCATTGACGATGGCATCTCCTTAGTTTACCCTGAGCTAGTCGATTGAGACCAACAAGGACCGCCAGTTTTGGACACATTTCATAATGATGAGGCAAATGCCGAATTCATGGGATTACGAGAAGGCATACCTAGTGGGGACCACAAATCAGGATTTTCCATTGATTTAGACTGCACGGCATACTTCGGCGAGACTACTCCGTCCTCTAGTCGCAAAAGTAAAAGTAAAAATAAAGTAAAAAATGAAATGTCTCTAGGTGAAAACCAAAAGGCACCTCTTGACGATAAAATAGTAAAAATAAAGGACGTATCTGTAGGTGAAAACCTCTCTGAGGCGCCTAAAGATGGAGGACTGGACTTTCTCCCCATGCAATAGGAGAAATCGGCTATGCTTATTGAGGACACAATAGAGGATAACATTTCAACTGCAGAAGACCCAAAGATGGTCCTATTTGCTGCATCATTGACTGATGAAGAGAAACCAAAATTTCAAAAATTCTTTGCAGAATGGAAAATCAACTTCGTATGGTCCTATGCGGACATGCCAGGATTGGACCCAAAACTGGTTCTGCACCATCTGCCACTATTACCTAATGCTAAACCAGTCAAGCAGAAATTGTGCAAAATGCATCCCCAAGTTGCTCTATTGGTCAAGGCTGAGTTAAACAAATTGCTAGACGCCAGATTCATAAGGTCTATTGACTATGCTGAATGGATTTCTAATCTAGTCCCAGACACAAAGCCAAATGGGTTGATCTGCATATGTACAGATTTTTGAGACCTAAATAAAGCATGTCCAAAGGATGACTTTCCTTTGCCAAACATTGACATTATAGTAGACCTTACAACAGGGTATGAGATGATATCACTCATGGATGGTTTCTCTAGTTATAATCAAATCCGCATTGCTCCCGAGGATCAACATAAAATGGCATTTACTTGCCCATGGGGTACATACTGTTGGAACGTCATGCCGTTTGGTCTCAAAAATGCAGGTGCCACATATCAAAGGGCTATGACCACGATCTTCCATGACATGATGCACAATATAATGGAAGATTATGTAGATGACCTATTGGCCAAATCAGCAACTAGGAAAGATCATTTGAAGGTACTTGACATAATTTTCAAGAGACTTGAAGAGTACAAGGTTCGGCTAAATCCTAAGAAGTGTGTTTTTGGGGTCACATCAGGAAAATTATTGGGGTACATAGTTTCCCGAAGAGGCATAGAGGTCGATCCGGCAAAGGTCAAAGAAATCATAAACATGCCTCCACCCAGAGGAATCAGTGAACTTAGAACTCTGCAAGGTAGAGTACAATCTATTCGGCGTTTCATAGCCCAATTGGCAGATAAGTGCCACCCATTCCCGTATCTGTTGCGCAAAGGGGTCCCCTTTATATGGAGAGATAAATGTCAAGAGGCCTTCCAGCAAATCAAAGATTACCTGCTATCAAAACTAGTCCTCATGCCTCCTATTCATGGAAAGCCATTAATTCTATATATCTCGACTACTAGTTCAGCACTAGGGGCATTGTTGGCACAAAATGATCATGAAGGAAAAGAAAGAGAAATCTATTACATCAGCCACACACTGATAGGGTATGAGCTGAACTACACATACGTTGACTGTGTATGTCTCGCTGTTATCTTTGCATCCCAAAAACTAAGACACTATATGCTCAGCCACCAGACACAGTTCGTCACCAAGATTGATCCACTGAAATATCTCTTAAGTCGGGCGGCATTAACAGGTCGGTTGGAAAAATGGGTCATGATACTAAGCGAGTATGACATACAATATGTCGAGTGTAAGGCAATAAAAGGATAGGTAATAGTAGATCAACTTGCAGATGCACCAATCCAAGTCACTCATCCACTAGTAACTGATTTTCCTGACGAGTCCATTTTTCATGCGGCACTGGCAGCACCATGGAAGCTATATTTTGATGGGTCTCATACTGGTCATGGCTCAGGCGCTGGAATCTTGTTTATCACACCACAGGGGGATTCAATTCCTAAGTCATTCAGGATTGTTTTCCCTTGTATAGATAACATTGCTGAATATGAAGCACTAGTCATAGGTCTCAAGTTGGCAATCAAATGGAAAATTCAAACGTTGCTGGTATTCGAGGATTCCCAACTCGTGATCAACCAAGTGAATGATGACTATGAAACAAAGGATGAGAAGTTGCTTCCCTACAAGAGGATGGTGGATAGTTTCCTGACATACTTCCAATCGATTTCTTTTGAACAAATCCCTAAGGCACAAAATAAGGCAGCTGATGCAATGGCTACTATTAGTTCTCTCTTGGACATCCCTAAAAATGTGTCACAATTTGAGTTCTTAGTGGAACAGCTTTTGATACCAGCATATGATATCCTAGAGTTAGAAATGGTTTGTGAACTTGTTGGTCCCAACTCTCCTTGGTATCAGGACATTTATGACTACCTAAAATCTCAAACTCTTCCATTGAACCTGTCAAATAACCAAAGGAAGTCCTTCATTAGAAAATCTGCAAGGTATGCCATTGTTAGTGACACCCTTTACCGACGTAGTTTCGACAACACCCTCCTTAGATATCTCGACACGGATGAAGCATGTACGACCTTACGAGAAGTGCATGACGGTATATGCGGATCTCATTCGAGTGGTCCTACTCTGGCTAAGAAAGTAACGAGACTTGGGTATTATTGGCCGACCATGGAAAAGGATGCCATTGAGTATGTCAGAACTTGTCAAAAATGTCAAATTCACAGTGATTTGGTCCATGCTCCAGCACAAGAACTTCGGCCGATCACTTCTCCTTGGCCCTTCGCTCAATGGGGACTCGACCTCGTGGGTAAGATTCATCCAACCTCATCCAACGGCCACAAATTCATTATTACCGCCATTGAGTATTTCACCAAGTGGATTGAAGCCATCCCATTGACATATATTACTAGCAAACAAATATCAAAGTTTATCCTTAATTACATCATTTGCCGGTATGGCCTTCCATAATCCATCATCACTAACAATGGACGTCCGTTTAAAAACCAAGACGTGTGTGAGTTATGTGAGCGATTCCATATCCAACACCACTTTTCATCTCCATACTACCCACAAGAAAATGGCCAAGTTGAGGCGTCCAATAAAACCATTGTCAAAATTCTCAAAAAGACTATCAATGATGCTGGCCGTGACTAGCACATACAACTCAACCCTACTCTGTGGGCTTACCGAACTAGCATTCGTACGCCTACAGGGCCCACCCCATTTGCCCTAGTCTATGGCATTGAGGCCATCTTACCCATTGAGGTTGAAATTCCTTCGCTACGAGTCTCCCTGAAGGGTCTAACTAATGAAGAGGAGTACCAACAATCACGCTTGCATGAGTTGGAAATGTTGGAAGAAAGACGGAAAAATTTATTGAACCATCTCCAAGCATATTAGAACCGTTTTTGTCGCAGCTACAATAAAAAGGTTATGGTCAAAATTTTTGACATTGGCGACCTAGTTCTCATGCAGAACCCCAAGAACCAAGCTAACAGAGAAAAGCCAAGAAAATTTGAACCAAACTGGCTAGGTCCATACATTATCATATCTTCTTTTGGTTCTGGAGCTTATCAACTGGCTACACCAGATGGAGAGCAATTGACAGAGCCCATCAACAGCTTACATCTCTGAAGGTTCTACGCATAGCATCAGAGGATGGAGCTAAAAATCATAAAATACAAAAAAATGGAAAAATTAAAAAATCGTCACCCTGATGAAAACCTGGAAAACAGGTGTCTTGGCGACACCAAAAAAAAATCATAAAGTCAAGAAAATAGTAAAGAGAAAAATGATTCGTTCAATAGTGAAAACCTGGAAAACAAGTGCTTTGGACAAGTACCATGGTGAAAACCTGGCAAACAGGCGCCATGCGTAATCAATCATTGCTCTGCCATCTACTGTCACTTTGTCTAACTTGGCCTAGGATGAAGGGTATTTTCACCATTATTCCACAAATCGCCACCACATCCTACCCTACCTGTCATAGTGGATAAATGATTGACATCAAGTCTTGACGACTGTCCACCTAGTAAGTCAGTAGCATCCCGTCCATATTCCGTATAAAGAGCTAAGTCTTGGACCTAACTGGGGGAAAAATGCTTATCATGCAACTGCAATGGATGTCACATATGATCTCAAAAACCTTGGCAAAAAGTTCTGAAAAAAAAGACAAAAACATTGGCAAAAAGTCTTGAAAAAAGACAAAAACATTGGCAAAAAGTCCCAAAAAAGAAGACAAAAACATCATAAAAAGTCTTGAAAAAAAACAAAAACATTGGCAAAAAGCCCTGAAGAAAGACCAAAAACATCACAAAATGTCCTGAACAAAGACCAAAAAAACATCGCAAAATGTCCTGAAAAAAGACCTAAAAATCATAAAACGTCCTGAAGAAAACCACAACAAATCATCAGACCGCTCGACGAACACAAACGCAGTGTCATCTCTTGTCAAAGTCAATCAAGTCAATCGGTTCATGTCATTGTCGAACTACATTGTCTCTGCACACTTGCTACGTAGGCAAGACTCACATTTTGAGTCCCCGAGACATTAGGTAAGTCCTTTTAGGTTTGTCAAAATAAAATCATGATGCAATCTTTGCTCATCAAGAAAAATTCATTGGTCGTGTCGAACTATGAGGTCTCTGAGTGTATGACGTAGGCAAGGCCATCTGTTGATGAGCCCCCAAGGCCGCACTAGGTCAGTCCATTAGGGTTCATGGCACTACACTGGCTCACACGTCAAAAGTCTTCAATCATTTTCCACATGGGAAAACTCCTAAAACAAAGTAAAACAATCATTTATTCAGCATGGCAATCTCATCAGCACATCACTCATATCATCAAGGCAATATTGGCATATAGTCAAACACAAGTCAAACTTGGTCAAAGCAAGTCAAATAATCATAAACCGGTCAAACTGTCAAATTTCGGTTAGTCTTCAGATGAGTCCTTCTAAACGATAACCTCTGTCATTTACGCATTAGGATGTGTCCTTCCTAGGCATCGTCATCGTCATTCGACATTTTGAGTGATCCTCTTGACATCTAAAGATCACTCTTCATGACATCAGTATTCTTCAGATGTGTCCTTCTGAAGAACCAACTCTGTCATTTATGCCTTAGGATGTGTCCTTCCTAGGCATCATCATTATTTCGAGGGACCCCTTACGACCATTAGGGATCAAATCCTCTCGACATCAGCATTATTCAGGATGTGTCCTTCCTGAATTCACAAATTCTCGACATTTTTTGAGATCATCAAAACTTCAAACATTTGGACATCCCGACATTATTAAATCAGACATTTTGACATCAGAACAATGGATATCTAGACGCACTTGGCAAACACTTGACAATTGTCTTTTGGTTTTTTATCATGTTATTAGTTTTTCAGCGAGATCCCACTAAGTAGGATTTAGAGAAGCAGCGACGTATCATGACGATTGACACGCATGAATACTAGTTTCTCAGCGAGGTCCTGATTCGGGGATTTAGAAAAACAACGACATATCATGGTAAGGGCTTTATTTGTTTTGTATTTCGACAATCGTGCTGCTAGTTTCTCAAGGATGTCCTGGAAACAGGATTTAGAGAAGCAACGACGTTTCATGATTTGTCCTTGTCTTTTTCTGCTTGTGGTTGATTATGACAAAAAGACTAGGGCAATCACGCTCTCAGTATGAGTCATGATCATCCTTGTCTATGACTGTTTGTCTTACATAATGGTACGACCTTGCACACCTTGATCTATGTCATATCATGGTGTTTCTTGGCCATTACAATAGTCTTCCCAATGATGATGAAGAGTAATAAATACTAATGTTCTACGGTAGAAGCTTTGAAGGATTTGGTCTAGGAGTTAACATGCATCTCCGTCAGTCTCGTGTCTTCTCGTCTGTGGTCTGGTCATCTTCTCTCATCAGTCTCATCACCTTCTCTCATCCATCTCACGATGATATCCTGTGACATCCAAAAACATAAGTGCATACATGATCACACAAACATTGCATTAGGTCCATACATACATCATCCATGGCATTAAATCATATACATAATCACAAACATTGCATTAACATAATCATCAACACTGCATCTTTTACTAAATACATCATGCACATCATTAACATAGTCATATAAATAAGCATTGCATCATCATGGCATCAAAAATCACAAATAGGCATCATAAATTAAGCATCATGCATCATAAATCATATCATAAGGCATTAAATCAAAGAACATCACATAACACATATAGGCCGTGTCAAAACTGCATCATCATATACTATCATCTCAAAAAGGTACAATGTCACAAGATAGAGTCAACAAATATCCCAAAAATGGAGCTCGTAGGTTCAATAATCTATACATAAGTGTGTCATAATACAAGTATGCCCCTAGGGTAGGCTCTCATCATCCCCTCGTGGCGAAGAATGTGGCGGTTGAAGCTCTGTCACTGGCTCTAAAACAATAGGTGGACATGTCGCAACCTCTGCCTGTGCCACTAATGGAACTGCGAGGGACGGGGTCATCTCAACAATATAAAACATCTGCGATGTCATTGCAGCCGGACTCTGAGAAGTAGAGGGATCAACCACTAGTGGCTGTACCTGTCCTAACCTCTGCACTGAACTAGTCGACCCATGACTGTGCCTTGAATGGTGACTCAAAGTGTGCCTGCATGAATGATGTGACCTGTGCCCTGAAGTGTGTCCTGTCGAGGTAGACCCTTCAGCACTGGTCTGACTCCTACTGCCACTAGCACTGCCTGATCTGTGGCCACTACCTGTCCTTGACTGTGATCGCAACAAAGTAGGATCCCGTCGCTCTGGCGGCACTGCCTGGTCATACAGAGTCCTGTACTGCCCCAGTCTCGTGCTAACCCTGGCCAACTCCCAGGCCATGTCTCCCATGGGCCCTGTGCATAATGCTACAAAATTTGTGCACCATTGAGCTGCATCCTACTGACGGATCACCGCCTGATCCCGCTCTACCCGGGCTACCTCCAACGCTAACTGTAAGGATCTGACCTGTGCCAGGCTGGCATCCAATCTCTGCTGTAGGTCTGCCACCCTCTGATCTGTTGTGGCATCCTAGGGTAGTCCTGAGCTGGAGGGTATCTCCTCCTCTCCCTCTACCATCTGCCATCTGAGGAGCCTCTCGGCCTCATCCATGGCATTGTCCTCGTCATCATCATCCTCCACCTCCACCTCCTCCTGTCCTCCGACCTCCACCTCCACATCCTCATGTCCTCTGACCTCTACCTCCACCTCCTCCTACCTCTCCTCCTCCTACCTCTCCATCTCTACCACATCCTCCTATCTCCCCACCTCTGCCACATCCACCTCTGCCTCCACCTCCTCCTTATGCCTCTCCGCCTCTGCCTCCTCCTCATGTCTCTCCTCCTCCCGTCTCTCCTCACCCTCTCCCTCCTGTCTGGGCTCCTCCTCTCTCTCCCCCTCCTCACCAACCTCGGGGATAGCATCTAACACTACCCTCGCCACTCGTGGACACACCCTCTGGACCTGTCTCTATCCATCCCAGCGTCGCCTCCTGCCATCTCCACCATCATCTCCGCCTCTGCCTCCGTCCCCACCCCTGCCTCCATCCCTGCCTCCATCTCCACCTCTACCTCTGTCCCCACCCCTGCCTCCATCCCTGCCTCTATCTCCACCTCTACCTCCATCCCTCCCCTAGCCTCTGCCCCTGTCACCACCTCTGCCTCCTCATCTAGCCCGTGGCACCCATGGAATAACTGACCGTCTGTCAATTGGTGCTGGCCCGTTAGGATCCGTCAATGGCGCTGGTCTGCGTGCCTGCCACCACAAATTGTAATCCGCTACGGTCCTCGGATCGGCTGCTCCTCCTCTCCATCCCCATGCCTGGGCTACTAACCCGTCAATCTGCTGCTCGGCAAATGCCACTGGGATGGCTGGTCCCCAAGCATACTCTCTGGAAGACCTAGCGTACTCAGCTGTCCCTGCGAGTACACCCTGCTACTCTCCAAACTGCCTCAAGACATGCTGGGGTAAATACATCTCAATGATCAAAGATGTCTGCACGGTCCAGCCAATCAAGTGCATGTACTGTCTGCAGAAGCTGAGGTGCTCGTCCTCATCGTCCCAAGCCTCACAGTCTTTGTACGGCCTCCAAATAAATGACACCATCGTGTCAATCCTATGTCGCCACCAGCCTATCTCACCCATCTGAGTCTGTTGTAGTGCACCCACGTAGTAATAGGCATAGGGCATCCCCCCAACCAACTATGGTCTCTCAATGGGAAGACGAAATATGGCGATATGCTCCCATGCCCAGATCATCATCAGTGTAGTCCTGCAGGAGATACTCTCTCCTCTCCTGTAGGCAATGTCGTGTAGCTGATGGTAAAGTGTCCCTAGCAAACAAGGACCCCAAGCATAAACCGTTCTGTCCCATCTCATGCCAACTAGGACGTCGCCCCAACCAATAGGAAATCCATGTCCCCAGCGATCAGGAACCAAAATACCAACAATCAGAGTCGCTAGGAAGGCATCGAAGCGACCATAGTGATCCGCCATGAACTCCCACCTGATCTCATAGCCCTAAATGCCCAGTCCAGCACCCTGATCTCGATAGTAGGCATGGAAGGTCTGCTCGCCATGCCACGGATCATAGACGATCCACTCCCCTTGAATAGGTACTCAGAGAATCCGGTAGATGTCCTCCAAAGTAATGGTGGCCTCACCTGTCGGCAGGTGAAAGGAACAAGTCTCAGAATGCCATCGCTCGTATAGCGCCATCAGTAGTCCCCTGTTCGCCCAAATGGCGGGCATGAAAGCAACATAGAATAGTCTCAGACGCATCAATCGCCACTGCTCTCGTGGGCCCAACTGATCGGCAAACCCAAAGGTGGTCAATCTGCTCTCTCTCGTATAGATAGGGGCAAGCTGCCTCTGCAAAAAGATGAACAATGCATCAGTACTTTTTGGACAACTGTCAGCATCATGAAAAGAATCTAAGGATACACATATAGAAATCAAATGTGGTCAAGGTAAATTGTAAATGCTTCACATTCAGGAAATTGTGTCTAAAAAAGTCAATTGTGTCGCACCGTACATCAAATGCAGTCCAAAATATCAAATGCGTCGCATGATCACGATTGCGTCGTGAAACTTGACGAACACGTTGCAATGAGTCAATTGCGTCGAAAAAACACAATTGCGGCATCAAAAACAGTGAGTGTGTTGCAATATGACAATTGTGGCATTCCAACAGTCAGTTGCGACACGATAAGTCAAATGTGTCGCATATATTGTCAAATGCGGCGGGACCGGCCGCTCTACCCTAATTTGTCTTCGCACTTGCGTCGCGATGCATCAAATGCGTCGAACGCGCAGACGATTGCGGCTTACACGAACGTAGTTGCGCCGCAGCGCAGACGTTGTTGGTCCTAGAAACTTAAATTTGGCACATAAAATGATAAAATGACAAAGTGAGTTAAAGGTACATACCGCTAGCTCTGAGCCCTCTAGCCGCCTGAAGGTCTTCACGATCTCCCCATGATGCTCTGACACTGGAATCACCATCCTCGTTGTTGCGCCTTTCGCTCTAAACTCTCGAATTTCCCAAAGTAAATAGTGAATATGAATTGACTTTTACCCCTCGGTTAACCTATTTATAAGGTCCAAATGACATTTTTCAAACAAGGTCAATACTGGAGGCTCATTTGACCACCTTTGACTTCCTCGTTAGTTGCATTAAACGTGTCAGAATCTAAAACCGACTGTGCCATTATTTTTCTGGGCATCAAATGGATTTATCGGGACCCTTTGCAAATTTTTCTGTTGCCGACCCAAACTTTGAAAATTTCCCGAGGGGGCAATGATACTCTGTACCTTTACTGGGGCATGACTTTGACTTATTTTCTTTGTCACAATGTGACAAGTAACATTATGACAAAGAGGGGCAAAATGTAGACACCTAAAAATGACCTAGGCCTGTAAGCTTCATTTTTACCACTTTCATCCTAGCATAATTATGACATTTAATTATGTCCTTAGTCCACATTCGACTATTGATTAAATAATTCATAATTATTTAATTAATTCATGTCATTTATTCTTCATGATTATTAAATAAATAAATTTTATTTATTTATTAAATACGTCATTAATTGTCTGTCTTCCCTTAATTAAATAAATTTCTTAATTTATTTTAATTTCCCTTTATGCATTTAATTCTTCCGATTATTAAATAAATGAATTACATTTATTTATTTAATATGTCACTAATCATCTTAATTAAATAAATTGATTAATTTATTTAATTAATTAGTCTTATCTGCTAAATTAAATAATTAAATTTAATTATTTAATTGCCAATTAATATTCTTCTCATTTTAAATAAATTAAATTATTTAAAATGTCATCTCAATATGAACTGTCAGTCCATTTTGATAAATAATCGAAAAAGATTATTTATTATCTCACAAAATCATTATTTTGAATTAATTTAATTCAAAATTGTAACTAATCTTCCAAAACAAGTAATCGGGCAGATTCTTGATTTTCCAAATTTGATCTTCAAATTCAAATCTTATCTTCTTGATTTTTCAATCTCATGAATCGTGCAATCTTATCTTCTTGATTTTCGAGTACCTTTATTTCTTTAATTAATTTCATTTATTCTCCACTGTCAATCCGATTATCTGAGATATTATTCTGACCGTTCAATTAAGGATTTTGCCCTAACCCTGATTAGGGATTCTCATATTTAATCTGGACCTCTCATTTTAGGTTCTCATCATCAATTAATCTCGTCTGTCCACTCAAAATGACATTTTCTATAAAATGGCATTTTCCTCTCACTTTTCGATTATGCACAGACACATTACATTTTAAGCATTTGCATACTTAAATTTTATAGCAATTTCCATAGTCATTATATTTATTTGGTCAAATCTTGGCATTTGTTTAGGCATAGACATTGACAATTATAGTTATAGGCATAGGCATTTAAACATAGCATAAATCCTTCAAAGCTTGGTGTAGGACTTAGGCATTTGTAGATTGCTCGCACGACGGGTCTGAGGGAAAAGTATTATCTAGCAAGAAAGAAGGTATTACAAAATTGAATCATGCAGGTATCGGCGATCAGGTATAATCGTTTGGTATTTTACTTCCTTTGTGTTTTGTAAGATCTTTGGGTTTCGTTGTCATTTATTGTTTGTTGCTAACACTCCTAATCAAACCTAAAAGAAATCCCTTGATTACAAGTATCATTTTTTTGGAATCCAAAACATGCATCACATTCTATGCTTCACATACTATAGGATTACAGAAAATAAAAATTGAATTTCATGAAGTTTTGACCAAGTTAAGGCGGTCATACATACGAGTTTTTTATATTTTTTAAAAGTTGTAATAGAAAATTCATAATTAATTATTTACTTGGAAAAAAATTACAAAAAAATATGCATCACATTGGGACATGAGTCATCTACTTATATCTAAAAGCTTATAAAAAAATATTATCATTTTATTGTGGTTAGGGTGGTCAGAAAGACACATACTTCTTATTTTTTCCTTGAAATTTAAGTACTACCGCATTGAAATTTCAAATTTTCACCAAATAGATTTTATTTAAAAAAAATAAACCTAGTAGTTTAGAAACTACATTCAATTTGCTACAAATTCTATTGCTACATATTTTTGAAATAATATAGATAACTTATTCAAATTTTTACGTCAAGTTTCCTAACTCTGATTTTTCTGATTTTTTTGCCACTTAAGGGCCTATTTTTTCCATGATGATCCTGCACATACCCTCATAACAAAATTTGATCCTCTTAAACATCTTTTCAACAAAATAGATCTTTTTGGACTCTTAGCTAAGTGGGTAATGTTGTTAACTGAGTTTGACCTTAAGTTTGTTTCATAAAAAACAATCAAAGGACAAGCCTTAACTAATCACTTAGTTGATGCCTCTTCTCCTCTCACTCTACCTAATCATGACTCCTTTCTTGATGATAATGTCTTGACCATTGACATTAAACCATGGGAATTGTATTTTTTATGGATCTAAGTGTAAAACAGGTTCTGGTGCTAGAGTCATATTGATTCCACCTGATGGAAAACCTCTTCCCTTGTCCTATTGATTAAATTTACTATGCACAAATAACACAGCCGAGTATGAGGCATTAATTGCAGGTTTGTGAGCAGCTTTAACAATGAATGCTAAACATATCAAGATATTTGGTGATTCACAATTATTCATCAAACATATTAATGGTACATATCAAACTAAACATGACAAGTTATCAAAATACAAGGATCTTATAATGCAACTGTTAGATAAGTTTGAATCATTCACCATTTATAACATCCCACGAAAAGATAATAGACATTAGAAGACATCATGAAACCTTCAAAAAACTTCACTTTCGTTATTCATCCCATCATGAAACCTTCAATTGATACTCCATTAGAAGACATTTTACTAATAACTCAAGGTGACTCGTGTGAATGGTATGATACAATATACAACTATTTAAAATATGGTACCATTCTCGAACCTACAAAAATAACAACTTGAAAGCATTTACATAAACTAATATCTAAATACATGATCCTTTCAAATGCATTGTATAGAAGATCTTTCAATGGTCTCTTATTACGATGTCTTAAGGATTATAAAATCCCTTTAGCACCTAAAGAAGCTCATGCTAGTGCCTATGGAGGTCATTTTGGAGGTTGGTCACTAGTGCAAAAAGTTATCCATATGGGTTGTTATTGGAAACATATGGAGAAGGATTGCTTCACTTATGTTAAACGATGTCACAAATGTCAAGAACATAGCAATTTGATCCAAGCTCCTGCTGCTAAGTTCCATTCCCAAGTTCCCATTTGGATATTTTCAGTATGGGGATTGGATCTTATTGGAAAATTTTCACCTCCCTCTTTTGTTGGACATATGTTTATCATAACCACAACAAACTATTTCATGAAATGGGTGGAATCTATTCCTCTATGTTCTACAAATGCTAAAGTAATTTGTTGTTTCATATTGGAACACATAATTACTCACTTTGGACTCCCTTCTGCAATCGTTTCAGACAACGAAACTCCGTTTAAGAATAATGAAGTTAAGAAATTTCTTGAAACATTCAACATTCAACATTGCTTTTCCACACCATATTGTCCACAATCCAATGGAAAAGCTAAAAACACTAATAGGATTCTAGAACAAATCCTCAAGAAAATTGTCAACAAACATCATAAAGATTGGCATACGCAATTATATTATGTGCTTTGGGCTTATCAAAAAAGTTTTAGATCATCCACAGGAACTACACCTTATAACCTTGTTTATGGAACTGATGCGATCATGCCCTTGGAGTTAGAAATTCGTATGTTGCGATTTGCTCTCCAAGACCTTATTGACGATGACACTTATAAATATCAACGATTACACACACTTGAGATGCTCAACAAACAACACATTAGCACTCTTGAACATCACCAATCTCACATCGAATAATTACAACGAAGACACAACACATAGGTCATCCCTAGATTGTTTTGTAAGGGAGATTTTGTTCTTATTGAAAATAAATGCAATACTAGTGCTGACACTGAAGATAAAGATAAATTCAGCCCTAATTGGATAGGGCCTTACATAGTTGATACCAATTATGGGTCTAGTGCTTATTTCTTAACAGAGCTTGACATAACACCCCTCAAGGAACCTATTAATTCCATGCATATGCGTCATTATTATCTCTAACCCCTTTGAATAGTATGATTTTTAAAGCAGTGTTGTCTAAAGTTATCTAATGTCATTCTAAATAACTTTCACATTGCTTTGTTCTTGACAACTAATTTTGTGTTTTTCTTGAACACTGAGGTAATTGTTTAAGTTCATTTTATAATTACTTTAGGATTCATACTATCCACCTTTGTGTTATGTTAAGTTAGATCCTTATATGAGTTATAGGTGTGTTTTATTTAACATATTTCTTTAATCCACAATGTTGTATCTACAATAAAACTAAAATATGTTTTAAACTAGATCACATTAATCATGTTAAATCATGTAGACATTAATTAAATACTTTTTATCATAAATCATTTAATTAATCACATTGCATTTAACATCCACACAAAGAGACACATCATAATAACACCAAATGCATATGTCTATATATATATCAAAGTTGTATGTACATCTCAATATCATATACAAAATCACAAAGGTCTGTAAGAGCTAGACCACTCGGGCTCTAGCACTTGAGATCCAGTTCCTGGACATTGTGAGATGGTCGTGTGTGACCATGACCGTGAACTTCTGAGTCTAAGTGCATACTCCAGACCCTATACTCGACAAACAACCATAAGACACTCCTTGGGCATATGATCCCTCATTGTTCGTACATGTGCTAGCTCTACATGCAGTCACTCAACCTCTACTGAGGTTTGTTATGTCTGTCATGCACTCTCAGCTCGATGGAGTTGTCTCCTCAAGCTCTTATACGCTACTCGTAACCTTGCAAAAGGTCTAAGTGACTCTAGCTCCTCCTCCATTATCAATGGGGGCAGATAGTCAGGATCCATCTCCTCCTCATCGATGGATGCAGGCACTATCTCCATAGCAACCTAACGATAGAACTCTTTCCAGTCTCTTGTCACTCCTGCAAGACAGACAATGTACACAATCAGTAGAAACCATCATAATATATATCCACACAAAGCATAAATTACTAAAGTACATGCATAAAATCAAATTTCATCACCTATGTCTCTAGTTGGATGAGGAATGTTGACCTCATCCTCTCTAGGGGGCATGGAGGAAGTTCTAACCTCTCTCTGACTCTATATGTCGATGTCTATTGTAGCTACTACATGAGATGTGGTCCTCTAAGTGTGTGAGGACTCTCCATGCTCATATCGATCCTCAATAGATACCTCATCACCCTCACTCAGGGGTGGCTCCTCCTTGTAATACTCATCCTCCTCATAATCCTCCTCCTCATCCTCCCCTCCATCCTAGTCCTCATAGTCAGGATCAACATCTGACTAGTACTCATCATCAATAACATTAGTAAAAATATCTACTAGCCTATACCGTACATCCTCTACTCTATCCTCTGGCTCATCTCCCTCATCTGGTGTTGGTCCTGCATCACCTATAAGAAAATCCATGGGGAACATAGGAGTTGGTCATGTAAATGACCACCACTCCTCATGCTCATCTGTGTTGTCGACATCATCAGCATCGAATATTGGTGGTTGGTCATGATCTGAATCATTAGAATCACACTCACAAACATGATCTATAGTAAGCTAAATAATATCACCTATCCTCTGGGCACTCTACACTAATCGCCTAATGAAGGGGAACACCCTCGGTGGTGTTTGCACCTGTCCAAACTGTCACATGACTCACCCATAGTAGAACAGTCGTACAACATAATCATGCCTCCCAGCTAGATACATGTCCATCTACAGCCTCGGTAGTTGTCCTATGGGATATGGCCACTATGATGGTCATTTCCCCAATGGGAAGATGAAATGTACAAGTATCAGCATCCAAACGCTCACACAAGGCCATGAGGATGGTGTTATGGTATCTCATATGTGGCATAAGATATGCCCAATAGATACCTATTGACTGTAAATGTTATGTCTTTGTTGTCCATAGTGCTGGAGCATGATCACCCAAAACATTAAGTTGTCTTCCCCCTAGCCGCTATCGTGACTGGGAGGGGACCAATCAAAATCATCACAAAATGCTCTAAAATTCATCTAATTTCTTCAATTTTCACATATTTTATCATGCAAGTGTACTAAAGTACATCTAGTATGCTTTCCTAATAGACCTAGACACTTTAGAACCCTTTTAGGACATTTCACAAAGAAACGAGACACTTCACAAAGAAATGGAACACTTCTTTAAGAAACGAGACACTTTGTGAACAGAAGGGATACTTTGCAAACAAAAGGGACACTTTGCGAACAAATGGGACACTTTGCAAAACAAGGGGACACTTTGTGAACTTTTCTCCAAGACCCTAAATTAACCTACCCATGCATTAAAATCATTAAATTATTAAAAAATCACAAGGCGACAATTGCAGAATCGACTCACCTCATAATACAGCTTGTTGTGTGTCACTTGCTCATAAAGCTCATCCAACTACGAAGGTGTGTAATCCTGTCTGCTTGGAATTTTATCCTTGTCTCACTCATCACTCTCAAGCTACAAGAAGGTAAAATGACTATTAAGTGACAAATTACTCCTCTTTACCTCTTTTAATCCATTTTCATCCCTTTTTACTCTTATGCATTAAAATAGGGTTACTTTCTTTTAAGAATTAATAAAGTATCTCTTCTTCAAATCAACATAACGGGAGCTAGAGTAATCCATTTTTCATGTTCTTTCATGCGTTGGAATCGTGATTCTACACCCGACATCATCATTTGTCTATTTTTATGAGGCATGGTACTTGGAAATGCCCTACGATATGATGTTTCTCATTCGACATGGCTAGATTGCTACCTTGATTCCACCTTTGTAAAGCAAGCGAAATCAAGGGGGGCATACATCTACCCTCAAATTGAATTCCTAGCAGTTAGATAAAAGGATTTTTGGAAAATTAACGAATGTTTGTTGTAGGATGCAGTTCCTAAATTTGTGGTTTTGTAGATAACTACATTGGGGGCTTCATTCTCCCACATTTTGAATGAGTATCCTTTCATGTAATAAAGTGCATTTTTTAGAGTCATTTAGCTTACATATGCACGTAGAGTCATATGGGCACTAAAGTGGGGGCTAAATGCACTGTAGAAAATTGGACCCTCTTCAGAAAAGAGACAATTTCACACATAATTAGACCCTCTTTTAAGCCCCCTTGCATCATTTATCCTTCAAAACAACATTTATAGGCTCCTAAGACCCATTATTTTTTATCTAGAGGCTTGTTTCACCTGAGAAATCACTTAAAACCTGACAAACAACACTTAATTATTTCATATCTTAAAATCCCACCTTCAAAAATCAGTAGTGGGACCCATTCGCCACCTTGGGCGAATGAGACCCCTCTAGAGGGACTCATTCGCCAAGGGTGGCGAATGAGTCCCTTTTGAGGGAAAATTCAATTTTAAGTAGAAATTTAATTAATTCAACTTGAATTTATGGTGAATGTCAGTCTCTTAGGTCTAAATAATGGGAAAATTAGGTGTTGTTGCTTATAAATACTCATTTTAAGTAATTTTACACATCTTTTAGTCATTTCACAAAAGAAATTTCTAAAGTCAAGTCTTCTACAACAAGTTTCATTAGCAAAGTTGAAGTTTTAGGGTAGAAAACTAGGGTTTTTGCAAGTCTTGAAGCTCACTCTTTAGGTCAAGATTCAACATTTGAAAGGTTTGATGATGGATGCCTATGGTGAATCATGGAGAAATCTAGGTTGAGGAGATGCAACTAGCCATCAAATCACACTTAAAGACTTGGTTTCAAAGTGATTCCATTTTCACTCTATCTTTAGATTAAGGTTTGCATTTCATCTAAATTTCATTTACATGTACTTTTATCTCCATTTTTTATGTGTTGTAATATTTCTAGAGTTGAGATCTTGCATCATTCAAATCACATTTGCATTTCTCATTCTTGCACAATAGAATATGGTTTTTTGACATACTTCAGAATTTCTTAGTCTTTAACACATCTAAGGCTACAATTTTATGCATATTTTTCTCCATTCAACGTTTAATTACCCAATGAGGGGTTTGACCAAGGAAAACCCCCCATTAGACAAACAATTTTAAGTTGTTTTGTAGGAATTTTCTGAGATCCTAACTCAAGTTTCCGTTAGGAAGTGTTGTGTAGGTGTCAAGGTGCAATATAGAGATTTGAAATTACAGAAATTTGAAAGTGGACTGATTTACCATGCATAGAAAATGATTCCCTCCTGAGGTGTAGTTTTGAGTTAGATGTAAATCCAAACACCCAGTTGACAGAAAATAGCTTCTGTGCAGAAAAACCCTAACTTGGGATTGATTTTCCTAGGGTGGTGAATGAGTCCCAATCATCTGAAAATCAGATTTTGTTAGATTTCTAAATTTCTCTCCAGCCCTCTTCAGCTTCTCAGGTGCACACATTCTTAGATTCTACTTTTTGTTTAGTTTAATCTGCATTTTCTTTCATCAATTCCATCTTTTTGCAAACATCACAGTGTTTTCAAACATTACGTAAATCTTAGGTTTTGCATTCATAATCAATCAAATAGATCATCCAATTTCACTTAGATCATTCAAATTAGTTTAAATAACATCATACATTGCATAATTTGAGTGAACCTAGCTAGATCTTTTGATTAGGGTTTATCTCTCTACTTTAGGTGAAACATCCTAAGAGTGCAAGAGTAGCCTATAAGCCCTACCCCAAATATCTATGGTTCACTAAGATCATTATCATTTCCTTCAAATTAAACAAATGAATATCAAAAACAACCTAAAACTAACAAATTCATGACAAAAAACAAACAATCCTTACCTCTTCAACCTCCTCGTCGACACGGTGGCATCTTGGCAATCAAATAGCAACAAATTGATGAAAAAATCGCAAGATTTTCTTCTCCCAAAATGTGAGCACACAAAAGAAGGGATTTTCTCCGTGGGTAGTAGAAAAAATAGTCACAATACAAATGAATTTTATTTCCTTTTTTTTTTCTTTTTGCCCCCATCTCTTTGCACCTGCCTTATGGAAAAGCTATTTCAACAAGAGATACCTTTGAAAATAGATTCCAAGCTCTTCAGGCAAAGGAAGAGGCCAATAAATCCCACTTTGCAACCTAAGATGTAGGAAGAATTTGTAAATTTGAGGGATGTTGGGACATGAAGCCCATTAGACATTCTACTTGAGTTTCAAATCGTGTTCCAATCAAGAATAAAAATGGTGACATCAGGCTATGTGTTGACTTAAAAAATCTAAATGTGTTATCATTAAAGGATAATTATCCTTTACGAAACATGGAAGCCATGCTACATTAGGTAACTGGTTGTGAGTTGCTATCTATGATGGGTGGGTTCTCAGGTTATAATCAAGTGGTGGTCAAAGAATCTAAGCAATATAAAACAACTTTCACAACTCCATGGGGAACTTATATATATGTTAGAATGCCATTGGGATTGAAAAATATAGGGGCTAATTTTCAGAGAGCCATGGACATGGTATTTGCTGATTTTATAGACATATTTTTAGCTATGTATCAAGATGACTTAATTGCATATATAGTAAAAAGGAAGAATATCATTGTATGCATCTGGAGAAAGCATTTAAGAGGACACTAGAATATGGAATTTCATTGAATCCAAAAAAATGTGTGTTTAGGGTATAGGAAGTTCAGCTACTAGGCCACTTTGTGTCTAAGGATGGGATAAGAATTGATCCTAAGAGAGTAGCTACCATAGATAAGATTCCATTGCAAAAAAATGCTAAAGGGATCCAATCATTTTTTGGTCACATAAATTTCTTGAGAAGGTTTTTCATTAAATTTGTTGATTTTACAAGGCATATTTCTAAGATGTTGAAGAAAGGAGAGAAGGTGGTTTTGAGTGAGGATCCTATTCATGCATTCAAAAGCATTAAGCAAGATATCAAAGAGGCTCTAGTACTAAAATCTCTAGACTTTTCAAACCAATGCATATCTTTTCCTTTGCTTCTTTCCATACTATTGTTATTGTATTGTTGTAGAAAAATGATGAGGGCTTTGAACAACCTATTAAGCATTCTTTAGTAAGTCTTTGCAGGCCACAAAACTTAAGTATCACATGTCTGAGAAGCAATCTTATGCTTTGGCCAAGGCTATGAAAAATTTCAAGACTTACTTAATGGGAGCTACAGTCATAGCTTTTGTCCCAAGTTCTATAGTGAAGGATATCTTAACTCAACAAGAGACTACAAGCAGAAGGTGTTGGTGGATCAAGAAGATCCAAGAGTTGAACATTGATGTTCAGATCACTAAGTTGGTGAGAGGACAAGGTCTAGCTAGGATAATGTTTGAAACCAACTTGTAAGAAAATCAAATAAATCAGGTTGAGTGTGTTGATGTTGTTCCTATTTGTGATATGCAAACTTGTGGTTGGTACAGGAAATTTTTTTAATACTTACAAACTATGCAATTCCCTAAGGATATGACTGATAATGAGAGAAGAACATTAAAGTTTCATGCTATTAAGTGTGTCATTGTTGACAATTAATTATGGTGGAGAAGCCTAGAAGGAGTATTTTTTAGGTGTGTTGATGGTAAATAGGCGTTGGAGCTACTACAAGAAATGCACAATGGAGTGTGTGGCAACCACTACAGTGCTAAAACAATTGCTCATAATATTTTGAAGGTAGGATTTTGGTAGCCCACAATTTTTAAAGATTCCCACAAGTTTGTTAAAACTTATGATGCTTTCCAAAGGTTTGTAGGAAAGCTGAAATTTTCAAGGAGTTTACTACTCAGGCCTATTTCAGTTTAGGCCCCTTTCCAATAGTGGGGTATAGACTTCATTGGTGAAATATCAGAAAAATCTAGTGGGGGGAATTCTTGGATCCTTGTTACAACTGATTACTTTACAAAATGGGTGGAGGCAATCCCCACCAAGAAGGAAACAAGTAAAGTGATAATTGATTTCCCGATGAATAATATTATAATCAGATTTGGAGTCCCATAGAAGATTATATCAAATAATTCCATGTGTTTCAGATCTAATGACTTTAGGGAATTTTTTGACAAACATGGAATACAGATTTTATATTCTTCACCTTATCATCCTCAAGGGAATGGTCAAGCCGAATATAGTAACAAGAGTTTAATGAAAATCATCAAAAGGGTGATAGAGAAGAACACAAAATCCTGGGATTCAAATTTGAAGCTTGCAGTATGGGATGACAGAGTAACTATTAAGAAAGCCACATCATATTCATCATTTGGTTTAGTTTATGGTTTAGATGGTAGGCTACCTCAGAATAATTTTCTAAAGATGTACAAGTTTGTACAAGAGTATGATGAGAACATTTGTGATGAAATGTAGCATAGAGTTGACAATCTCATAAAATTAGATGAAACTAGAAAAGAAGCTCATGCCAAAAATGTGAAGATGCAGCTGCAAGTCAAGCACTTGTATGATAAAAAAGCTTCTCCTATAAAATTTGAAGTGGGGAGTATGGTATTGATCTGTAATGAAAGAGCTCAAGACAAGGGAAAGAATGAAAAATTTGAAGCACTGTGGTTGGGCCCTTATCTGATATCCAATACATATGGGGAGGATTCATACTTTCTACAAAGCCTAACAGGTGAACTTCTTGAACTTCCAGTACAAGGATAGTTCTTGAAGCCATATTTCTCTTAAAATATGTTTTGCTCTATGTAGATTGTATAGTCCTATAAATATTGTAAATGTGGTCTAGTTTTCTTGGGTCTAGTCTCCTTCTCTTCTCTAGGAAAGTCCTTAGTTCTTGGTGTCCTTGTGCTTGGTCTTCTTCAGCAACAAGATCTTAAATATTTGCATGCCTTTGAGAGGCATGTGTCCCCAGTCGGAGCCATTGGTGGAACCCTCAAAAATGTTTATGTTCCACCGATCCAAATGTCTTAACTTGTACGGTTTCCTGGTTTGAAATAAAGCAAAGGTTTAGGGTTTTATGTTGTGGGGTTGGTTTACTTAGCATATTTTCCTCTTCTTCTATATCCTTGTCTTTGGGTCTAATCCTTCATAGACTTGTTATAGTCGATCTCCATTTAGATTAAAACAACTTATATATTTTACATTCATGTACCGATCGACCCCTTGTGGTTAGGATTCCCCATTTACCCATTGTGTAATATTGCCTTCTTATTTTCTTGGTTTAGGGTTAATATTTAATAAATTTGGGTAGTTTGAAATGTTTGGCCTTTACACCATTTACCAAAAATGGTCTTAAGTCCTTTTAAGCCCCTATCCCTTATTGCACCTAGTCCTTCCCCCTTTAAAAAACAACTTGTGAGCACATGCTAATTACCTTCACTTAATTTCTTGCTCACCACTCAGCATATTGCTCATCACGGATTTTTTCATGATCATTTGCCTTGAATTGGTGATGCATGATGGAATTTTCCCTTTATATCACTCATCGTGGATAGGTTTTAAACCTTCAGTTTCCTATTAGGGTATATGCAAGATCATGATGGGCCAAAAAGTGGCAATATGATGGGTATGTGGCTGGCAACCTTTTTTTTACCCAAAATTGATGAAATGAAAAGGATTTCTAAAGGAGATTCTCAGATTTCCATCAATATAAATTATGATTTACTTTGAATTTAACAAGTAATTATTATTCATTTTCTATTTGAATTATGACTAAAGTCTTGATTGATAGGCTGACTGAAAAACATCTATAGCTTTCAAATGGTATCACATTTTTTGAATCCAAAAAATGCATCACATTCTATGCTTCGCATACTATAGGATTAGAAAAAGAAATTTTGAATTTCATGAAGTTTTGACTAAGTTAAGATGTTCAGACATACAAGTTTTATATTTTTTAAAAGTTGTAATCAAAAATTCATAATTAATTATTTACATGGAAAAAAATTACAAAAAAATATGCATCACATCAGGACATGAGTCCACTACTTATATCTAAAATCTTATAAACAAATATTATCTTTTATTGTGGTTAGGGTGGTAAGACAGACACCTCCTTATTTTTTCCCTAAAATTTAAGTACTACTGCATTGAAATTTCAAAATTTTCAACAAATAGATTTTTTTTTTTTAAACAAACCTAGTAGTTTAGAAACTACATTCAATTTTCTACAGGTTCTATTCTTACATATTTTTGAAATAATATAGATAACTTATTCAAATTTTTACGTCAAGTTGCCTAACTTTGGCTTTTTTGAATTTTTTGCCACTTCAGGTCTTGTTTTTTCCATGATGATCCTGCACATACCCATTAGCGATGTGCGATGTGAAATATTTCCTTTGTATCTCTAGCTACCTTTATATCATTGATCAACCAAGTGCTTTGAGATCTAAATCATCGATGTGCGATAACATTATAGCCTTCGCATTTGATCTCATCACTTATCATGGATTATTGCTCTATTACCCTTTTCAAAGTAGAAATGAGAGATGAATTATTTTGTTCCAATGTTTCATCACCAATTCAAAGTGTAACTAAGGGAGATGCTTCCATTGACCTTCATCCTGTAGTACGGACACGTGGCCAAATCTACTCCATCATCATTTCTCTCTCATTGCTGATGTGGTTTAGCTATTGAGATATGAATCAATGATGAGTGATGTGCGAAGGATAAAGTCAAAAGGAGGACCAAGAACTAACGGCAAATATCCTATCATTTATATAGTTCACATCATTGATAGGACACATAAAGGAAATGGAACATCAGTGATCAGCGATAGACTGTTAAGTCTTATGTAGATCATGCCACCTAAAGCTATTATAGTTACAAGTGGAGGTCTAAGGAACATATTAGCGATGAGCGATGGAATATTCAATAGAATATTCCCCTCATCGCCAATCCTTAATGCATCACAAATTCATCTAAGGGAGCTAAGATCAAAGTAGCAATTAGCAATGGCTTTCCAAGTAAAAGGTGACTAAAGAAAATAAGGAGGATGTGGCAACATCTAAAGGCATTGCTAAAATCAAAAAGAAAAAAAGGGAGGTGAAAGGAGATCCGCCAATGAAGTTTTAAATCAAAATATCAATGGACAAAATTTGAACTTAAATGTCTAAGTGTCAATTCACTCGTAAGAAATTTATTTTTTGCATTAATGATGAAGCCACTACACTCCTTTTCCATTAAGAGGGTTGTTGGCCTATTTTCTTTCATAAGTGAATTTTTTGAAGAGAAGAAGAGTTGGTCAAGTTTGAGAAGAAGGTGTGAAGAGCTCAGGCAAAGAATTGTAGAGAGAATTTGAAGAATAAACAACTGGTTTTCCTGGGTTACAAGTCAATTTCATGCCTCTGTGAAATTTTTTTATAATATTGAGTAATTTGAAGATTGAGTGAATTGCTAGGGTTTGTAGTTGGGTTTGTATTTCTCTGTTGAAAAGGGATTGAAATTGTTTCACATAGGGTTTGGAAAAAAGAGTGAAATTTTGTGAAATAAATTTTTAGCCTTATGAATTTAAAGTTTAAATTGTAATCCCCAACCAATTTGAAACCCTATTTTTGTTACATTGTAAAAATTAGTGAACTTAATGAGTCTAGTGCTAAGCCTAAAAGGAAACCTAAGTGAAAAAGGGTTAAAATTTTGAAAACATAGGATGACAAACCCACACCTAACTTGGATGTGCATAAGGCATCTATAAAGTCAAAAGGAGAAAAGAAAACTCTTGCTAGATTTGCGGAAGGTGAATCTAAAGGTATCACTAAGGGAGGATCACAAATTGGTAAAAGGCCTATAGGGAAGATTTTTGTGACTAGTAGGTTGATTGATAATGTTTTTATGATTGGAGAAGTCCCTCTACCTCAAAATGGTTGGGAATTATTCTTGTATTCTTTTAATAAAAGATATGCTAGGCTTCCAGCCAGACACTTATGGGGTTTCAACCTTGTGAGGCTAGTAGTGTCAAATGTGTTTGTGGAAATTAATGTAATGTTGGAGCTAGAAAATCACTATGATCCCAAGGATAGGAAAATAAAAAGTGAGAATGGCACCTTACCCCTTGAGGTGACCAAAGAAAAAATTGTGGAGGTGTTTAAACTAACCCCAATTATACTGTCAGCATCAACTTTTCTGACTTATGCAATGAATATGAGTAGAACCAATATGGATATAGAAAAAGTGTGTTTGCTAGGTATAGAAAGGGTGATAAGGGAGGATTTGGTCCTAAGGATTGGGATCCCTTTGAGTGTGAGGAGTTTTCCAACTACTTCAAGAATACATACTACTGCTTGAATCAAGTATTGGCGCACGGGTTTGATGCAAGGATACCAACTTCTTTTTTGGTAATGGTTATAGATATATAGAATTGGAATTCCAATAGGGGATTTGATTATGTTGCATATATTGTAGAACAGATGCATAAGGGGTTGATTGGTTTGAAGGATGGCAATGCCCCACTGGTTTTTCCTCACTATTATTTGTTAATGCAAATGATTCATTATGTTGAACAAGAGAAATGGAAGAAGAAGATTAAACTAAGGTATAAGGATGAGGAAGGAAATGATCTACCTATCCAAATGTGGACTCACATTTGGGACCAAAACTATCCACATTCAAATTATTTGACTTTATGCAATGTTATAAGGTTTGGTATTTTGGAGAGTATGGGTGTGGAGCCTCTTTATAGACTTTCAAGAGTCATCAGAGATATTATGTTCCCAAAGGATGGAGAAGGAGCACCATTGGAATGATTGGTTTTTGCATTCATAGTACACTTTAATTAGAGCCTATGGAGCCAAGGTTGAACCTCGCTGATTGCCACTATATTTGCCTGATAGGTTGGCATTCATGGAGTTAATGCAGCAATTAGATTTTATGGATAAGAAGAATTTTAGAGTTCCTAGAAAAGGTTTAGTGGTGACACCATAATGCACATTTGCTTATTTCAAGGCCACAACAAAAGAAGGTTATGAAAAAATTGGAATAATGTTGAATAACTTCAGGATGACAGTAGATGAGGTTTGAAATGTTGATCTAAAAGGTTTTGTGAATAATATGAAAAGAAATAAGGTTTTCTCTAGTTTCTCTCATAAAATTATATATATTGATGATGTGATAAAAAAAAAATTGACAACTAATGGAGCAGTGACATCAAGAAAGGAGGAGTGGACTTCCATTTGTGGTGTTAAGGAAGATATAATGAAGAGGAATGCATTTTGTGTCAATATGTATGATGAGATTCAGAACCCTTTTGAAAGGGCTATGAAAAAATTGAATGACTACTAGAATGGGGAGTTCAAGGTAAAGTTTAAAGAAGTTGCTGAAAAAACACAAGCCCTCTTGGAGCAACAACATGAAGTAATAGATATTCCAAATTAGCCTTTAGAGGTTAAAGGAGGAGATACTAAAATAATTGGGGAAGAGCAGTATGCAGAGCATGTGTTGGATGATGAGGATGTGGAGATGAGATTTCCTTCCCGTAAAATAAATGATGCTCTTGATTCTCATGTTCCCTAGGATAGAATTGTGAAATGGAAATATCATGAGGAAATTGATGATGATCCCTAGATCAGATCTTGTGATGAGTTTCTTGTCGACGATGCCTTTGTGTAGACTAAATAATTTAAGGAGTTCATCGTCCAAAAGAGAAGCAAATGCATAAAACAAAGAATTGAATAGGTTAGAGCTAGTGTAGACCCTTCTCAACAGGAAGAGGTAGAGAAAGCAGAACAAGAGAAGATAATGGTTGAGATAACAGCCATTACCCTTGTTGAAGCCAAAATAATTGTTAAGTAAATTTGAATAATGTTACTTCTAGTGTGCACTCTTACCTTTTCTATTGCACTTGATGCAATAAGGAAGGATCCTCAAGCCTCTATATTAGAAGAGCACTTTGACAACTGTGTGTTTGGCTCAGGTTTTAGTCCAAAATTGCATGCTCTTGCAATTTGGTCGATGGAACCTAACACTAGAAAACCTGAGGTTGTCAATTTTATTGAAGAAGTTATTGGTTCAGTTGTGGTGAAGAGGGCCATAGACATAACCCCAATCTAGGATACAAAGAAGATTGTACATGTTGCCATGCTAAGTGTTGATACTGCACAGATCTCACAAAAAAAATATAATGCATTGTTTAAAGGTTACAATATTCTTTTGGATGAGTGCAATAAAATGAGGGCCAAAACACAATCCTATTAGTGAATAAGAGAATTGTCTTCACCCTCCTCATCTTCTTCATATTTTTTAGCTCAGGATAGAGAGACCTTGGCATTAATATTTTAGAGTTTGAAGAAAGAGGTGCAAATAGAAATGGAAAATATCAAGAGAGCTATGGAGGAGACTGCCAAGGTGGTTGATGATATTTTTGATGATGTTTTTAAAGCACAGGTTTGCTAAGATAGTAAATAAGGCTGATAATATTTGGGATGTATACAAGAATCTTCATGAAGAAAATAAGAAGTATTTGCTAGTTCAACATACATTCCAAACTGATTGGAGCAAGTGGAGTACTAGGGCTGGAGCATTAAAAGAAATGATGCCTCAAATTGAAGAAGACCCTAAGGCTCCAACCAACATCCCTTCAATCTGTTACAGTAAATTGATTTGTTAAGTGCAATTGCAGCATTCCATGGAAAGTTAGGCATGCAATTACAAAATAAGATGAAAATGTTCAATGGTATTGAGGGGAATGGTATGCCCAACATATTAACTGATGAAGGTTAATTGAAGGAGTTTGTTGCATGGAAAGATGATTTGGGAGGCCTACTCCCACATTTCAATCAAATGCTCAGTCTCACTGATTACACCATGTTGAACCCATCTATTGATAATATGATAGGTATTGAAGTGAGGATGGACACAGTTTTCAAGGAGTCCTAGATATTGATTGATGCAAGAGATAACCAGCATAATACAAAGGTGTAGAAATTGTTAGACATGCAGTCTCCAATTGAGGAGTATAACACATGGCTCAAAAAATTTACAAATTGAGCCTTAGATGAAGTATTGAAAAATGTTATTATCTCCCAATCATGAACATTGATGAAAAATGTGCTAATGTGGATGGGGTCTGCTTCTCTCTCTTTTTATTATTTTCTTGTTTTAAAAGTTTTTTCTAACTAGACGTGCATGTGGAAGACATTTTTTCTCATGGAGAATATGTTATGGTGTTGCTACAATGACATGAAAGATGCCTTTTGGAAGGCGAGTTGACATTCTTCAATGAATGGAAATAAGTTTTGTCTTATATGTTTTCCCCCCCTCATCAAAATGCAAATGTAACTACTTGGAGAAGTTTTGAAATTCAAATTCAAATGAATGTCAAATGTAAAATGTGACTGTAAGTGTAATTTGGCCCAAATATTTTTTCTCCCATGTTCTATAAATGGTAATTCAAGGCCAATTGCATGTCTCTTTGGTTGGAAAAGGTTCTTGTTGGAAAGAGACACTGCACATATTTTCTAGTGTTATCATTAATGGCAACCCTTGTCAGCTAGTCGTTTCGCATATTGCAATTTTCTCATACCGACAGACAGATTGAAGATTAGTAGTTATCTGTTTAGTTAGAATAGAGCATCTGGTAACTTTGTGTCCTTCGATTCATATGCAGATTTTCTATTATCATTTTATGTTGTGGATCTTAGGGGCCATTATTTAGTGGATAATATGTGTTATCTATAAATCTTGGTGCCTTGTATCAATTTGGGTGGGAGTTAGAATGTCTAGTGAACTAATTTTTTGTTCATCAGTATTTGGAGCCCAAATTGGTGAATATGGTGTGTCACGGATATTTGAGGAGTTATTGTTTAAGTATTTTTGTGTTTGAAAATTTTTGTTTGTTCCCTCACTATGTTGTGGCTAACTCTTGTGGATACGCATTGAATATTATGGATGATTTGAGCCGACTATTTGTGAATATTTTCTTATTTTGTTGAAGTTGACATGTAGCAATTGAATTATTGGTGGCGGATATATATAAGTGATAGATTATATCATTTTGGTGTGTATTTGATGTGAGTTGATGTATGTTGTGAATGTTAGAAGGTCACTAGAGCGACTATGCACAATTTCACTTGTGCATTAAGGATTTTTGGTGTGAATTGAAGCAGAATAGAGTAGAAGAGCATAATCAGTCAGAAGGTCCTAAATTCAATTGTTGAGCCTAATCGGAATTGTAATCAGGCATTGGTAGATGTTGCTTTATCATTTCAAACTCTTTGGAAGTATTCTAAACTTTTGTAAGGAATTAAGCCTTTCATATTTTAAGCAGTGAGCTCTAGGAAATATGCCTGAATCCAAGTGCATTCTCATCTTGTAATCTTTTCTTTTGAGTATACTTAGAACAATATTGTGGATTAACCTCCACTGTGGTTTTTCCCCTAGAAGGGTTTCCGTGTAAAAAATCCCTATGTTATGGTGTTGTGGTTATTTTTCTTATCTGCATGCATTGTTATTTTGGTTGAATGTTATCAGCACTTTAATGATCAAATTAATAAAGTTAAAAATTGTGCAACACTAATTCACCCCCCCTCTTAGTGTTGCTTGATTCCAACAATTGGTATGAGATCTTAGTTCCCTAGAAGAAGCTTAAAATATTTGGGAAGATCTTGGAAAGTGTTTCAATGGATTCAAGTAGTCTTCAACAACAACTTATGGTGGCCCTAGATGATCTTGATCAAGAAAAATCTAAAGTCTGGGAATTACAAGCAAATCTCATGAATGCTAAGAGATTCATTGAGTCATTGAAAGAAAAAATAAATAAGTCCAAAGAGAAGAGAAGGGAACTATGTGATCAAATCAAGTAGGAAGACAGTAAACACATTGTAGATGAACAACTGAGTCAAACCCTAAAGGAAAAGATAGAAGAATGTGAAAATATTTTCGGGTATAATATTTAATTCAAAAGCATGAGATGGAATATATTATGATGAGGATGACTAAGGAAATTGAAGACGGGAAGAAAAATGAAGAAAAGATTGCCCAATACCTGAAAGATAAATCTAAAGAATGCAGTCGAATTACTGATGGATTCATTCAGTTGGAACTTGAGTTAGAAAAATCCAAACATAATGAGGAAGAGCTTGAAAAGAACATTGTTGATCTCAGAGATGAACTTGCTACACCAAATGAATTCGAGGAGAAGTTCAAGATTATCTCAATCAAGCTTGATGAACTAATTAAAATTCAAAGGACTGATGGTGACAAGCGAGGTCTTGGATATGAAGAAGGAGAAAGTTTTGGATCTGGAAAAGCACAAAGGAAATTGGATGAACAACACTGGAAGGTATCTAGTAAGACAACCTAATGCTCAAAGTTTTAATTGTATTTGTTATGTTTGCAATAAATTTGATCATATGGCAGCTCAATACAGAAGTAGAATGAATTCAAATGGTCCATCATTCTCTAATCAATGCTTTAATTGTAAAGAGTATGGTCATAAGTAAAATGAATGCAGAAATGTGATGAAAAACTTTTATAGGAATGTTAGATGTTATACATGCAATAGATTTGGTCATCTTGCTAACTAGTGCAGATCAAGAGAAAGATAGTGGAACAACTGGTCTGGACAAAGAAATATGGTGTGCTACTATTGCAACAAAACTGGTCATATTGCTAGATTTTATAGAAGAGGTTCGTTAAATTAGAGAAGAAACATGCAAAAAGATGAAAAAGGAAAAGGGAAAGTCAATAGAGATTAGATCAGGAAGCAGATGAAGAAGACATGGGTAAAGAAGAGTCCCTCTGTTGTAGGAAATGAGCCAACACCAGAATTAGCTTCTAGTAATTCTTCTAAGAATTAGGTTAAGGCCTCTGGCCTAGGGGGAACTGTCAGGAAAATCTTTCAAACCCCTACAGGAAATTGACATCAGAATGTGGATGAGTTCAGTGATTGTATTGATGATCTATAGATGTTATTGAACAAATTTATGCAAAATTGAAGGTCCACATAAGAGTTATCTTTTACATTATATGGAAACAGGGTATCTGAATGTGTTAGGGAAAAAGCATTTATTACATCAAAAGGTTAGGTGTACGAGTGATAAAAGGGTATGTGTAGGATCATGATGGGCCAAAAAGTGGCGATATGATGGGTATGTGTAGGATATGTGGCTAACAACTTTTTTTTTACCCAAAATTGATGAAACGAAAAGGGTTTTTAAAGGGGATTCTCAGCTTTTCCACCAATATAAATTATGCTTTACTTTGAATTTAATAAATAATTATTACTCATTTTCTATTTATATTATACTAAAGTCCTGATTGATAAGCTGATTGAAAAACATCTATAGCTTTCAAACGATATCACATTTTTTGAATTTGAAACATGTGTCACATTCTATGCTTTGCATAATGTAGGATTAAAAAAAGAAAAATTGAATTTTTGACAAAGTTAAGGTAGTTAGACATACGAGTTTTTATTATGTGTAAAAGTTTTAATAAAAATTTCATAATTAATTATTTACTTGGAAAAAAATTACAAAAAAATATGCATCACATTGAGACATGAGTCCTCTACTTATATCTAAAATCTTATAAAAAAATATTATCATTTTATTGTGGTAAGGGTGGTCAGAAAGACACCTATTTCTTATTTCTTCTCTGAAAGTTAAGTACTACTACATTGAAATTTCAAATTTTCACCAAATAGATTTTTTTTTTTTTAAATAAATTTAGTAGTTTAGATAACTTATTCAATTTTTTACGTTAATTTTCCTAACTCTAATTTTTCTAAATTTTTTGCCACTTAAGGGCCTATTTTTTCCATGATGATCTTGCACATACCCAAAAGGTTACTTCTATCTTTCATTTGTCACTTTGCATTTTGAGAAGAAGATGTTTGAAGAGCTCTAAAGCAAAATTTGGAAAAAATTGGCAAGAATTCAAGCATGAAGGTGATTCAAAGTTCAAACCCTAATCTAGCTAAAAGGTATTTTTTGGGAAAACTTGTAAAACTTTGAATTTGTGAAAATGGCTACTCCATTGGTAGTTGAAGTCAAGGATAGACCCCATCCAAAGTTTAAATGGAATCCTTTCAAGTCTATTGAGACCAAGCCATTAGGTGCATTTTTCATCTGTTTCATACAATGTTTTGCACATTGAATATATTAGGGCATACATTCATGCCAATATTGAGGAGTTAGGAAGCTCGCAGTTGCTAAATCTATATTCCAAACACATTGTTGGAGAGGATTTATGTGTTAAGTCCAAATTCAAAACCCTAGAGGAAAATAAATTCACGTAGATTGTGAAATTTCCCGTGTTTGATGAAAATGAATGGGCCTGGTACATCTTAAGTCAAGTTCATGCTGAATTCATGTGGTTGAATCAACCCTTCAAGATTACAAAAGAGGCTATATGTGTTGTTACAGGTTTAAATTCCTCTGGTGGATTAGCGATTTTGAAGTCTGTGAAAAATCAAATAGTCACTGATGTAACTGGTTCTATATTTGATAGAAGAGTGATGAAAATTGATAACATCATTGATGTGGGTGTGAAATTTTCCTCTATGGTCATTGGTTATAAGATATATCACTCCAGCCAAGAAAATTTTGTATCTGGTACAGTCATATATGCACCCTATCAAATGGTAAAGGAGAATGCAGAGTATGATTTGTGTGAATTGCTTTGAAGTCATCTTATGGAAAATCTTGGTAAGATTAAGAAAGACAAGAATAATTCCTTTAAATACGGTAATTTATTGCTATGATTGTTCTTTTATTTCATGGGTGAAATTCCAGGAGTAGGGAAGGTGCATTGGCAAAGCGATAAGCCTATTGCTATTCAGATTAGAGACATGTTATTTGGCCTTGGTGATTTGCAAGCCAGGAAAACTACAATCTGGGGATATCTCAAAAAAATTAGAATGAAATGAAAGCAAGGGAAATAATTCCCACTTGTATTGTGGAGAAGTATAAGGATACAATTTGTTTCATGGTGGATATTGTTCAGTGCTTGATGGAAGCGGAAAAACCTAGAACCATCTGGATTATGCCTATGGCCTATGAAGTTGAGGAGAGAATCTTGGAGCTATAGGCACAACATCTATTAAGTAAGCATGTGGATTCATCTGAAGAAAGGTTTGGAATAGATGCAGAGAAAAATATGCAAGTCCATGAGCAATTCAAGAAACCAATGATAGTCCAGAAAGTGAGGAAAGAAGTGGAAGTCTTCACAGAGAGCATGGGCATACCTATAGAAGCTATAAGAGAAGCAAGAAGGAAAAGAGAACAAGCTAAAAGTAAAAAAGGAAAAGAGCCTACTAAAATTGAATTTGCTAGTCTGACAGCATCCTCTAATCAAACTAGATCGACAAGGAGCTCAACACCCCTATTCGGTCATGCAAACAAGTCATCCCCTGCAAAAGCTCAGGTTAAGGTATCTGGTAAAAGGAAGAAGGATAAGAGCACAAGAGTGTATAAATTTGTTTTAGATGATGAAGAGACAAAATCTAATGAAGAAGTTAGAAAAATAAATCATATGAGCACCCCTGTAGCAACAACAGTCAAGCCCTCTAGTGAAGAGGAGAAAGCAAAGAGGAAGATGAACCCTGACAAACCAGGTATGTCAGTAGAGGAAGTTGAAAGAGGTATAATTAAGGATGGAAATATTAACCCCCTATGTGAAGTGTATGGTACCTTTGATATTGTTGGTCAAAGAGTCCTTGAGGAGGCTACAATAAAATATTCGAAAAATTTCAATATGACTCTTGTTGAGATAATGGCACAGTTGCCTAAGGAATTGTATGAAATTTTGGAGATGAGGAGAGTTAATGCTACAACTGAAGAAGAGAAGCTAAGAGAACATGTCCTTGTAAATTTAAGTCTGGTAATGTCTATTGAAGAAATGAAAGCAATTCTAAAAGAAGCAAAAAGAGAATTCAAAAGCAAAACAAGAATAAACAAGCTTATGTTGGGTAAAACTAAAGAAGTAGAAAAAGAAACAGAAAGCATTCTGAAGAAAATTCTATTAAAGAACATAATTGATGTTGTTTCTGAAGAAGAGAATGTGGAAGACATTTCATCTGGTCCGGTAAATGAATAGGTTACAATTGAGGACACTCAGATTCCTCCTCATGTACATATTGCAAAAGAACCTATGGATATTGAAGCTCCCAAAATTGTGTCGATTGGAGAAAAGGAGATATCAGTTGAAGAAATTGAAGCTCCAAATGACAAAAAAAAGTTTGTGGTTGTGGAAACAATAGTTGAGGAAAAGAAGGTTGAAGTCAAGGGAGTTCTAGTGGAAGCAAGAGACACTGTAGAGGAAGTGAAGAAGTTTCTAGAAGAGAAAAAGGAATAATTTGATCTTGAGTTGGGAGATGCTCCTATTCATTTGTCTACCTTGTCCCCAATTCATAAAATGAAACTCACATCATTTGCACAAGCTAAGGCTAGGGAAGAAATTTTGAAGTCTCACATTGAGGATAGTGAGTTATTGAATCTTGCATCTAGAATTTTGGAAAGATCATGCCTACTTATGTTATGGATCCATATGGTTCTTCCTCCGATGAGCTGAAGAAACTTGTAAATTTGGTAAGTACTCATTTTGAGTCACTTGAGAAGTCATCTTTGGTCAAAGTTCAGAAGGAATTTGATGCTAGGAAGATCAGTAGGTTGAAAGGATTGATAGTAAATGACAAATATCTATTAGCTACCTATGTGAAAAATGTTCAAAGAGCATTTTCAAAAGGTGGAAGGATTTATAAGTTGTGTTTGTCTTTGTCAAAACTTACTAAGGAAAATGAGAAGGTTAAGGATCATGAGAAAGAGTTAGCTAATATTTTTTATTCTTTTGATCCTTTAACTATTTTTGTTGGAGAACAATAAGGTCAAGTTATATCCTTACTTGAAAAAATAAAGAGTCTGAAGCGTGATAATGATAGAGTTGTGGAAAGAGCTGATGAACTTAGAGGGCTAATTGGTCCAAAGATGGAAACCATGTAGAATGCTTTGAAAGAAGCACAAGATGTTATGGTAGTTAGTGATACAGTGAGCCTTGAAGCTGCAGATGTGCAATATCACTCACTCTTTGGTCACATAACTATTCTAGGAAGTCTCAAGAAGTGTTGGGACACAAGCTTGAACTTGTTAAAGACTAATTTTGTAGATATCTTCAAGTTTGTGTAAGTTGTTTGAAACAAAGTTTGTACATATGAAGTTTGAAGTTTTTGTTTGTTTATAGGAGTTTTGGTGGATTCCCCATCTTTTCCAATGATGTCAGAGTGGGAGAATAGAATAGTGAAAAATGTATATTCATCTAAGGGGGAGTTGTAGTTTTGAGCTATGGATGAAGATCTTCTTGGAGTTTTGGGTGGTAGCGTATTTTTTTTGGTATTGATCTGACACAATCATTTTTCTCTAAGTGTTGTCATCAATGCCAAAGGGGGAGATTCTTGGAAAGAGACACTATACATTTTTTCTGGTGTTTTCATTGATGGAAAGCCTTGTTATCCATTCAATCCACGTATTGCAATTTTCTCATACCGGAAGACAGATTGAAGATCAGTAGTTATCTGTTTAGTTAGAACGGAGCATTAGGTAACTTTGTGTTCTTCAATTCATATGCAAATTTTTTGTTATTATTTTATGTTGTGGATCTCAAGGAGTATTGTTCAGTGGATAATATGTTTTATCTGTAAATCTTGGTGCCTCGTATCAATTTGGGTGGAAGTTAGAAGGTCTGGTGAACTAATTTTTTGTTCATCAGTATTTGGAGGTCGACTTGGTCAATATGGTGTGTCACGGATATTTGAGGAGTTACTATTTAAGTATTTTTGTGTTTGAACATTTTGGTTTGGGTCCTCACTATGTTGTGGCCGACTCTTGTGGATATGCATTGAATATTATGGATGATTTGAGCTGACTATTTGTGAATATTTTCTTATTTTGTTGAAGTCGACATGTAGCGATTAAATTCTTGGTGGTAGATATATATATATATAAGTGATTGATTATATCATTTTAGTGTGTGTTTGATGTGATTTGATGTATGTTGTGAATTTCAGAAGGTTAGTAGAGTAATTATGCACAATTTCACTTGTGCATTAAGGATTTTTGGTGTGAATTGAAGCAGAATAGAGCAGAAGAACAAAATCAGTCAGAAGGTCCTGAATTCAATTGTTGAGCCTAGAATTGGAACTATAATCGGGCATTGGTAGATACTACTTTATCAGTTCAAAATATTTGGAAGTATTCAAAACTTTTGTAAGGCAATAAACCTTTCATTTTTTGAGCAATGAGCTCTAGGCAGTGTGCCTGAATGCAAGTGTATTCTCATCTTGTAATATTTTCTTTTGAGAATACTCAAAACAATATTGTGGATTAAACTCCACCATGGTTCTTCCCCTAATAGGTTTTCCACGTAAAAAATACATGTGTTATGGTCTTGTGTTTATTTTTCTTATGTGCATGCATTTTTATTTTGCTTGAATGTTATCAACACTTTAATGATCAAATTAATAAAGTTAAAAATTGAACTACACTGATTCACCCCCCCTCGAGCAGTGTTGCTTCATTCCAATATTTTTGAACTCATTTAATGAGAATTTTGAAAATAAAGCACAAAGGAATAGAATAGTTTCGAGTCTTAGGCACGAATTCTAGTTTGTAATAGGCATAATGGTTTTACACTAGTAATGGCATTTGAATCAGAAATGAAAATTTTGGAAAAAATTCTCTCCTATGTATTTTGTCACATGAATTATGAATAAAATGATCAAGGATATTTTATTGGTCGTCAATCATTTTGGTTGAATGTGTGGTTTTTTCTCTGCTTTAATTAAAAAACCTAATTAAATGCTTTGATGACATCATAGGTTTATGTGATTAAGTATAAGGATTAATAATTAGTTTCTATTCTGGGATATCTTGAGTGGTTTTATTGTAAAGAAATATCCATAATAGTCTATAAATGCTAAGCCTAGTTGCTAATGTATTACAGTATACTATAAGTTTGAATCTGTCACCCATGGATAAAGCACTATTCTATTAATTTGGTAATATTTGATGTAATTGAGTCAGTCTTTCGTGTCAAAGAACAAACCCATATAGAAAATCATTTACACACCGTTAATTGTTCTAAAGTTTTATGGAGAATCATCCATTCCCTACTTTAGGTGCTCATTTGTTAAAGAATTACCTAGATTCTTTAGGATTTTCATCTAATTTGAAAATAATAGGAATGTATATATTATTCATAATTTTTTTGGTAATTTTTCACAAGAGTATCATTTAAAACATTGTAAGGATCACCGTCCTGGGTCTTGTAGAGCCTGAAGTGCAGAGGGAAAGCCTAGCAAGATTTCACCTAGTCGTTGGCCAATCCTCACCATTGTTGATCATTGAATTATGGAAAATTCATAGGAAATTGGTAAGATTAAGTTTGGTGAACTTAAAAAATAACCAACAATACTGATGCAAAGAATCTTTGGAACTCATGGATGAGTCAATAAGTGATTCAAATGTAGCATTAGATGATATAGGTGATGAGATATCAATGCAAGTCATTGAACTACATTGTTCATCCCTAAATGATAATGCATCACAAGATTTCTAAGTGAGACTAGATGATGTTTTTGCATGTGTTGGAACTAGATGTTTAGGTAAGGTAATATGAGGACTAAGAAGAATTTTTTCTATTTTCTAAATTTAATGAAACTGACACTCTTATGTAGTATGCCTTTTCATTTCAAAATATCTATATTTGATGTTCTATTTATTAGGAACATTATGAAAAATACTGAAACAGAAGGGATTTATTTCGAGAGACATGATCACATGAACCAGCAATCTGAAAAATAGAAAGACCAATATTGTCCCCTTGAACTAGACAAGCCGTGCAAGAAATATTAGTGTTGATTTTAGGCCCCTCAAAACAATGTGAAAGAAAATTTTACAAGTTTTAAAGACCAAATGCAAAAATATTTTTTGTATAACTATAGTGTAGGAAAATGTATCCCTTTACATTTTCACACTTTTTTGGGCCCTCCCTGCTAAAATTGGGCTTCTTTATGCCTTATTTCGTCCTATTTTGCATCCACAAGCCTTATTTAATGCATCTTTCTATGGATAATCCCAACACTTAATAATTGGAAAATCATGATCTTCAATGTTTGAGGTTGTGTGTTCTAGATCTAGTGATTTGGGACTCATATGCCACATTGGGCGTATGGGTCCCACCTAGGTCTCGGGGCCTAATTTTAAACATTCATTAAACAAGACATTTCTTGGAGTTTGTGTCATGTGTTTAAGATAGTGGGACTCATATTCCCAAGGTGGCGTATAAGTCACACTATAACCAGAACCTATTTTGAATCAAATTCTTGGTGGGATTTTATTATCCCAGATATGATATCGGCTTGTTGTGTTGTAATTTTAGGAAATTTGGCATAAACAAGTATAAATACAAGGTTATTTCACTTAGTTTCACCTAGCAATTTTGAGTCAAGGATCCTAAGATTTCACAAGAGCATTATAGATTATTCAATAGTATTCAAGAAAGCATTCAAGGGTAGATTTGTAGAAGATTATTGCAGCCATCAAGATCCATATTATCATGTCAAAGATTTAGTGCATCATGCAAGTTCTTGAGCCAATATATTGATGTAGCATTCAAGATCTAATCAAGTGTTCAATCCATTATCGTATTCAAGTTTCATGATCAAGATCTACACACATTGAGGCCACTTCATGCTAACTTTTATATTTTCAATCCAAGGTTTCATTTCAAGGTTTAATTACCAAAGTTGTCATAAGTTGTCAAGGCTCACGGAAATTCAGATCTGGAGCAAGATATCCAACTTATTTACATGAAATTAGTGGGAAAGTGCTTGTTTAATCCATCTTCAGAGGCTCACAAAGTTTCAGTTCAAAAAAATTCTCCTAGGACACTTGTCACTTTTTGGGGACAATTTGCAACTGTCTGGTCGTATGAGTCCCAATATACCCGATTTTGCTAGTTTTCTGTAGATCTTGAACAATCATCAAAAGATTCCAAATCTTTCCTGGATTCTTGTAGCAAGACTAAATTTCCCTACCTAGTGTATGAGTCCCAATACACTTCAAAAAATAGAATTTCAGTTTTGTAGACCTTATTTGGATTCCATCATTCTTCTAGGTACGCTTCTATTTCATTCTCTTTTGTTAATTTTATTTTATGCTTTCAAGTTTCTAGGGTTTTGTGCATGAGTGTTTGCATTCCTCCTTTGAAAGTTTGTTTTAATGGTGAGCCCTCATTTAATCACAAAAGGAAACCCCCTATTCCTTCCCTCAATTGAATCACTTGGTTGAGAGATCTTAGTTTCCTAATGAACTAAATTGTGAAATAGGTCCCAAAGTTCCATCTCCCATAAAGGTGGACACCCCTATTTCCTTTGGTTCATTTTGGTGAACCCAACCTTTGGACCCTTGAATTTCTAATTTGGAGAATATTATAAGTCCTAGATCTAGGTTGCATTATCTTTTCATTATATTTTCATTAACTGAATTGTATTTAGGGCTTCTAAATCTTGCATTAGTGAAAAGTGCATATAGGTTGCATTTTTGCATCTTGTATCATTCAATTTCATTGAAAATCTATAATTGCAAACAATCAAGTCAACATACAAACTAGAAACATTAAAATCAACTAAAAATTTGTTAATTTACATTTTAAAAACCTAATCAAGACTCATTCACGCATCTGGGTGATTTTTTCCATGTACAGGTCTTTTCTCCTAAATTCTAGGTATTTTGTGTTGTATGTTTTCACTATCTAAAACTGTCAAAAGCCCTAAGTGGGACTCATACACCCGACTAGGCAAATGAGACCTTGGAGGTGTACAAAAACTAACTAATTAAGCTTTTTGGTGATTTCCTATACTTCCTAGGCTTGCTGGTAACCTATAGTATCAGTCTGGAAAGTTTTGGGAACTTTTGTTTTATGCATCCAAGTCAAAATCATCCATTTAGTGTAGTCATTTTTTAATCCTTCTTAAATCATTTAAGTAGCAAAAACCATCAAATCTGAAAATGTTTACATTTCTAAAAAAATTCATAATATGGATAAAAGTACTTTTCACTTTTGCATACACAATGTTTACATTCATGAAACTTTGCATAAGTTTGATAATTTAAGTTCTTTTCACTTTTGGATACGCATTGTTTACATTATTAAATCTTTGCATAAATTGGATTTAAAAGTAGTTTTCATCTTTGGATATACATTTTTTACATTCTTGAAGCATTGCATAAGATGGTTAGAAGTAATTTTCATTTTTGGTCAAACAATGTTAGTATCGTATCTTTCTATGCATTCTAAGAAAATGTCCATCTCTCCCACTTATGAGAATGTGTCAACGAAAGAAAATAAAATAGTGGATAATCATGATAATAAAATTTGTTCTTCTCCTACTATCTCTCATATTTGTGATGAAGATATTTTGGTGTTAGAAGATAAAATCAAAGAGATTTATGAGATTCCTATTTGTTTATCTTCTCCTACTAAGTAAAACATCATTGAAAAAGAGGATACCATCATTGATAAGCAAGATAATCCAACAATAGATGACTCCCCTACTTGTGATGAAGTTATTTTAGAGGAAACAACCTTTGAATTTCATGAACATCTAGTTTTTTTCTCTCCTAAAAACTCTCCTACTAGGGAAGATATCATGGTGCAAGAAAATGACAACATTGACAATAGTGATATAGCTTCCTTAGATGAAGATGATGAAGTGACATTAGACTCTCCTTCACTAGGAAATCATAAAAAATAAAGATAAATATTATGAGGTTATGCCCATTATATATCCCTTGAAGTACTCTCCTAATCCTAAACGTATCCTTTACCCACCCTCAAACCAACCACAAACTCAAAAAAAACTCGTCCTCATCCTCGAACCACTTAAGAATAATGTTTCATTGCAATCAAATTATAATAATGTTGCTCATACTTATAACACTGGAAACAATCTGCAAGCAAGACAAACAACTCCAACATACCTCCCATTACCTCAACCTATCTTGCCTAGTGCCTCTCGTTTGCCTTTACATAATGGAAAGGAGTATAATCTTGTTGAACAACTAAAGAATACTCTTGCTAAGATATCATTATGGGACCTTATCTGAGCCTCACCTAGTTACCATAACATGCTTCAAAATTCCTTACAACAAGTTGTGGTCACTCCTAGTGCACAACCAAATGACAAAGCAACCATAATTCAAGGAATGGATGAAAACATTATTTTCCACCAAAGTGAGTTACCTTCGTTAGAAAAGAAAAAACAAAATAAAGCTTTCATGATAATAGCTCAACATAATCCGATTGGGATAAAGAGGACCCTTGTTGACAATGGTTTTTCCCTTAATATATGTAGCGTAAACCTTTTCGACAAGATTAAAGCAGAAAAAATCCAAATACAACTAGATTCTTTATCTATTCATGGGTTTGATAACATAGAAAATAAACCACTTGGTGTGATTACATTGCATATTAAAGTTGGAAAGGTTACATTACAAACTCCTATCCATGTTATGCCTCATGATCTTTCATATAATATTCCCTTAGGTAGACCATGGATTCATGAGATGCATGTGGTACCTTCAACTCTTTATCATATCATGAAGTATGTCTACAACAATAAAGTGTATACAATAAAGGTTGACCCTGAACCAAAAATTTGTTTGAACATTGAGAAAAACAAGGAAAATCCTTTAGAAAGATTGAAACCAACTATAAAAGTTGTTATTGGAAGATGATTGGGGTTCCTTGGATTTCACACCTAGATTTGATGGGAAACCGAAGATCATAACAAAAAAGCATGAAAAAATGGTAATTTCAATACACAATTTGAAAGCATCCACCTCAACCACTTTAGAAGAAGAAAATTACACAACAAACTTTTATGAAACTGATTATGAGCAACCACTAAATCCAAAATAAAATAAAAAGCTTTATGGAAGAGATCATGAACTTATGAAACAACTTGGGTATAGTTGAAAAGGATTTGGTGTTAGACAACAAGGTATATGTGTCCCTATAGAGCCTAATACACAAGGAATGACTAACGGTATTTTTTATTGCCCTTCAAAAGAAACAAAAGCATCAAAAAGACCTTCACTTAGTATCAACACTCTTACAAAATGTGGACACTGAAAATGTAACCCTTCTACTTTTTTATGTCTCGTTTGGGCCCTCCTTGTGATTTTGGCTTAATTGTGCCTTCATTTAATGTTGCAATGTGGATAACACATTCACATTAGGTCTTGGGACCTTTTAAACTAATAGGATTAGAGTGACTCCTTACTTAAGTGTTGTAAAGTGTTGTAACACACTTTCACACTTTTCTAGGGTCTTGTTAATGTATTTCACTTAAATAGCCTCTATTTATCATTTACCAAACCTTATTTTAAAGTGTTGTAAAGTGTTATAACAAACTTTCACACTTTTATAGGTTTTTCATTAATATTTGGACCTTCTTATGATTTAATTGGCCCTATTTTACATCTGAAGGCCTTACTTATGAGTATTTTTTAGAATAAACCTGTTAAACATCATTTAAAACACTTAAATCTTGAAACCCACTTCAAATACCTAAGGTGGGATCCATTCACCATTTTGCACGAAGGAGTCCCCTTAGGTGGGACCCATTCACCCAAAGTGGCGAATGAGTCCCCTTTGGCACAAAATTCAAAATTATAGCGAGTTTTTATTTTCTAAGATCTAAGGTCAGCCTGTGATGTATTTTTGGGAATTATTGCATAATAAAGTATAAATATAAGGTTTTTCTACTCATTTCACCACCAATATCTCAATCAATCCAATAAGAAATCAAGTAATTTAGCATTCAAGCATTTTGTTTACAAGAGCATTCAAGCACTTTGGAGCCATTACTTGCATGTTTGCAACATTCTACTTCAAGGGTTTGGTGAGTTACAACATCATTACTTGTCCATTCATCATTCTCCATTCTATTTCATTTCATTTCATTTCAAGGGTTTGATTACCAACAAGGGGTTTGACCCAAACAAACCTCTATTCACTAACCCCTCAACAATTTTTCCCTCTTTGCATGTGATTTGCAGGTTTAGGTTACAAATTTATGAAATAGCGAGATTGGAAAAGTTTCCATCAAGTTGTCAAAATAATTAAAAAATTTCAAAACCCTAGGAGAAGTGATAGAACCAAGGTTGGATTGATATAATCACAATCTCAATGCTCTGGGTCTCACTTTAGATAACCCCTGGTGTTGCTGCCTCCACCAAACCTATAGGTTCCCAAAACAATTAGGCACCCATGTTCTTTGCTTCCAACCCTACTATCAATGTCCCAAAACGTTCATTAAGCCTAAATCAAGCATTTCTTGATGCTTCTTTTCCTCTCTTCTCTAACTAGCCCCTTAATCAACTTAAAGACCAGTTCCACTCCATCCACTTTCAAAACTAGTTTGGAAGGGTGTGTTCAGACTACAATAGCTTCAAAAAAACATCAGGAAAGGTCTTTGCCTAGTCACCATACTCAGGTTTTCCATTGCTAGCATAAAGTCACAGTTTCAGATTTTGGGGCAGGGTTACAAGTCTTGGCCCTTTTAGCCCCACACACAAGGAAACTACTTATATTTCCTCTTCCTTTTTAAACTGAACTTAGCTCCCTTCTGTCACTCAGAGTCTTTTTCCAATTTCCACCAGGTTCTTAGGGTTTGGGACCCTTCTCTGCTGCACACAAGCACAACTTAGCTTTATTTCATAAAAGAGGGTTTAAGTCATTCTTGGTTTGTTTTTTTTTTTTCCAGTCTTAAATACACTGGTAAAAGCTCTGCCCACACTCCTACACTTGTTCCATGGCTTCATGTACTCGCCACCCACCTTGGTCTGTAACAAAATGAACACCCCTGCCACACAAACATAAGTTACTGCTATCTTTTCCCAACCGGGCCTTCTAGCTCGCCTAGGGACAGCTTTCCATCAAGGAAACAGAACTTCTATGCTTTCCTACAACTAACCTATTTACAGACAAGGATCTTGGCCACCTTCCCAACGTGCCCATGTTGCTGGCACAGAAAAAAAACGTGGCCTAAGACCCCATTTTCACTACTTTCAGCCAAAACAGAAATAAGAAACAAAAACCAAAAAAATGTACAAGAATAAAGAAAACGATGGATTTCCTGACTAATACGCCACTAGACTGATATAAAGAGCTTCTTCACAAACTGGACAAGTCAACAAAATCTTAACATAAATCCCCTGTTTGCTGTTTCCAACGCAATAAAAGAAAATCTATAGTTTTCACATCAAAAAAAAGGAAAGAAAAACGTGGTTCCTCTTCTTTTTCACAAAAACTTCCTATTCAAATTAACATCCATCCTCTCAACAAGTCGAGAGCTTCCTTTTGCATCATGAGAAAACGGTTAGGTTTTCTGTTTCGGGCTCAAAAATGATAAAAAACAGTTCGCGTTTGAAAACACGCTGTGGTTTGCAAACAGAACCAAAACCTAAGGAAATGCCTACAAAACGAGTTCCCAATTTATTTTAATTTTACCAAAGCAGTAAAAAGGTCCCCTTACACCTTAACAATGGTGTTTTAGACCTTTACAAAACAAAACAAAAATATTAAAAGCAATACATTAAAATTTTCTTGTTTTTAAGGTAGGTGCTCCTGCACCATTCTCCCCCTCTCAGCACAAAGACGAAGAACTGGAAGGTGGTATAAGTTTCAGGTCAATTCCAAGCTTCTTGAATTGATCCTCTTGTACCCATGTAGCCTTTGAGTCAGGTTTGCTCTTCCACTTGATAAGGTGCTCCATGTATACCTTATTCCTTGTTGCTTTTTTCACCCTGGACTCCAAGACCTTCTCTGCCTGAGCTTTCTCTTGACTTGGAAGGGGTATATTACTGATATCTTGAAATATTTCCTAACTGTTCTGAACTTCATCATTGACTATACCCTTGTACCTGATCAAATCAGCAACGTTGAAGACTGGAGATATGCCCAAATCCAATGGAAGTTCCACCTTGTATGCATTCTTTCCATACTTAGCTATCACCTTGCATGGTCCTACCCATTTCATTTGCAACTTGGTGGACATCCCCTTCTGCAATCTAGATTTTTTGAGGTGAACCATCACATAATCACCCACTTGAAATTGCACATCTCTCCTTGACTCATCAACTTTGTCCTTCAACTTTTGTGTTGCTGCTGTGATTCTTTTCTTAACCTGCTCATGAATCTCCTTCATGGTTTGAGTGAAGTCTTCTGCATGTCCACTCTTATTCTCCATTGTTCCAAGGTCTCTAAGCTCACAAATTCCCCTTGGATGCATCCCATACACAACTTCAAATGGGCTTTTTCCTGTAGTTCTGTTCACACTATCATTGTATGCATATTCCGCTTGGGAAATCGCCATATCCTAGGTCTATCCATATTCATTTGTCAAGCACCTCAATAGGTTACCTAACACTCTGTTAACCACCTCGGTTTGACCATCGGTCTGAGGATGGTAAGCTGATCCAAATGACAAATTAGTTCCCAATCTGCTCCATAGTGTTTTCCAAAAATGGCTCATGAACTTCACATCCCTGTCAGAAACAATACTCAATGGCAATCCATGGATTCTCACAACTTCCCTGAAGAATAGATGGGAAATATAGCTTGCATCGTGTGTGGTCTTGCAAGGAATAAAGTGACTCATCTTGCTAAATCTGTCCACAACTACAAAAACACTGTCAAAACCAGATTTAGTCTTGGGAAGACCCACCACAAAATCCATGCTCACACATTCCCATGGTCTGTTCGGAATAGGCAAGGGCTGATATAACCCAGCATTGCTAGCTCCCCCTTTGGCTCTTATGCAAACAACACACTATTCAACATACTTTGTGACATCTCGTGCTAACTTAGGCCAATAGTAAAACCTTTGTACCAGCTCCAAAGTTTTGTTAATACCAAAATGCCCACTAAGACTGCCATTGTGTTTCTCTTGGATCAGATTTTCCTTCATTGATCCTCTTGGGACACACAACAGATTACCCTTGAATAACAACCCATTTTGCAATGTATACTCAGCATATTGACTGTGAAAATGATTTGCAAAGTCTGAACATACCTTGTAGGCTTCGGAAAAGTCTTCGTCATCACCATAGAGATCCTTAAAACTTTCCAATCCTATGCTTTTCAACTGTATCTCTTGGACTGTCAACATCCTCCTGCTTAATGCATCTGCCACTTTGTTTTTCTATCCCTTCTTGTGCTTAATGGTAAATGTGAAAGCTTGAATATACTCCATCCATTTCAAGTGTCTATTGCTTAACTTCTCTTGGGTATTGATGTAACTGAGTGCCTAGTTATCCGTGAAGACCACAAACTCTTTGGGCAATAAATAATGCCTCCATTTCCTAAGGGACTGCACTAAAGCATAAAGTTCCAGATCATAGGTTGAGTATTTTTGTTTGGCTTCATTGAGTTTTTCACTAAAGAAGGCTACAGGCCTACCTTCTTGACTAAGGACTCCTCCTACTGCTACTCCACTTGCATCACACTCATCTGTAAACAATTTATCAAAACTAGGCAATAACAAGATAGGTTGTGTTGCCACTTCTTTTTTCAACTTTTCAAACCCTTTATCAGCCTCTAAAGTTCACTTAAACTTTGTTTTCTGACCATCCTTGATTGTATCTAACACTGGTGCACATATACCACTAAAAATCCTTATAAACTTCCTATAAAACTGAGCCAAACCATGAAAACTTCTTACCTCAGTTGTTGTAGTTGGTGTAGGCCAGTTTAGGATAGCTTCCACCTTACTTGGATCCATCTTCAGCATTCCTTGGGATACCACAAAACCTAGATACACAAGCTCTTGTTTGAAGAACTCACACTTCTCAAGGTTGATTGCCAACTGTTCTTCTTGCAACCTTTTGAGCACCATCTCTACATGCTTCAAATGCTCTTCTGCTGTCTTACTGAAAATCAGTATGTCATCCAAGTAAACTACCACAAAAATCCATGTGAAATCTTTAAGCACCTCATTCATTAGTCTCATGAACGTGCTAGGGGCATTTGAGAGGCCAAATGGCATCACTTTCCACTCATATAAACCATCGTTTGTCTTAAAAGTTGTCTTCCATTCATCACCTTCCTTAATTCTGATTTGGTGATACCCGCTCTTAAGATCTAGCTTAGTGTAAAATTTTGCACCTCCAAGGCAATCCAATAAATCTTCAATCCTAGGTATTGGAAATCTATACCTAATTGTGATTCTATTTATTGCTCTAGAATCAGTACAAAGTCTCCATTTACCTCCTTTTTTTGTTGCCAAAACAACTGGGACTGCACATGGACTAATACTTTTTTGAATTAGACCTTGACTCAGCAACTCTTCCACTTGTCTTGCCACCTCTTTGTTCTGCTCAGGGGTCAGTTTGTATGCTGCTTTGTTAGGAAATGAGGCTCCAGGTATGAATTCAATTTGATGACTTATTGCTCTCCTGGGTGGTAGAGTGGATGGTATTCCATCACTCACAATGCTCTTGTATTTGTCAAGCAAGTTTTGGACTGCTGCTAGTAACACTGTCCTTTCAGCCTTTTCCTCTTCTTTGGGTTGCATCATGATCACATACCCTTCATTCCCTTGATGTAGATCCTTGAAGAACTCCTTGCCACTGCTCAACATAATGTTTGGAACCTTAGATTGCCCTTCATCTTCCTCAATCAATGATTGCAGCTTCAAGGTTCTTCCATCCTTCGTGAATTCTATGGTATTCTCCTTCCCATGATATACAACACCTCTATCATATTGCCATGGCCTGCCAAGAAGAAGATGGCATGCATCCATTGGTAGCACATCACAAATCAGCTTGTCTTTGTAGCCTCCTATTGAAAATTCTACTATAACCTGCTCATTCACTAAGACACTCTGCCCTTTGTTCAACCATGTGACTTTGTAAGGATTGGCATGAGGTACCTTCTGCAATTTTAACTTATTTACTGCCTCCTCAGAGATGATATTGTCCGTAGAACCAGAATCTATAATAACCTTGCATACCTTTCCCAATATCTTGCACCTTGCTCTAAACAAAGCTCTCCTTTGCTTGGGTTCTTCCTTGACCGGTTGTCTGATCAGCACTCTATTAAACATCATATTTTCACCTACTTCTGATTCTATGTGACTGATCTCAGGTGTCTTTACACTCATGGTGTCCTCTTGTGCAAAAGCTACTCTTTTCTCATTGCTAGATGAAGCTTTCTCCGGGCATCTATAAGCTGGAAGGCCTAGCTGATTATAGTTAGAACATTTCATGGTGGCAAAGTAAGAGTTACCTCTGCCTGCTCCTCTACCTCTGTTTGAACCCCCTTGAGGTCCTCTTCCTCTATTAAAACCTCCTCTTGATGAGTTTTCACCTCCATGCTCAGTAAGCTTTGATTCACCTTGGCTCCTTTGGTCACCACCTCTTCCTTGGTAACCTCCACGCTGTCCTTTTTGATCTCTGCCTCTTCCTCTGCCCTTAGAGGACTGATCATGCTTCCTTTTATTCCTCTCTTCAATCTTGATAGCTAGCTGATAGCATTGGTGGACTGTCTTGGGGCTGAGAAAAGCCATCTCTTCCTGTATATTCCACTTCAATCCGTTGAGGTATCTAGCCACTTTTAGGCTCTCATCTTCTGCCACATTTGATCTCAAACAAAGTTTCTGAAACTCTTCCGTGTAGGTGTTTACATCTTGGTCTTTTTGTCTTAAACTCTGCCTTTTCTTGTGGAGTTGAATTTCATAGTCATCGGGCATATAGGCTTCTTTCACTTTTGCAACCATTCCTTTCCAGGTTGATATAGGCTGCTTACCTTGTTTCTCCCTTTCAGTTTGAATAAACTTCCACCAAGTTAACGCTAATCCTCTCAACCTTGACTTTGCAACCTTCACCTTCTGTGCTTCTGTAACTCCATCACATTCGAAGTGATTCTCCATGCCATCTATCCAGTCCAAGACCAGATCGGGATCCATCTTTCCATGGAATAGGGGTACACCCTCAAGTCCTTTTCCACTCAGGGCTTTTAATGCCTTCAAGAAAGGGTCCTCCTCCAAGACAAGGTCAGGTTCAGGGACTTTGTCCTCCTCTGCAACCTCTTCTTTTGGCACTTTGCCTTCCAGTTTCACCTTGTTCAATGCTGCTTCAAGCTGTTCTATTCTTTCCTTTAAAGATTTGTTATCCTCTTCTTGCTCTTCAACCATCTTGGCTAACTGTACGTTTGTCACCATCTTGGGCGGTTCACTTGATTCAACTTCCTCTGACATATAAATTGCTGCTTCTCAAATCTTTCACTGCTCTGATACCAATCTGATAGAACCAGGGTTGGATTGAGATAATCACAATCTCAATGCTCTGGGTCTCACTTTAGATAACCCCTGGTGTTGTTGCCTCCACCAAACCTATAGGTTCCCAAAACAATTAGGCACCCCTGGTCTTTGCTGCCAACCCTACTATCAATGTCCCAAAACGTTCATTAAGCCTAAATCAAGCATTTCTTGATGCTTCTTTTCCTCTCTGCTCTAACTAGCCCCTTAATCAACTTAAAGACCAGTTCCACTCCATCCACTTTCAAAACTAGTTTGGCAGGGTGTGTTCAGACTACAATAGCTTCAAAAAAACATCAGGAAAGGTCTTTGCCTAATCACCATACTCAGGTTTTCCATTGCTAGCATAAAGTCACAGTTTTAGATTTTGGGGCAGGGTTACAAGTCTTGGCCCTTTTAGCCCCACACACAAGGAAACTACTTATATTTCCTCTTCCTTTTTAAACTGAACTTAGCTCCCTTCTGTCACTCAGAGTCTTTTTCCAATTTCCACCAGGTTCTTAGGGTTTGGGACCCTTCTCTGCTGCACACAAGCACAACTTAGCTTTATTTCATAAAAGAGGGTTTAAGTCATTCTTGGTTTGTTTTTTTTTTTCTAGTCTTAAAAACACTGGTAAAAGCTCTGCCCACACTCCTACACCTATTTCATGGCTTCATGTACTCGCCACCCACCTTGTTCTGCAACAAAATGAACACCCCTGCCACACAAACATAAGTTACTGCTATCTTTTCCCAACCGGGCCTTCTAGCTCGCCTAGGGACAACTTTCCATCAAGGAAACAGAACTTCTATGCTTTCCTACAACTAACCTATTTACAGACAAGGATCTTGGCCACCTTCCCAACGTGCCCATGTTGCTGGCACAGAAAAAAAATGTGGCCTAAGACCCCATTTTCACTACTTTCAGCCAAAACAGAAATAAGAAACAAAAACCAAGAAAATGTACAAGAATAAAGAAAACAATGGATTTCCTAACTAATACGCCACTAGACTAATATAAAGAGCTTCTTCACAAACTGGAAAAGTCAACAAAATCTTAACATAAATCCCCTGTTTGTTGTTTCCAACGCAATAACAGAAAATCTATAGTTTTCACATCAAAAAAAAGGAAAGAAAAACGTGTTTCCTCTTCTTTTTCACAAAAACTGCCAATACAAATTAACATCCATCCTCTCAACAAGTCGAGAGCTTCCTTTTGCATCATGAGAAAATGGTTAGGTTTTCTGTTTCGGGCTCAAAAATGATAAAAAACAGTTCACGTTTGAAAACACGCTGTGTTTTGCAAACAGAACCAAAACCTAAGGAAACGCCTACAAAACGAGTTCCCAATTTATTTTAATTTTACCAAAGCAGTAAAAAGGTCCCCTTACACCTTATCAATGGTGTTTTAGACCTTTACAAAACAAAACAAAAATATTAAAAGCAATACATTAAAATTTTCTTGTTTTTAAGGTAGGTGCTCCTACACCAAGAAGCTTCTAAGAGAACACATGCGGTTTGAATTTGATAGTTCCAGACTTGGATCTAAACTAGGAGCAGAAGTATAGACCAAGAGCTACAGATTCCACTTTTGAATTTCTATAAATCTGGAAGTGGACTGATTCGCCATTAGTGGTGAATGATTCCCACTTCCTAGGCCTAAATCGGAATTATGTAGACCTGAGTACCCTTTTTCCCAAAACCTATTATGGCACAGCCTTGTCGAAGCAAGACTAAGTCGCCCAGCTTGGCGTATGAGTCCTAGTTGGGATCAATAGTGAACTATTTAGGATTCAAAAGCTCCTTTCCATCTCTCTCTAGTCTTTGGGTGCACACTTCTAATTTCATAAGTTTTTGTTACAGCCTACTTGCATTTCTAAGTCTTTTTGCATATCACATTGTGTTTTCAAACACCTTGCATTTCCCAAGTTTTGCATTAGTGGTGAACTCCTTTATTAGTTTTTAGCCTTGAGGACAATCCCCTTTGATATATTTCAATCTCATTTGCATTGAAATCTCAAGGTTTTGTTCTTGAATGTGAGCATTGTGAAATCAAATCCCTCTTCCTTCATTCTCCTTTTGGTGTGAACAAGGAAGTTGTGCATTCCATTTCCATTGTCCACACAAAATATTCCTCCAAGACAACTCTAACTTTGGCACATCTTGAACTAATAGATACTACATGTGGCAATATCTCATTAGATATGTGTGGACAATAAAAAATGTCCTAGTTTGTGAGCATCATTTTTCTTGGTCTTCATTTCTGCATAATTAAATAATTTTAATTATTTAATTATTCTTGATCGCATTCTTCTATTAATTAAATAATTTTTAATTATTTAATTAATTCACTTCTTGTTGGTATTGGCATGGTGTGATGGTTTAAAGGTGGCATTGTTGTTCTTGCCACCAAGGTTCAAACCCCATTGGGGTGGTATTGTTGAATGGTTGTATTCCAATTCATAGCTCTAATTCAAAAGTATTTACCCCTTGAATAAAAAAAAATCACTTCTTAGCTTTATTCTATATTGATCAATTAAATAAATTAATTGTGTCACTAATTCCCCCCTCTCCTTCAATAATTAAATAAAATATTATTTATTTAATTATTTTCTTATCATCATTTTGTCTATAGTTAAAATTAATTATTTAACTATTCACTTGTCCTCTAATTCCTCTTTGGTTAAATAATTTTGTTGAAATTATTTAATTATCCCCCAACCCTCTCTTTTATTAAATAAGTAATTCATTTTTTTAATATTTTTTGGTGAAAGTGGCAAGACACTAATATATTTTATTATATAATAAATAAAATTTACAAAAACTGGTTCCGGGGGGCATACTAGCAAGAAAGAACTAGTAAGAAAACTTCTGGTTATCACCCCTGAGCATGAAAAAGGTACAAAATATTTTTACAAAAAGAGTCGAAACAACAGGGTTTAGCATAGTTCCAAACTAACCTATGACACAACCTTAGACGACCTTCCCAAAAAAAAAAATAGCCCAACCTAGCAGAGAAATGATACAAAATGTTTAATAACCCAACCCATACATGGCGTCATAGATCCAAGCCATACAATTATAAATTTATTAAACATATAGACGAGCCTTACAAACAATTTCAAAAATATTCGACCCGACCCATTGGAGTATTTAAAATTCCACATATATAGACTTAATGCAAAATTCTGATTTTCCAAAAAAACATTTCATAAAGAGCCATAAAAATTAATGGTTGTTTCCCCCTGAAACTCTTTCATCCTGTGAATTTTCATCCATCCCTTTTGCATGTAGAGAGTTTGAAATAATTATATTACCAGCCCTTCAAGCATAATACTAAGAGCCCTGAGAAACAATGCAAGGAGGCGCATGACGTATAACCCTTGGAGAAGAAGGCCTATGACTGGAAGAATTAAGCCTTAATTGCAAGTCAAGCTACAAGTTTTGGTTAGAGAGTCATGGAGTGTAAGCTTGAAGAAAAGATAGAGCATAAACTGTCTTTGATTTCCAATTCCATCTAGCGTACAAACACTATGCTTATTTTTCCTTAATGCCCTCAACAAAATGTTCTCATTTCTATGTTGCAAAGCCAGTCGAATAGCATCAAAAATTTATTCAATGCCTTGAAATTTTTGCACCAATCTTCTGGGGAAAAGGCTGCCAAAAAACCTTCCCCATTGTAAAATTTATACTATTGAACAACTCAAAGAATAGAATTATCCATACAAAATTGAAACTTGATATAATTCCTTGCTAATTCCTCAATTTCATTCAAAGATTGCAGCAAAATCTAAAGCATTAGAAAGAAAGATAGAAATCACCTATGAAGGAAAGAGAAGATGGAGAGCACGAGGACTCATAACTTCTATCCCCAAGATGATACAGATACATTCCTCAACTCTTAAACAATCAATTCTGAACATAGAGTTCAAGATTTCCTGCGAAACATACTCTTCAATGGTTTTTTCCCACAGTTTAACTGGTAATGCAACTCTGTAATTCCAAGGGCAGAGCACGATTGCACCAGAAGTAATTCTTACAGACCCAATTTAGTAGCAATTTAATGTCAAAAAGTGTTATGTTGATGTGTTTTTTATGCACTTCTCAACACAGGCAGTGCGTAGGTGCACTACCTCTCTTGAAAGATAATCTTCCATAATCAGATTGCAAAACACTATCCCAAGGTCTCTAATGCCAGGTCTTGACAGTGCTTGGAATATCTCAGTTGTTTGATGTGATTTTCTGGAATCACAAGGTGGTCTTACGGATGAGTTACAAAGCATGGGAAGTTGGGTCTTGAAATGGAGTTCCTAAGATGGAGAAGTTGTTGTGCATTTGCTGTAGGTTCAAACAACAGTCTTGAACTCCATTTTTATCATTGGATTTAGCTTTACAATGTGCAATGAACCTTTCCTAAGGTACTCAAAAAAAAGAAAAAAGGGCAGGGAAGAGAGAAGGTTCCCGTATCTGAGACTAACGGTGAACAGTGATAATGGAGTTCCTGCAATGGATAGCTTCTTGGAAACAATATTTCACTTAACTAGAAATCTCACAGTCTCATGGAATTTGTGCTATCTTCTAAGGTCTGCAAATATTTTGTCTTTCATTCACCAGGTGCATGCATGAACAAAGATGAAAGTGTGGAGCAGCTTTGAATTTAAGTCCAGACTAACTTTACACAGCTATCTACCATCAACAAACAACAAAAAGTATGGACTAAGAAGGCATCTACACAGCAGAAATTTTCATAACCACATAATAGTATTTCTAAAATCTACCAAGGAAAGAATATAACTAACTAAAACAGCAATGAATATCTAAGCCAAGAATCTAACAATGGAGGTTGAATCAAGTAACATGTGAAGAAACTCAAGAAAATGCACCAAGTCAATGTATTTTCATTATAAATTTCTGCAGCATGTCTTTACAACAACTCAACTCTCTTTGCAAATGAGAGGAGACCCCTATTTATAGTGCCCCAAAAGTCAAATGAATGGCAAAGATTAACTCTCATTGTGTGGCCAAGATTCATTACAAAATAGGGTTTCACCAACCCTCAATAAATTACAATTTAAAATGCATCCTTGTCTTTTCCCTATTCTGTCATCTAGTGACGGCACTGTAGCCTTTTGTCTTTTAGCTGATTGTTGTTTTACTGTACCTACTCTTTAGGGAGCTCTTTATCATCAACAGGGTTCTCCTCCTGCTTTTTGGAGGCTGTGTATTCCATGAACTTCAGGATGACTGGCTGGATTTTGTCTACTTCAATGATCTCATACTGCAGCACTTGGTAGCTCCACTCTTTTGCATTATCCTCTAACCTCTTCCAGTCCTCATTGTATTTTGTGCCTTGGTCCCTGAATAGCTCTGATTGATCGAAGGCACGGGCAGTAAAACTCATGTACTCCACCGTTATTTCACTAGACATCCCATCCTCCATCTTCTTTTCAAAGTAAGGCTTCACCTTCTCTGGATCCATTTGCACTACGGGCATGTCATACTCCATCATCAGCTTGAGATAACGAGTGCATTCCACCCTGATTTCCCTGATCCACTCGATATCCGGATCCACTTTACTCATTATCTGTTCTAGCCTTTCCTTCATGTTGCCAAAGTCTCGCCACCACACATCCATCAACCAGTGATCGTCCTTGTTAAATGCAAGCTCCTTTTCCCATGTGGCTTCTGGCAACTAACGGATAGCCTCGATCTTTGGGAAGGTGGAGTCATATGCTATAGGGAAGTTAGTGCATAGCTTCTTTGTGCCCTCCAAAGATTGTTGCAGGTCCAAGAACTTGTTGGCTGTCCGAACAACCCGGCTAATTCCCATGTTTCTGACGTATAAGACTTGTCGGAACCAGTCCTCTGCAGTCTTTTCCAAGTTCTTTCTCCTTTCCATCTTATCAATCTGTTCCTTGGACAGCAGTTGGGGTGCATTTGTGGACGTGGTAGGTAGGTCATCCACTGAAGACCATTGCTGGATGTAATTTGTTAAAGCAGCCACCTATGTTTTGAGCTCATCTTTTGAAATCTTGTCCTGCTTTATCAAATGTACCACCGTGGCCACTGACTCCTCAAGATGCCCTACCTTTTTTTCTCTTGTGGCGGTCCCCAAGTTGATGGTAGAGATGTTGTAACTCACCCCAGCCTGGCCCACCATAGGCATTGCTATTTTCATAGCTTGAGACCCAGAAGCATCCATCGTTACCCTAGATCAGATCTTAGGCCTCTTTTCTTTCTTTGTTGTGATCTGAGCTCGAGCTAAGATAGCCTCTAGTCTTGTCCTCGGGTCCTTTAGTACGGGAGTTTTCCTTTCGAGCTATTTTTCTAACCATTCAAGCACAACAAACTTTCCCTTAGGTGACTCACGATCACCCTCGCCCCTCTCGGTCAAGGCTTCCATTCTCTTATCTTCTGAAACCCTCTCTTCCTCTTTGGCAACATTTCCTTCTTCTTCATCGGAGTCCTGGATGAACACAAGGCATTTAATAGGAGGCCTAGCAGATAATTGATGCAAGGGACTTTCTTTCTCTTCCATTTCCCCTCCTTTCTCTCTCTCAATTTTTATCAACCTCGTGCACATGTTCCTTGACCTACTCGATTTCGAGGCTCTTGTCTGCTTGAGCCTCACTCTCAGGTATATCTTCTTCTGGATTATCTTCTTGTTGCTGTCCTTTTCCAAGAGGTGACCTTTCTGCCTCCATCTCAGTGCCCTTCGGTTGTCGAGCTAGCTCTTCCTCAAGATCATCGTCGAAGGCTTGCACTATGACCTTACCACCAGCGTCGTCTTCCTCATCTCCGCTCTCTGAGGAACCAGTTCCTTCCTCTTCATAGGAAACTCTGTCAATAGTGTGATGTTCATACTTCAGGTGCTCGTGATATTCATCGGCCTCCTCTTCAAAGGGCTTTGAAGCCTCTTGTTCTAGCCTCTCCCACTCCTTAGAGATTAACATGGTGGCTTCCATAGCTAGTGGCCCTATCGGAGGTTGTGAAGGTTTGGCAGTAGCGAGGAACTGAGCTAAGGCTGCTTGAAGAGTGGGATCCATGAGGATCTGGGAGAGCTCAGAAGGGATATTCTGCATATGCTTTGAGAAGGCTTCAGGCAAGGTGGGAGCGGTCATTGGTGCAGCCACTGTAGGTTTTTGGAGTGACGTGGTGGGTGACATGGCAGTGGAGGAAGGAGGGGTAGTCATGGCATAGGAGGATTCAATTACAATCACAGGCTCGGTTGGGGGCGAAGGGGAAAAATGGACAGAGATGTCCACCGCCGGCGGGGATGTAGCGAATATAGCTAGAGAAGTAGATAATGGGGCAGCCAAAGCGGGGAGAGCTAAAACAGGTTTTATTTGATCAGTATCCTTTGCTTCTTCTTCTTAGATTAAGGGCTGCTCCGTGGTGTCATCTATTTTTTTAAGTCTTTTGGAGGGTGAGCCTCCTGTTTCTTTTCTTGTATAGACCTTAGGGTTAGGAGACTGTTCTATTTTTGTCTCCTTCTTGTTCTTAGACCTGGTGACTAGAGGAGACTTGGATGTCCCGCTGGTTGAAGTGTTGGCAACGACATCCTCCATGGCACTTGGCTCACTTTTGAGCCCTTCATAAGTCAAGATTACCCCCCGCTGTTTCATTTGGATCACTTGTATATCAACCCATTCCTTGGTACGGGCAAAGATTGGCTTTGTTATAATGTCGAGGTCATGGACCTCCTGCTCATCCCAGTCAATTGTTGGTAATGGAAAATTGGCGACTGCGGGGTACCTGGGGTCCATTATGGTGCTATTGTCTTCTTTGACTTGGTCTAGTATGGGAAATGGTTGAACCTTCCTTATAAAATGTGCAGTCATCCACATATAGTGCCTTGCATGTACCTCTTTATCATCTTGACAATCCCCCCAAAAGTCTTCAATGTGGTGGAGATGAGAAAACCCCGGTCCTAGTGCCTTCCTTATGTGCCCATATGGATCCATTAGAAGGCGAGCAGTGTATAGATGAACATGGTAATCCTTTAGTTCTTTCTCGGAGTTACCAGGACATTGGGAAGTTTGTAGCTTATACATGCCCTAGCCAAGAGTCATGGGATAAGAGATCCCTGCTATGTGTTTTCCATTGAAGATTGCATGTATGTGTTGGAGCTGCCGAGAAAGCTCCAATAGGATGATTCAGTCATTGGGGTATCGAGGAAATTTGTTTGGTCTTTCAGTGAAGCCTTGGGCGTGGATGTATGTGAACTTCGGGTATTGAATGAAGAGGAAGGCATATTGCTTCAAAAATTCCCTAGCACTATGGGAAACTCTCCTTTCAAAATCCCTGGCAATCATTCTGACAATATGGATGATGAAGGCGTTATTTACTCTGCAGTACTCCCTCTTGAAGTTTTGGTACTCGAGCTGGGGGTATTTGTCATAGGCTTTGAGTCTTCGACCCTGCTCCTAATCAGGTGCCACAAACAACCCATCGTACTGTCTCTGGTCGACCAAGGAGTATACGAGATATGCAGTCATATAAAAATTAGAACTCTTCTTCACATTGACGAACTGCTCATGGAAGCAGTTGCTTATTATACCTCCCCAATAAAATGTGGTCTTTGTGGTAACGTCTTCATTCCCACGAAGGATCTGCTCAACAAAGTACACCATCCACCCCTGAAAGAAGGCCACAGTAGGGAGGCCCATAACCCTACTTAGCATTATGACCAAATCATGGTAGTCTTCATAGAAATCACTGCAGAAGAGTTCATTAGGAACCTTCGTGGTGCTACCCCACTTTTCCTTGAGCCAATGCTGATTTATTAACTTCCTATAGCCTGTAGGGTTATCATCCCATGCCGCCTAGCACTCCTCAATGGTAGGCATTTCCATTTTTTGAAATGTGGGGATATGAAAGGTTTTTGTGATTCCTTCGGCCGACATGTCGGCGAGAATGCTACCGTCCCTCTCAACAATTGTTCTTGTATCTGGTTGATATGCCTACCAGCGGGCCATAACGAGCTCGGGGGCTACAAGAGATGGAGGAAAGCCTGGTGCCTTTACTATTCTGCTTTGTCTTATCAGTCTTGCATTCTTGGTCGTTGGATTGACCCTAACGCTTTGTGTAAATTTGTCAATATTGACATGCCCTATGTTGGTGTCAGTGATTTCTTTCCAGTCTGTGGTAACCTTTTAGTGCAGAGGCTCGCCTTGGAATTGGTATTTCATTTGGTCTTTGTCTTCTTTCCCTCGAGGATTTTTTCCTGACTTCTTTCCTTTGTCCTTTTCGACAGTTGCCCCTGAAGGTCCCGCACCCGATTGCATATATTTTGCAAGCAAAGGCGTAGTCAGTGCAATTGAGCACGAGAATTTTTATGTTAGTTGACATCCCAAAGATGAAATCCATTTTAAATAATCTATCAAGCATAAAATGATACTCTTATCTTCCAATGTCATTGGTCTTTTGATTGAGGGCTTTGGGACAATCTGGGCCTAGAGGGTCAGACTTCCCTAGTAGGAATGTTGTTTGGAAAGGCGAATGGGGCGGAATGATCTGCGAGATTCTTTCCGATCAAATTTTGATAATTTAAAAGGTTCGCAATGGAGAGGACCAAAATTAATCATGTGGGTCGAGATTAGATTTCAAATTTGGGCTTATTTGGATCAATTTAGGAGCATCCGGAGGTCCAAGGCCGGAAAGCCGTCCGGAGATGGTTGTTTGCAACGGCCAAGCAGAAACGGAGTTCCGGAGACAAAACTTCGGGGTCTAGGGCCCGGCAGATCGAATGGCGGTCAGTAGTTTTTGACTTTCAAGTGATCAGGCCCAAGGGACCGAGATGTCATGGCACTTTCGCCGTTCAAGACGGCGATCATCAGACAAAAGTCTGAAGGAGGCAACCCGGCGGACCAGACCCAAGAAGGGAAAAAAATGTCAATCCATTTTCAGTTTTCATCAGGCGGATGGAATTCTCTTGCAGACACCTGATCGGCGAGACATTGATCATCGGAGTGAAGTCATGGCGAACGTTTCATGTCTCACTGACCAGCAATAGGGAAAAGGAAAATTGGCAGAAGGTTTTCTCCTGTGTGAGGTCTCACCGACTTCCTCAGGTCTTACCAACGACTGCAGAACAAACAACCATGTTGGAAAGAGATCTGAGGCAGAGAGATGTCTTGGCGAGATACTTTAGTCTCGCCGACTGATGGAAAAAAAGGCACATCGGTGAGACTCTTTCATCGATGTAATGTCTCAGCAAATTCTCAATGTCTTACCAACTGCCAAAAGGAGGACCAGACCCGGCATCAGCGTCGAATGTTGGATTTTGATTTTGAGACTCACGGGGATCAAGACGGCAGAGCCCAGACCTTGGGAAGGCGGGCAAGTTTTTCCATTTTTAGCGGCGAAGATGGGACGGACTCCCGGACGGCGGAGCCCAATGTGGTCAAGGACGTTTAGAGTTCAGAGTGGGATCCCCAGCGGCGAATGGAGTCTCAGGGTCTGGCGGGCAGAAAGATGTCAAGCGTTTGTTGTCAAGAACGGCGAAGACCATGTGCAATCCCGAGGACGGAAGTCCGAGAACCAGGACCCAGCAGACTGGAGGGCAGTCGTGAAGTTTTGAAAGTAGACGGTGATTGGGAGTGCGGAACCCGAGGACTGGGAGGACGAGACCCTTTCACCGTCAGAGAATGGTAGGAGAGGAGCAGAAATCTGGACGTGGAAGCCTGAAGGCCCGGGCCCGGGAGGTCAAAACGAAGGTCACTTCTCACCCTCAAAACTCAAGTTCGAGATGCCAGACAGCGAACTGCCAACGAAAGTCCGGGGTTCTGGGCCTAGGGAATGAGGGAGCCATTTTGAAATTTTTGATTTTTTCGCTAAGTCTCAGCTGGTGAAGGGAGCATCCGGGCCCGAGGGGTGCGAATGCCCCTGTGAAGAATGGTCGCACGGGGATAAAGCTCTGGATCAACCCTGAGGGAACCACAGGGGCCTTTTCAATTTTTAGGGACATGGGTTTTGTTCGTTGTGCCATATTTCATCATTCTCATGTCCTTTTGATCATTCTTGTTCATTTTAAGCTTTAAAAATCATGAAAACATTGTTCGGGAGGGTGGACGGAAAACCTACCTCGAACACTCAATGTGGGGAGGTGTGGAATCTACTCACGATCGGAAAATGACGGCGAGGGCGATGATCGACAGAGGCTTTGAAGATGGTGAGATCCTCTCTAGTAAGCTCTGATCTCTCTCTGCAACACTGACAAGTGAGAATGATAGGTTTGGGCAAGATACTTATACCCCAACTGCCATTAATGGTCGCATTAAATGCAAGTACGGTAGACACTTGGGTCGGTGGATTTTGAATTCTTGGACGGTGGCGAGAGGCCCAAGGTCCGAAGGCCAGAAGGATGCGAGGCGACGGCTGTCTTCAAAAATTCTGCTCAAAAATCACTGGCGGCAAAGGGGAGGCCAAGGCCTGGAGGGCAGAGTTCCACCGGAGGTCTACCGTCAGAAACGGAAAAACCTTCACAAAACTCCGAATGCGGAAGTCCAGAAGTTCAGGCCCGGAACGTTCGAAGGCAGCCAATGTTTCTTTGCAAATTTTTCGGACGGCGATCACAGAGCTGGGACCCGGGGTCCGGGAAGACGCAACACATCCGCCGTTTGGGACGACACACACAATAGGGAAACCCGACCAGGAAAACCCGAGGGGGCGGTCCCGACCAGATCCAGGGCCGCTGGCAGTGTGAACTGCCAGAGAGACTCCGCAGGGCATCAAAACTTTACAAAACGAGCCAAGGGGAAGTACGGTCAACTTATGATGAAACTTTGGAGACACATTGACCATCAGGGGGACAAAAATGGGGCACACAAAATGAGGCGGTGACAAAAATGACCCAGAAACGGAAAGAAAAAGAGGGTCCCCTTTCCGAATGGGGCGTGTGTGCTAAGGGCACAACATGTTACAAGCATTAACTTATGCTTTTTGACTTTGCGGAAAGCTATCATTATAAGCAAATGTTCAAGGAAGTAAATGCATTGGACATAGTGCCCTCATTAAAGCCCATATGTGTTGAATGAAAATCCAAATATTTCACAGCATAAAATTAGTTACCAATGCATTACCAACCATAATTAACTTGTACTACAAGGCTAATCTATATTCGCATTAGAGATTGCATTACCAATGGATTACCAAAACATAATTACCTTGTACTGAAAGGCTAGTCTGTGTTAACAAAATATGATTATCCTGTACCCAAAGGTTGTCGTCAACTTGGAGAAGCATAAAGGAATATATTTATATAGCTTTGTCCAAATATTCACATTGATGCTAACATCATAAGGTGAAAAATAGACGTCTGATGAGAATGGTGCAAGTACCCATGAGGAGTTAGGAGTCATCATTATCATATGCATTTTAAAATATATGCTTCAAAATAACTCCTTTAAGATATTTGAATAATTAATAAATTTGAATAACATATATCATCAATATTTATATAACCATTCATTCATAATGGACGTAGTACCTTGAGATGTCATCAACAATGTAAATATGAGGATGAATGCAATTACCTGATCAAATAAACATTATTTGGAATAGTCAACTTCAATTATGCTTCTCAAATTCGCTAGCTCGTGGATACAAGAGCAATCATTATTGTTAGATGAATCATGAATATAGAGAAATTATTTTTTACCACAACCTAGACTGGCCAAATGATCTACTAAAACATTTCCCTCTCTGTAAATATGGGAAATTTAGACCTCTTCAAAATCATCTAAGATTTTCCAAACATTTTGCAAGATATATTTCAAAGCCCAATTCAAGCACGATCTTTCTTTACAAGTGTTTATAATTAATAATGAATCGCCCTCTATGTGCAGTGCTTTGATTTGCAATTGTTTTGCCAAGATCAACCCATAAAGAAGAGATAATGATTCTGCCATATTATTCATTCTAGGGGGTAAGGATAAATCTCTAGCAGCCATGAGAAGACCTTTATTGTTTCTGATACAAAATCCTACTCCCGAAACACCAAGGTTACCTCTTGATGCTCCATTGAAATTCAAATTTGAGAAATTTTGAGGTGGGGGTGACCATTTAACAATATTCCTATCTATTTTTGCAATGAAGGGTTGCTTCAAAATTCCCTTAAAAGGAAGAACTATATGTTTCCAATTTTGAAGAATGAAATTATCCCAATTTGAAAACAATGAGCCAACATTCTTATGATTCTGTACCCAAACATTAACTGATTCTGAGATATATTTTTCAATGATAGCATGAACTGAGCTTGCTAATGAAATTGATTTTCTAAAGATTCTTTTGTTTCTTTCCCACCAAATAGCCCATAATACCATTGCTGGAATAACTTCCCATATGCAAGCATATAAGGATTTTTTGAAAAGAACTGGCCAAGCAGAAAAAAGGTCCAAAATTGTATTAGGGAGAGGCATTTAATAATTCATTTTCCTCAAAACAAACAACCAGCAGGACTGAGCAAAAGAGTAATGCAAGAACAAATGATCATGATTTTCAAAATCTTGATCACATAACACGCATTTGAAAGGCTCTGCAATGCCTAATTTAGCTAATCTATCACTTGTCAATGCTTTCTTTCTCATTACAATCCAAGAAAAACTACCTTCTTTTGGAAGAACTAAGTTGTTCCAACAAAAATAAAATGCTCTTTGGGGCTGAGAAGGATCTCTTCTATTTAGAATTTCTCTATACCCTTGCTTTACTGAGAAACAACCATCCTTTGAAGGTGCCCAAATTATGTGATCAGGTTTACCCGTTATGAATATTGCTTGATTTTGGAGAATGCTTGATAGTAAATCCTCTTGATCCTGAGACATCTGTGAAGAGGAGAAGTCTTTCCATTTTACTCTTCCTAATGGGGACTCAATAGAACTTACATAATCTATTAATTTTGTACCCCACAACTGTGATAAAATTGGAATGGTTGATTGCAAATCATTATTCTGGCTCAATGGAGGATGAACATTCCATGAATCAGACCAAAAATCAACTTCATTACCTCTATTGACCTCCCGGGAAATATATGTTGTTACTAACTTTCTACAAGATAGCATGAAACTCCACATAGCTAACCCTTCCGGAGGATTTAATACTGTGAAACTTCTCTTACGATCTTGGCTATCCAAATATTTAGCTCTCATCAACTAGCACCATTTGGATTCAGGTTTAGCATACATTTGTCATATTAATTTTCCCCCAAAGGCTTGATTACAATTAGAAAAATCATGCAGACCTACCCCACCTTTATGCTTTTCTAAAACCATATTATCCAGAGAAATAAGAGGGATTTTCTTTACCTCATTCGTATTCCCTTTCCATAAGAATTCTCTTATGATCTTTTGAATCTCTTCAACTACGGATCATGGAGCCCTTAATACTGAGATGAAGTAATTAGGTATTGCTGTCAAGACAGCTTTTACAAGAAGAATTCTACCTAAAAATGATAGCCATCTGGCCTTCCAAGCACTAATTTTTTGTTTGATTCTATCAATAATTTTAATCCAATAAGAAGGTTTGTTAGCACCCATAAAAAAGGAATACCTAAGTACTTGTGCGGTAGCTCTACTTCTTGGAACCCGAGAACTGTTATAATTTTCCTTTTGATTGCAAGTTTAACATTAAACACATATATTTTTGACTTTTGAACATTTATCTTTTTCCCTAAAACTAGAGTATATTTATCCAAGACTTCCTTTATTTGTTTTTCTTCTAAAACATAAGCATTCTCATAAAGAAGAGTATTGTATGCAAAAAGATTATGAATGGTTGAAATATTAGTTTGAGGAATGAAAACACATTGCCATAAACCTTTAGAATGTTTATCCTTTATTAACCTTCTCAGAGCTCCTGCCATGAATATAAAAAGGAATGGTGATAATGGATCTCATTTTCTTACTCCTTGTGTCGCTTGGAAGAACTCACATGGAGAACCATTAATTATAATTGAGAGATGAGCACCTGAGAGGCAGGATAGTATCCATTTACACCATTTTTTTGCAAATCCAAACTTTACAAGCACTTTTATCAAAAAATTCCAATCAACCCTATCATAAGCTTTCATCATATCCAATTTCACTATGAAGGAGGACAAATGATTTGCCTTGATAGAGTGAAGAACCTCATGTGCCACTACGGCCCCCTCTATGATTTCTACCCGAAACAAAACCTCCTTGTTCTAAAGAGATTATTTTTGAAACAAAAGGTTGCAATCTTAAGTAAATTTCCTTTGTGAAGATCTTATATATTGTGTTAAAAAGTGAGATAGGTTTGAAATCAACAAAACTCTTTGGTTCCTTAACTTTTGAGAGAGTTGTTATGTTTGTTGTGTTGAAATGTTTTAGTATTTTACCAGATGTTTGAGATTCCTAAATAGCCATAAGGAGGTCAGGACTCACAAAATCCCAGCATTTTTGAAAAAAATTAGTCGTATAACCATCTGGACCTGGAGCCTTTTCTAAAGCCATTGAAAAAACTACACCCTTTAATTATGCTAGTGTAAATGGCTTGAGCAAAACTTGATTGTCATTTGGAGAAATGAGGTTAGGGATCACAAAAAATAGCTCCTACTCTTCCTATATGGTAGTATTAGCAGACTTAAGAGGGGCAAGGAGGCTTTTAAAGAATTTAACTCCTTCTTAGATTTCCTCAATATTATTTAGTTTTTTTCCTGAAGATGCCTCTTGGATTGAAAAGATAGTTTTAGCAGCTCTTTTATGTTGAGTAGATGCATTAAAAAATTTTGTGTTTCGATCACCTTCTTTTAACCATAATTCTCGAGACTTTTGTTGCCAATATAATTCTTACCTCTTACTCAATTTATCCCACAATTCCTGGAGTTCTTTTTTTTATCATATATAATAGCATTCATACCATTCTGAATAATAAACTCATGAATTTGTGCCAATTGTTGAGCTATCTCTTCCTTTTGTGCAAAAATTTTCGTAAACACATTCTTATTCCATTCCTTTATTTTACCTTTTGTGTATTGTAGCTTTTTAAATAATTGAAACATTTTAGTGCCTTGGTGAACTGGTGCGCTTTCCCACCATTGTTGTAATAGAGGGAGAAATGTTGGATCTCTTAGCCACATTTTCTCAAATTTAAAGGAAGGACTATGAGTTGGAACCCATGTTGGACAAGTAATAGATAACATAATAGCATAATGATCTAATCCAACAAAAGGAAGGATTTGAGAGGTTAAAATAGCTGATGCAACTACAAAATTTTGAGATACTAAAAACCTATCTAACTGACTAGCTATTTGAGAGAAATCTCTTCTTCGATTTGTCCAGGTAAATCTCCCCTTTTCTAGTAAGATATCTCTAAGAGCATTATCTGATATGATATTTCCAAAATCATAAATTGTTCTATGAGGTGGGAAAATCCCACCTTGCTTTTCATTGAGTGATAAAACCGCATTAAAATCCCTAGCAATAATTATCTTTTGATCACTGAAATTTTGAATTAAAGTTGTGAGTGAATCCCATAACCTCTTTTTGTCTTGGGTTGAATTAGGCCCATAAACACTAATGAATTTAAACTACAAATCAAATCTTTGAACATTTAAGAGCTACCAATTATTATCAACATTTATAGGCTCTACTAAAACTATTCTGGGATTCCATAACAACACAAGACCACCAAAAGCTCCTTGAGCAGATACAGCTACAGATTTCCATCTTCCCCATTTAGAAACAAAAGATTCAAATGTTTCCATAGAGAATTTAGTTTCTTGAATAAGGAATATATCTGCCCCACTAGCATCAATTTGATGCTTGATGTGGGCTCTTTTGTCAGGGGCATTAATTCCCCTCGCATTCCATGAAGATATCTTCATTGGAATCGAGGAGAGAAACATTCCCTCCTCGGTCACTTATTGATCGAGAAATCACCATCCAAAGTGGTTTGCATACCTGCTTCTATTTCTTCTCTGATCTTATCAGCCTTAGATTTTCTCCCCCTTTTAGCTGGAGTTTTTTTAGGTGGCGGTTGGGATATTGGAGTTTGAGAAATTGATAACTCTTGAGAGAAATCAAACCCCACCTCCATCTCACCACCCAACTCCTTGCTATCATACATAAATTCCTGAGAAAGAAGGTGATCTTCAAACTCTAAATCTGGTTTTGTTCCCATTTCCTCATTAAAGATTTCATCAGCAATCTCATCTATAAGTTCAGAACCTATAGACTCTAATAATTTTTGTGCAATGGAATTTAGGTTATCATCTTGACAGAGTAATTGCACAGAGTCATTATTTTTAAGAGATGATTCCTTATTGAACCCTAGAAATAAAGACCCATAGGAGACAATCTGAAGAGGCTGAATTTGACCAGATGGCATTGGAAAATAGAAAGGATAACCTTCTTCCATATTGTTGAAATATAGGATAGAGCACTTAATCTTTAGGTTGTTTAAAACACATAACAAATGGGACATATCACCCTTCAACTTATACACAAGATTTTACTTATTTTCTTGTAGAAGAGAAGAATGAGGATGCCTGGATTGAGAGTTCTGCTTATACCCTGAAGGAGAAATTAATGGTAGATTCTGAACTAGAGGAGTTTGCTCACCCATCATGTTTGAATCAGGAGCAAAGACTAGTTTCTCACTCTTCTTTGAGGGAGAGATCATAGCCTTTTTAAACTTATTATCCAAGTTTCCTTGTGATAGAATCTTTGAGGATTTTTGAAGCCCTGTTGTTCTTATTGATTTTTGAGAAGAAGAACAATCAATAGCCAAATGTTCCAAGGAATGACAAATGTAACAAGTTTTTTAGCTATTTTCAATTATAATCTCTTGCTCCCAAATGCCATATTTAGATTTAATATTAATCTAGATAGGAGAGGGTTTGGTAGTATCTAGAAGTAAACAAACCCTAACTGGAAGAGATGGGTTCACAAAAAACTCCTTCTCATGCTTCAAAAATATCCCTATTTGATTTTCCATAGATTCTATGAGATTTAACTCTCTATATTCTAAAGCTAAAGAATGCAATTGAATCCAAACTGGCAGAAATTTAACTTGGAAAAGGCTTGGTTTGAAATTTGGCATCCATAAGTTCATGCATAAGCCAGAACCCTTGTAAATCCAAGATTTAACCCTAAAAACTGCATCTCTCTGCTCTTTATTATGAAACAAGAAAATGAAAATCCCTTCTTTTTTATCTAAATAAAATACTTTCAAAACCCCATCCCATTCTTCAAAAATTAAATCACCAAGCAAATCTATTTCAAGAACCCTATTCCAAAACTCACAGATTAGGGCACACCGTCATAAAATTGAGATTTGATCTTGAAGAAGGTCCTCTGAGAAAGTAATGTTGAGGATAGTCTTTGACTCTTGTTGTTTGTTTTATTTTTGACCCTCTTTTCCTTCGAGAAATAATCATTGTTGGTTTGGGTTGATCGTTCCTTCTGATGCTTGAGGCGTCGGGTTTTGTTGAAGTGGGTTGCATGCTTTTGGGCCTTCCTTTCATTTCCATTGCAGCACACTTTTCTTTTTTGATTTAGCCTTCTTTTTCTTACCCTTCTTCTTTGGATTTGAACTAGAATATTTTTTACGGTGCTCCAAGACCGTATTCCCATGATATTTTTTACAGTGCTCCAAAGTCGAAGTCTCAGGAGGTTTTTTCCCATGCTCAGAAGCCCTAGCCTCCTTTTGGGTATTAGTTTGGCCCAAATTCCTAGCTTCAGGATGTGTATTAGTGGCCTTAGACAAAGCCCTAGTATTGGCCTGTCTATTAGAGTCATTCTACCTTGGATTGAAGGGAGCCCCATGTGCATGTGCGACATTATTTTGATGTGACGGACCTATAGGATCAGAGGGTTTTCTCTTCTTAGTTGATTTTTAATCAACCTCTGCCTCCTAAAAGGACCATTGCAAGAAATATGTATTTTTCTCATGAGGTCTACTCATGAAGTCTATGATCTACAAAGTATCCCTTTCACATATATCAACAATAGGTTGCTCGTGTCTGATGGAAACCCTATGCGGCTGCACTGGAACCCAGTTTGGCCTTGAGAACCTTTGTCCTCTTCTATTCGATCCATTTGCAAATCAATTAGTGGTTCCTCGGGGATGTCATTGTTAGTTATTCTGAGGAGTTCTGCCACGAGAGATGCCACGAGGACAAGGGCCCCTGGATTTCTCAGAAAAATGGTTGTCATTGTGCCATTGATGCTCTACACGTGCCATTGTTTTTTTTCTTTGATTTTTGAAAATTGGTGTCAGTATGAGAGAAAAAAATATTATTTAATTAATTATTTAATTCCTTCTCCCATTTTCCTCCTATTTAATTAAAATGATTTTATAAATTATTTTAATTAAATGCCCACATTCCTTTTTCCCTCAAATAAATAATTTTAAAATATCATTTTTGCCTCCACTTGTCTAGATATTCCTTTCTCATGAGTTAATGATTTCCTATTTTTATTTTGACCATTATCCCTCCACTATCTCATTTTTGAATCTCGGTCATTGATTACCTTTGGGCTCTTTCTAATCTTGACCGTCCATTTTGTAACCTCCATCTCATGAATCCTCATTCGTTGATCTTGGAATCTTTCTAGAAGATCGATCTCGTCCATCCATTTGAATGGTTGTCTATAAAAGAATCCGTCCTCCTCCATGCTTGCTTTAACAACCACTTATCTCCAACTTTCTTTCTTACAATTTGCAGGTATTTGCACAAGTTAGACTACAAATCTGAGGGCATATTTGCAAAAGGAGAAGAAGGAGAGACAAGAGAAGTTATTAAAGTTTAAGCATGGGTATTGTTCTGATTTGAGGCTTTTACTTTCCTTATGCTTTCATTGTTTTCTCTTGTTTAGATGAGGTTATTAGCTTAGAAGTTTTGTGGTTGTCACTATTATCTAGGATAGCTTGATTTTCCCCATCTCACATTTGTGAACCCAATGTGAAGAAAATATTTTGTAGGATCCATACGGCTTCTTTTTTTGTTTTTGCAGGTTTCCAATATAGAATGATGCAACTGAGATGCATAGTGACACCTATGCTAGGAAATGATGCAACTGTTAAGAGAAACAACACAATTGTTTGGAGGGTAATCAGATTTAAAAGTACGATGCATATGTGGAAAATAGTGACGCATTTGTGGGTGGGAAATTTTGAATTCAAAATCACGATGCAACTACCTATTGGTATAATTTTTTTTGTTTTTCTATTTTCTTTCAATATTTTTCTTTTGGGTTTTCAAGTAGGTTAAGGTAAATTTGTGTTCTAACAATTTATTTTTAGCATGTGGCTTTTGAATCCAAGGAGTTCTCAAAAAAATATTTCTTTAGAAACAACAAAAAAGTTGAGCTATTTTATTAGTTTAGGTTTAAGCAATTTTATTTGTTTTGTTTTTCAACAACTTGCATCAGGATCATAAGGGCAAAAAGAACTTGCATATCTCATTCATATGGATTTAAAAGGAACAAAAAACTACATTCTTACACTCATGGGTATTAAAATGAACTTGCATCAAATTTCATTGGTATAAAAAGAATTTGAGTGTCTTCAAATAATAAGCAAAGGTTAAAATTTACAAGTGTCTTTTATGTTTTTTGGTTTGCAAAACTGCCATAGAGTGCGTATGCTCTCCTCTCGCACCATTTGGAGATCTTGAGGATTAAAATCATCTCTTTGGAATTTGTATAATCACACCCCACATTTGGATTTTGGGCTTAAAATGAACCCCATGCGAGTGTGAGGCAAAGGTGTTATGTACGCTCTCTCCTTGTACTTCGTGTGATCTTTGATGATCAAAAACAATATCCTTGTCTTGATTTTTTTACCTTTAGAGAGGCCTACCTCAAAAGAGGGAATGAATCCAACCAGTTTTTCTCTCGAGCTGATATATAAAAGGATAAGACTAAACCGTCAATTCCTCATGACAGTCTTTTCCTTTGCCATATAGTTTCACTTGAAATAGGGTACCTACTGTAAAACATATAAGAGCTCCTAGTAGAATGATTAAAGCCTTAAGTGGCTTGTTGGATACTTGTGGGGAGTCATGTCCCTGAGTATTCATTAAGAACCTTTGCTATAGTGGCCAAAATCCATTTCACTTGCTAGCGTAGGAACAGTCGTTCTGAAGCTGCCCAACATCTTTCCTAAGCATGTGTAGAGGAAAAAATTCCTTTGTGGAGAATTAAGAATTGGTGAGCCTGAGCAGTGAGTGTTGTGGAGGGGAGCTAGTGCCACCAAGTCTCTAGTTGTCCACCTTGTTTAAGTGGTTGGAGAAATCTAAGTGGGGATCTAGCAGGTGGTATCTCTTGAGAAGCCATAGGTTGTGAAGTGTATTTGCAAGTGTCTTTAACACATTTAAACATCTTACACATTCATACCAAACAACAAAAAAATGCTTGTGGCTGTATTTTGTGTTCTCCAATCAAATCTAATTAAAATCAGTTAAAATTCATTAAAAAAACTAGGTCAAAACCACCAAAACTGCAAAATCAACGTTTTTCGACCATAACTAATGAAAACAGGCCCACAACTATTATTTTGAAATGCAAGTGATATTTTGATTCGCAATTGATCACTAGAAAACCACAACTGTTATACTGAACTGCATTTGTAGAAAACAGAGTTGCAACTATCCTCTTGAACTGAAACTACACTCTGGAAACCTGCAACCTGAAATGATGCACTTGTAGAAAATAGAGCCACAATTTTATTGATAATCAAAAACTCTTAAAATCCTTGTCTAAAATCTAATCAATTCATTTTACAGTGACCCTGACTGCTAAACTGGAAATATTCAATCCTTCACCAATTTATCCCAGCCTTACCATTTAGGATTTCATTATAGGTTACCTTCCCCATCCTTTGCATTGCATGAATTAATTTTAAACCTTAGGTTGCATCTCCCTTTCAAATTTTTTGACATAAGAAGACCATTAATCTTTTGAGTAGTCCTTGGTTGCTTATCTAATTTTTCATTGACCTTCATCCCACACTTTATCAATCTTTTTCATTATCACCTAGTCAAATTTGAGTCTCAAGCTTGTGTCCTAGCCTTGACTCAACCTTATCAAAATTATCCTCTTGATTATCACAAAGGTCAATGACACTTGGGTTTGTTGTCGTGGGATTACAATAGCTTGGTTGCCATCCTTTGTTTGAAATTTTGGGATTCCTTTGCATTATCTTGATCTCATTTAATTTCATATTGCATCCTTTTTATCATAAGCTTTTATCATCATCTTGCCAATCATTGACCTAGGTCTAAATTGCACTTTGCACCTTTATCTTAAAAATACAAAAAAAAACATAGTTCATTTTCATTTAAGCCTTAGCATCATTTAGTCTCCATATCATTTTCCTTTGCATCTATTAGTCTCATTTTCCTTGCATCCTTAAATTCAACAAAAATCCAAAAAAAAATCATAGTTTAGCCTCATCACCATCTTGCATTATCCTCCAACTTGCAAAAGTCTCAAATGGTTGAAACAAGGTCACGAACCAAAATAAAGGACATGGATTTCTCAAGTGACCCTTTTCATGACACCACCCTTGGAACAAATTCAAATTATTCCACACCTCAAAGAGAGACACCACAAAGAGACCAAACTGACACATTGGACAACCTAATACTAGAAGAATTCAACAAGAAATTGACCCCAAAAGAAATTGAAAGAGCTTACCAAGACCCAAGAGTTTTGAGCATGGTTGATCAACTCATTGGTGTTGACCCTAATAGATTCTTCTATGCACTAGCTAAAAAGGGTTCCAAACTCCCTCAAGGCTTTGATGTATCAACCATTGTAGAAGAAGATACCAAAAACCCATTTTCCTTATGGATGCCCTCCTCACAAAAATGTCAACCATACCACTTGGGACAACTACACACATGACTACCACTACCACACACATCCCAATCATTTCAACATTTGGAACAAGGTAACCCATACTACTACACAAGGATAGAGTTTTACATTTGGAAGTTCCTCAAATTCCATGGGTAAGACATTTACAAACCCCCTTTTCCAAAACATGAATCAAGGTGCCATATCACAAGGTCCTACACCTTTACTCCAAAATGAAAATCAAGGTCCTATACCCACACTTCAAAACACAAATCAAGGTCCCTTATTCCAATTTCAAAGTGCACCTTCATCAATTCAACATCCACCAAATAAATCTAGAAAGGTTCACATTTCCTCATGAAGGATCTTCAATCAAAACATCAATCAAGGGCCTATACCTTCATTTCAAAATGTTAATCAAGTACCTACACCTCATTTCAAAATGCTAATCAAGGACCTACTCCATTTCAAAACACCAACCAAGGGCCTATGCCATCTTTCTAACACACAAATCAAGCACCAACTTTTCAGATCGAAGGACCAAATCAAGGGTCTACACCTCAATTCCAAAACTCAATACCAAATGGAAACATGACCTATGGAGAAAACCTAAATTCCAATTTCATTCGATACCGAAACAACACACATCAATATGGTAACCAAGGTCTCAGGCCACAAAGCATCAACCCCAATTCAAATCTGATATATGACCTTAATACCAAACATCATGACACTAAATCAAAACAATCCAACACCATCTCTTGCATATACACTAATGCAAAAAATATAGGCCATCCAACAACAGATGATAAGCATACAATTAGGGACAAACAAGAAGATCTATTCCATGGAGAATTGTGCCCTTTTCCATTCGACAGAAATTTGTACATGCCACCCTTCCCCCCTCATTTTACAACACCACCTTTTCCTAATTATAAGGGGACAAGGGATCCAATAGAATACATTTTGGAGCTTAACACATCATGCATGGAAGTCTCATATGACCTTTCCTATTTGACGAGACTATTCCCTCGAAGCCTCACGGGGCCAACCCTAGATTGGTTTGCACATCTCCCTCCAGGAATTAGAACATGGGGTGAACTGGCTGAAAAAATAATCAATCACTTTTCCTTCAACATTAAAAATGATGTCACCCTTGCAACATTGAGCACAACCAAACAAGAAGGAGAATCACTTACCTTGTTTTACTAGAGATGGTGAGGTTTGGCTAGCAAGTTCCCTTGTCACATTCTTGAAAAATAATTGGTCACCATGTTTGTTGAAAACCTTTACAAAGAAATTATGAGTAGTCTACAAATCCAATGTTGCATAACTTTTGATGAGATCCTTAAGAAGGGTGTCCTTATTGAGAAAGGTATTGTTGTGAAAGGAATAGTCAAGGTAAACAAGGAAAATCCAAAACTCAACAATGACAAGAGAAAATACTGGTCCTAAAACAAAAATATCACAAATGATGGGTTTGTTGATGCCAAACTAATAACTAAAGGTCCAACCATTCATATTAAAGGTCTTTCCTCATAAAATACATCAAAAACCCAGTCACAAGGTCAAAACCAAATGCTAAACACAATCCAAAAGAATCAACAATGAAGAGGTCCTCCCTGCCCTAAAAGAACATACACACAATTGGGTGAACCCATCAAATAAATCCTCAAACAACTTTTGTATTCTAATGTCATCACACTACTAGACAAAAAAAACTATGAACCATCCTTGATCAAACTTGATTGGTGGAAATAAGACAAATAATGTGAATATCACTATGGAAAAGGACACAAGATAGCTAGATTTTGGACACTCAAGAATATCATTCAAGACCTCATTAAAAATGGGACCATATTGGTAGGAGATTCACAAGACACAACCAATTTTGATCATACCATATTCAAGACTCCCTTGCAAGACCATGACAAAGGAAAATCCTCCAGTTCAGGGAACAACAATAATGCCAATAATTTCATTGGCAAGCATGATTACAACACTATCATCCTTAATGTGAGACCGTCTGATGATCGCATTGCTATGTTTACTATAAACAATCCAAGTTTAGAATTTTTTGTTACCACCCACCGAACCAAGATAACTATTCTAGAACCTCCTTCTAATTCATAGCCAAAAGGTCAGTACAATCTCTTGGATCAGTTTGGAAAGACCCCTTACAAATTTCTATCTTGGAGCTCCTTCAAATATCACAACACAGATCCATGCTTGATAAAGCATTGCAAGAAGCATCCATACCCACTAACCTAAACGTCAATGAATTTCAGGCCATGGTTGGATATCTAGTTATGTTGCACCATGTTACCTTCTTTGAACAAGACCTTTCAGCACCAAAATATGATCATAACGACCCCCTACATCTTGAAATATGTGTTAATAAACACAAGATCAAATGAACCGTAGTAGACGATGGAATAGGTCTGAACATTTGCTAACTAAAATTAGTGAAAGAATTCGGATACTCTGAGAATTGCATAGACCAAACCAAGAAATTTGTAATCAAAGCTTATGATGATGTTGAGCATTCATTTGAAGGCATAATTTCACTTCCTATAAGAGTTTTCCCAACAATACGATCATAGTATTCCATGTCTTGGATCTAGATTTGCACTACAATCCTCTTCTTGGGCGCCCATGGATTCATGCCATGAGGGCTATCCCCTCCACTTACCATCAATGCCTAAAATTCCCATACAATGGCACTGAAACTATTATTCCAGGTGACCCTAATCCTTTTCAGTATTGCACAAACTTAAAAGGAATTGTTGAACATCAAGTGCCCATCAATAGAGAGGCCTCATCTTCCACTTCATCTACCATTCCATCTCACTACATTGACCCATCCACCCTTGTCAAATCATCCATCCCATTAACCACACCTTCCACACCAAAGATCAAGGTTCAACACAAAGGATGCAGAGAATACAATATGAAGAGTCTCTTTTTTATTAGAAAATTACCTAAATCACCTAAGTCTTATGGAAAACTACATCTCGTGTATCCTAAGGTCACCATTCATAATCTCCCTACCACCTTCACTAAATAGGGGGAACTAGACAAAGAATCTTTAGATGACCACATTCTCACATGGTTGTATAGAGAAGAGGACACTGAAACTAAGCAATTGCTAGTTGAACAGTATCCAAAAGGGTTCCAAATAATGAAAGGACAAGGATTTCATGGACATAGTGGTCTTGGATTAAATAAAAAAGGAATTCTATAACCCTTACAACCTCCTAAATTACTAAAGAATCAAGGGTTAGGGTTTGTACTAGTAAAATTGACTATTCGGGGTATTAGGTTATCCTCAAGTGAGACTGTTAACACTTCAAATAAAATTGAGACATCTGAGGAATCCTATACTAACTCTGATTCTAATGAATGGGAATGGGATCTGGAATCCAATATATCCATCAGAAATCATTACCTTAAGGAAATATTCAAAGAACTTGGTGATCCTACCTTTGAGGAAATATTTAACCAAATGTATAAAGTTGGTCCTTCACCTAGTCCCCACCCAAAGGTCCCATTGAAAAGAGAAGAAGGGATAAAACACTTTTGGGAAACCGTTCATTTCACCTCTTGGGAACCCGATGACTCCACCTCTTTCTTTACCCTATCTTCCTACACCATAACCCTTGATAGTACCGATTATGGCTTACCCCTTGTCTACCCACAACTTATAGATTGGGATCAATAGGAACCACCAAGTTTGGACACTTTTTAGAATGATGAAGCCATCACTGAGTTCATGGGATTTCATGAAGGAATACCAAGTGGGAATCATAAGGTTGGATTTTCCATAGAACTCAATTATGCAACATACTTTGGTGAGGTTGTTTTGTCCTCTAGTCGCAAAAGGGAAAATGACAAAAGTAAAAATAAAAATAATAGGTCTTCAGGTGAAAACCGAAAGGTGCCTACTGACCATGAAAAAGTAAAAATAAAGGACGTATCCGAAGATGAAAACCTCTCTGAGGCACCCGAGGATGGAGGACTGGATATTCTCCCTATAGACCAAGAGAGAAGGTTGTTGCTTATAAAAGAAACAAAAGAAGTAAAAATTGGTACACAAGATAATTCCAGAATCATATAGTTAGCAGCATCATTGACCATTAAGGAAAAGCCTGAGTTTATAGCATTCATTTTGAAAAGACAAGTTAATTTTGCATGGTCATATGCTTATATGCCTGGATTGGATCTTGAACTTGTTTTATATCACCTACCACTACTACCAAATGCTAAACCATATAAACATAAGTTGAGAAAAATGCACCCAAAGATTGCACTCTTGGTCAAGGTAGAACTCAAGAAAATCTTGGATGTTGGATTCATACACTCAATTGATTATGCAGATTAGATATCAAACCTTGTTCTTGTCACCAAACCAAATGGTCAAATCAAAGTATGTATAGATTTCAAATATGTCAACAAAGCTTGTCCTAAAGTTTATTTCCCTTTACCAAACATTGAAATCATAGTAGACCTTATTGTTGGATATGAAATGCTATCTCTTATGGAAGGATTCTCGGGTTACAATCAGATAAGAATTGCTCCTAAAGATCAATCAAAAACAACCTTCACATGTGCTTGGGGAACTTTCTATAGGAATGTCATGCCATTTGGGATTTAAAATGTTGGAGCTACATATCAGAGAGCCATGACTACTATTTTTCATGATTATATACATGTACTTATGGAGGATTTTGTTGATGACCATCTCTCAAAATCTCTAGAATGAAGTGGTCACCTAGTAGTCTTGGACAAGATTTTCACATGACTTGAAAAGTACCAACTTAGGTTAAATCCAAAGAAATGTGTTTTCGGGGTCCAATTAGGAAAACTCCTAGGATATATTGTCTCTCACAGAGGAATAGAAGTTGATCCCGCCAAAGTAAAATCTATCCTGGACATGTCACCACCAACCAACATTGGTCAATTAAGGAAATTACAAGGCAGATTACAATCAATCCATAGGTTCATTGCTTAGCTAGTCGACAAGATCCATCCATTTCAACATTGGTCAATTAAGGAAATATTTTAAGAAGCATTTTGTCTTGTGATTTAGCATGTGATTTGAAATTTGATTTAGCATTTGACTAGGTCAAGAATTATTTATTGACTATAGCCCTATTGAGCGGGCATGCCTGGTAGTTGTATTTTTAGCATAGAAGTTGAGACATTACATGCTAAATCACAAGACAAAATTGATTGCCAAAATTGATCCTTTGAAATATCTTCTCAACAAAGTAGCTCTGATAGGAAGACTAGCTAAGTGGGTTATGATCTAGTGCAGGGGCACCTACAAACATGTTTCAAAATTTGATATGGTAATATGGAATAAGGTGAATTTTTTGTTTCTTGAGTCTATTTTCTTTTAATAAGGTCTAAATAGACCATCTCATATGTTTCAAATGTTTAGGAGGGTTAAATAGCAAAATGATGTAAAAGGAATCAAAATATTATTAACATTGATATGTAACAAGTGTAATTTGGCCTCCAACAGTCATTAGAATTTTAAAATTTTGTTGAAGAGGTAGTTGGTCATTTTTTTGTAGGGGAGAAGCCTTTAAAAAGGCATGGAAATTCATTTGTAATGTTCGCTTGAAAATTTGAGGCATTAGCAAGAAGAAATCTTTATTTTCCCATTCATTTTCTGAGTTTTTTTACATTTTACAGAGCTATACGGAACTGTACAGGCTTGCCATGATCTAAGACCATCAATGTTTGAAGTTTCATGTGTTTAATTTCAATTTAATTTGGTTTGAAGTATTAACTCATTGCTTTGTATGTGGAATCAACAGATTACAAGGACTACCCTATTTTGTTGAGTCAAGGGTTTGAAAGGTAAATCATAATGCATTAATCAATCCACCTATTGTTTGAAATTGTAACTCAATGGATTGATTTTTACAATTTTAGTGTAGATGTATAAATGCATTTGGGATCAGGGGGAGTCATTTGTAAGGCATTTGTGTGATTCCCTAGGGCTGAGCAGGGTTATTTCAACATAGAAATGAGGAACCAAGGTTGGGTTTTTGCAAATTAAAGCATGTAGGGTCCATGTGAGGGTTTATTGAGTTTGTATAGAGGTATTGGGAGATGTTTGGGGCATTGGCTTGATTGGTGAAGCCTTGGACTTATGTTTTCCATTAAAACCCTTAGTAATTGCATTGGAAATGAGGGTTTGTGAGAACAACATGGTAGAGACCTTGACCTTGTAAAAAAATTGTGGAATTTGATGTTTTGATACATGAGTAATGACTTTCTAATGTGATTTTGTGAAAGGAAGGTGTTTAAGGAGTACTTTTTTTGTAAAAATAGGCTAATTATGTAGCCTTTTCCATGTTAGGGTTATTGAAAATCAATTATGATCCAAAAGAGTTGCTATTGATTCTGGAATATTTTGTGTAGTTCCCAAATGGGTATCTAAATCCATGATTGGTTTGGTAGGTTTTTTGGAAAAAATTTGTCAAAAATCCCAAAAATTGGGTTCCCACAACTACAAGTGATGCATGGGTTAATGTTGCAATGATGGAAGAAAGGAGGGTTCTAGGTGTGGAAACTTGTTTGATGGTCTTGTTTGATCATGTTCATGGTGTTCAATCTCTTTCCAAGCCTTCTAGTTGCTTCTAGTTGTATGGTGTTAAGTTGGGTTATTAGGCTCCTTATGAGTAAACAGTGAATTGTGTGTGTGTCCACAGAGTATTTGAGAGAAGCTATTGAAAAAGGAGTTGCTTCCCCTGCCCCTCTGCATCATGATCTTAAGTGAGTATGACATTGATTACGTTGACTGAAAAGCAATAAAAGGACAAGAAAGTTGATCAACTCGTAGATACACCACTAAAGGCAGATCATCCTTTGATATCCAATTTTCCAACCGAATCAATCTTTGTCATTGAAACACTAACAACATGGAAACTATACTTTGATGGATCTTACACAAGTCATGGTTCAAGATTTGGTATTCTATTCATGACACCTCAAGGATATTCCATTCTGAATTCATATTGAATAGTGTTTCCATGCATTAATAACATAGTTGAGTATGAAGCATTATTGATACGTCTCTGAATGGCAATAAAATGGAAAATTAAGGATCTTCAAGTTATGGTGATTCTCAATTAGTGATTAATAAATTTAATGATGATTATGACACCAAGGATGAGAAACTGATGCCTTACAAGCACATGGTTGATAGTTTCATAATATACTTTGATAATATTACCTTAGAGCAAATACCAAGAATCCAAAATAAAGCAGTCAATGCAATGGCTACAATTGGATGTCTCTTGGATATTCCTATAAATTCATCACAATATGAGTTCTTGGTAGAACAACTATTGATCCCTATGTTCGATGTCCCTGAAACTGAACTTGTGTGTGAACTTGTTAGTCTTGAATCTCCTTGGTACAAAGACATTTATAATTACTTGCATGACCAAATTATCCCTCTAGAATTTTCACTCAACCAACACAAAACATTTATCCGACAAGCATCCAAATATGCCATCATCGGAGATACCCTTTACCGCCGCAACCTAGATAGTACCCTCCTCCAATGTATCAACTCAAATGAAGCACAAATATCCTTACAAGAGGTACATCATGGTATATGTGGAGCTCACTCTACTAGTCCAACCCTAGCTAACAAGCTCATGAGGATGGGATATTATTAGCCTACAATGGAATGTGATGCCTATCACTTTGTGAAGAAATGTCACTAGTGTAAGATTCAAAGAGATCTTATACATGTTCCAACTCAGGAACTACAACTGCTTATGTCACCATGGCTATTTTCTCAATGGGGACTCAACCTCATAAGAAAGATCCACCCTACCTCAGCTAATGGGCATAAGTTTATCCTTGTTGCTACTAAATATTTTACAAAATGGATTGAAGCCATCCCAATGACCTACATTACTAGAAAGGAGATAGCCAAGTTCATTTTGAACTACATTATATTTCACTATGGAATCCCAAAATCCATCATTACAGACATTGATCACCCCTTCAAGAATTAGGATGTTCATGAACTTTGTGAAAAATTCCATATCCAACACCATTTTTCCACTACGTATTACCCCCAAGGTAATCGCCAAGTTGATACATCTAATAATACCATCCTAAAAATATTAAAGAAGACTATCAATGATGTTGGTCATCACAGGCACCTCCAACTCAATCCTACTTTATGGGAATACCGTACCAGTACTCGTACCCCTACAGGAGCCACTTCATACTCCCTTGTCTATGGATCTAAATCCATACTTGTTATAGAGGTTGAGTAACCATCCCTATGAGTTTGTATGCAAGGATTTGACTAATCAAGAAGAATACCATATATCCCCTTTAAATGAGCTAGATTTATTGGGTGAAAAGAGACATAATGCTTTGACACATTTGCAAGCATATCAAAATCGCCCTCAACGCAACTATAATAAGAAAGTCCAACCTAGAAGCTTTGACAATGGTGACTTAGTCCTCAAAGAAAATCTGAAGAATCAAGCAAAATGAGAGAAGCCCAGAAATTTTGAACCTAATTGGTTGGTCCCTTATATCATCACAACATCATATGGATCTGACGCTTATCAGCTCTCTACCCTTGAAGGAGAACCATTTCCCGATCATATCCACAACATGCACTTTCACAAGTACTATGCTTGATTCTCAGAGTATCCCTTCAAAAAGAAAAACAATACAAAAAAATAAAAATAAATAATTGGTCACCTTGATGAAAACTTGGCAAATAGGCATCTTGGTGTCAACAAAAAAATCAAACAAATAGTAAAGAGAAATAATTCATCCAAGAGTGAAAACCACTTCGGTGGCGCTTTGGATAAGTACCATAGTGAAAACCAAGCAAACAGGTGCAATGCGTAGTCAGTCTATGCTCCTCCATCTACTATCACTCCACCTAGTCTTCTGCCCTTCACTCATCCACTCGCACTATGAGGTCTCTGTGTGTATAATGTAGGCAAGGTCCATCAATCGGTGAGCCCTTGAGGCCCTAGGTCAGTCTTTTAGGGTTTTTTGAGTTCGGTCTTGTTCTTGGTCTACAAGCAATCATCATTTAAACCAAATCATTAATCAACATGGAAACATAACCAAAAAAATATTTCATCTTCAATCAGTCAATCATCTTATCATCAATCAACTGATCTGGTCATTGATCTTGTAGTAGAATGGGGCATTATGTCATTTGTCTCATTCAGTCATATCTCTTGTCTTTTATCAAGATGTGTCCTTCCTTGTTTTAGACTTTTTCGTTAGTCAATTTGGTCATTCACCTTAATCAGGATTTGTCTTTCTTGCAATTAGGTGATTTATCAACACTTCTCACTTGGTGAACTTTATCAGATGTGTACCTTACCTCATACATGATGTGTCTTTCTTGAAACTAGGCATCATCACATCGATCAATCATATCAATCACACTTTATCAAATCAATCAATCTTGTCATCTTGGTCAGATTAACCTTGCCTTATTTATGATGTGTCCTTCTTGAAACTAGGTGCAATCAATCAAATTAATCAATCAATCCTTGTCAACCAATCAACCAAACACGGTCATCTTGGTCGACCTAATCAATCATATCAAATAATATCATCAATATTATTGGAAAACACTATCTCTTTGGAAAACACTTTGTTGGTATGGATTTGTCTTATCTTTTTGTTTGGTTCTAGTTCATGCTACTAGTTACCTCGAGGATGTCCAAAGGGATTTAGAGGAACGATGATGGATTATGACCTCTTTTCTTTTTTTGATGTATGTGGTTTTTCTCGGTAAAATTACTAGGATAATTGGGTCCTTAGTATGAGTCGAGGCATTCCTTATCTATTGGCATTATCTTTTGATTTCTTGTCTCTCACAAATGGTCACCTTGCACACCTTGGTCAATGTCATACCATGGTGTTTGTGTTCCATTTGTGACAATTTTGACACCTGATGATGATAAATATATAAAAGCATGAAATTTGGTCCCTTGTCATTTCTTGTCTAACATTCCATCTCCTTTTTCCTTCTCGTGCTAACATGCATCTCTTCCATGCTAACATTTCTTCCGTTTGCATCTTGACAGAGTCCTATGACACACAAAAACATCTTGCATGCATAAGCATGTTAGGAAACATCATAGAAAGCATTATCACCATAGACATCATATTACGTCACATATATTTTCATAAGAAAATTTAAAAAAAAAACATAGAAATCATCCATATATAGAATTAACATTATATGACAATGCATTGTACATTGCATCATAGTTCATTTACATCCATCATATTGCATAGCATTACATTCCACATCACATTGCATTGAATTTCATATACATTGCATCACATCAATAAAATCACATTATACATTATAACATGGCATACCATACTATGCATCATATTTTGCATTTATATTAGAAATTCTTAATCATCACATTTTGCATTATCATATAAGCATTCCATTACATTAACTTTAATTGCATTTACATGTTATATCACATTCACAACATTAGGTCATTTCTATTGCATCCACTAGTCATACATATCATAATGGTATAAACATCCATAATCATAAATGCATCACATCTATCAAATTAGGTCATCCATACTACATTTATCATCTACACATATTGGTATGTGCAAGATCATCATGGAAAAAGCAGACCCTTAAGTGGAAAAAAATTTAGAAAAATCAGAGTTAGGCAACTTGACGTAAAAAATTGAATAAGTTATCTATATTATTTCATAAATATATAAGAATAAAATCTGTAGCAAATTGAATGTAGTTTCTAAACTACTAGGTTTATTTATTTTTAAAAAGAAATCTATTTGGTGAAAATTTAAAATTTCAATGCAAGAGTACTTAAATTTCAGGAAAAAAAGTAGTTGTCTGTCTAACCACCCTAACCACAATAAAATGATAATATTTTTCTATAAGATTTAATATATAAGTAGAGGACTCATGTCCCGATGTGATACATATTTTTTTGTAATTTTTTTCCAAGTAAATAATTAATTATGAATTTTTTATTACAAATTTTAAAAAATATAAAAACTCGTGTGTCTAACCACCTTAACTTGGTCAAAACTTCATGAAATTCATTTTTTATTTTTTTAATTTATAGTATGTGAAACATAGAATGTGACGCATGTTTTAGATTCAAAAAATGTGATACTATTTGAAAGATATAGAGTTTTTTCAATCAACCTATCAATTAGGACTTTAGTCGTAATTCAAATAGAAAATGAATAATAATTACTTATTAAATTCAAAGTAAAGCATAATTTATATTGGTGGAAAGGTGAGAATCTCCTTTAAAAACCCTTTTTGTTTAATCATTTTTGGGTTAAAAAAAGTTGCCAGCCACATACCCTACACATTCTCATCATATTGCCACTTTTTGGCCCATCATGATCCTGCACATACCCATATCATAAGGGGCATAAACACTCATAACATAATCATAAAATCTTAATCACAAAGCATATTAAACCATCACATCATCATATAAAATGCATTAATAGACATCATAACCACAACATGAACATCCATAGCATAACATCATCATAAAAATAAAGCATAATCAAATAACACTGCATATCATAAACCGACACCAAAAATAATATCATATATATTGCTCAAAGATTTGTCATGGGTACAATGTCAAGATTTGTCATTTCCAATAAAAATGGAGCTCATTGCTTCATAATAAAAAAGTAGTTTCTATATAACATAATACATAAAAAGAGGCCCTAGCCTGAACTATCTTTATCCCCTATCCCTGGGGCATCCCTATCCTCCATGCATGGTGACTCTCTAGCCCTATGCTCTATGGTGGATGGCCTATCATAGGGGGTGGTCGTCTCACATCTAAAGTATCAACCTCTCACTTGCTCTGAGAATTCATGTTGTGCATCCTATTGTGAGTCTTGCCCCATGAACCAGTGTCAATCTTTAAAAATGTGGGCTCCCTTCTCTTCGGTGGTACCACTCTCTCATAAAGATCCATGTAATACTGCATGGCCCTGCTGGCCTAGGTATACTCCCAAGCAACATCGACAACATATCCACTATAGGTGGCCATAAAATCTATCATGTATATTGTCGACTAATAACAGCTAGGTCCCTCTCAATCTACATGGTGTCTCTCTCATCCTTAAGGCCATCCCTCTCTGTCGTCATAGTCCTCATCTCTACCTCTAAGGCTTGTACCCAAGCCTACAACGTGGCTATCCTTTTCTCTATAAATCAATCATTTCCTTCGGCCCCCACCTCCTTAGGCTCATCCATCCCCATAATGATCCTCTCCTGGAGGATTCTCTCAGCCTCATCCATCTCTGCCTCCTCTCCATGCTCCTCATGTCCCCCCTCTCCAAGTCCCTCAACCTCCATCACCTCCACCTTTGGGTGTGATATCTCTATAGTAAGAATATCTTCATGTTTCACTCCCTCCTATACCACCACCTCTATCGCTACCCTCACCTTGGGCTATTCCTCATCCATCTCCTCCTCCTCTTGAATCAGTGGTAGCTATCTCACCACCCCTCGTCCTCCATCCCTTGTCCTCCTGTGTTGGTATCCTCCCTGACCTCCTCACCCATCTCCCCCATCATCTCCCCACCATCATCCATCCCCCCATCCACCATCTCCTCTCCCTCCACCCCTCCAACCCCTGTCACCTCTCTGGCCTCTTGGTCCCCTGCCTCTGCACTCTACCAAGACTGACTGTTGTGGATTTGTCAATGGTACTAGCCTGTGAATCAACCACCAAGAATCATACTCTTGTGTAGTACATGCATCAAAATCATTGCCTCTCCACTCCCAATATAATGATTGTGGGGCATCAATCTCCTTCTTAGTTGTAGTAACAATGACTTGAGGCCTCCATGGATGAACCTCTCAGGAGAATTGTGCAAACTCTGCAGTGCCAACTAGAACACCCTGTCTCTCCTCAAATTTCCTTTGAACCCTCTCTGGGAGATACATCTCAATAATATGTTGACTCTACACTATGTGCCCGATAAGATATTGTTGATGGATGTTTTTGCACTTCTCAAAATAGACAATGTACAAGTGCAATGCCTCTCTTGAAATGTGAAAATCTACAACTAAGTTTCATATAATCACCCCATGGTCTCTTGGGTGTCAAGTCATGACAATACTTGGAATAGTTCAATTGGTTGATGTGATTTGTTGGTAATCACAGGGTGGACTTTATGGTTTACAAAGCATAGGAAGTTGGGTCTATAAATGGAATTTCAAAGTGCTAGAAATGAATGAATAGTGGTTGCTCACTCAAAATAGCAAGCTGGAACTCACCTCAATCACCAAGTTTGACATTGTGATCGTGCTTGGAATCCTACTCTAACAAAAAGTTAAAATAAATAGAAAAAGGAGAAGGGGTTGAGAGAAGTTGATCTAAATCTAAGCTATCAATGAACAGTAACAATGGAGGATGTTATAGTAGGCAGACTCCCACAACCAAGTTTTGATTGACCAAGAGAACCTACACCTACACAAAACCAGTGCAATCTTCCAAGGCCTATAGATTTTCAGATTGTGCATTTATCTCATGAACATAAAATTGAACTAAGTTGTAGCAACATTAAATAGATCAGAATAGCTTTGAAAAGTGATTTATCATAAACAAATCACAAAAATAATGAGCTTGGGAGTTCATCAAATACTATAACAGCATTCACCATTAAAGTCATTCAAAAAAATAACAATTAAAACTAACATGGAGGCTGAACCATGCATGCATAATGAACAATTTTAAAGAAAACATCCAAAATACTGCAATGCTTCCTTCTATTGTTGCAAAATGCCCTTTACACCAATTCACCACCACTTACAAATGAGGAGCAAACCCCTATTTACACTTTTCCAAAAGGAGAATGAATGGCCAGGATTAATTTACATTGTGTGGTTCAGATTCAATATAGCTTAGGGTTTCCTCTACCCCCAATAATTTATAATATAAAAATAGAATCTTTTGTCCTCTTCTTTATTTTGTCTTATAGCCTATTTTTTCTTTTAGTTACTATAGAAGTTTTGTCCTCTAGTTGTCTTCCTTGCTATAGTTGAAACTATCAAAGTTTTCCCTCTTGTTGGTGCATCTGCAATATCCTTCAACCAATTAAGTGCATCCTTTTTGCAGACTGGCATGTTTCTGAGAAGTAGATATGTTGCTCCTGATCTGGATGGACAACTCTTGAAAACCATCATCATTTGGTAGAAAATAAAACAACTCTCTCCTGCTCCTCATTTGAAAGCATTTCTCAACTTGGTATTGCTTGACATAGATTCTTAAGCAAGCTTATTCAACTAGGAAGAAATCCCCTTGACGTCAATATTTAGATAAGTGGCTCCTTCGGTGGTTGCAATCACCCTCCAAGCCTGGAAAGATCTACGTCTTTAGCATGGTTCCATGAATCCTACACACAAGAGGCACAGTAAGTGCTTTCATACATAAATCAAGGAAAATGTTAATCAAATCCTGCAAACTCATTGTTAGATCCACCCATGCATCATTAAAAGATCATAATATTCATCAGTTTTCCACATTTGGAGCTCATTTGGACCATAAACATAAATATGGGTTCATGGGTGCAGGTTTCCCCTGGGCCAAAAGTTGTTCAAAGCAGCTAGGAGTAGGATGGCACTGAGGCCATCGAGATCCGCAAGCAACCGCCTGCAACAAAAGTTTTGCCTGGTGAATTCAGAGATCAAATTCCATGTGAGCTACTTTGGCATGTGCATAAATCAATTGTAAGGCACTTGAACTTACCAGGTTAAGCTTGATACATGAGTCTAAGGCATGCGGGTGTAGGAGGGTCGAAGGAAATTTGGAGTCTCCACCGTTAAGCAACAGAATTTAGAGCACGAAAACCCATAGGCGAAAGTACGCACGATGAGACCCATGGGTGCCTAAGATGTGAAGGGCTACTTGTGAAATTTTGACCAATTTAGGAGATGTGGGAGGGAGCTACCAAGCTTCCATCGTATGTTCGTCATTAGGAATGGCGTTAGAGGGATGGTCATTCGCAGGTGGTGGTCTTCTTAGGCGGACCCATAGAAAGCTCGAGGACTTGGCGTGTGTGCCAGCAACTTTCAAATTTGGGAAATGAAAAAGCCACTTGTGGAACCCACAATGTGGTAGGACGGGGCTGTAAGGACATTAGGGAATGACAATGGGGAAATAGCCACCCGCATGCGGCTGCCCGCACGAATCGTTCCACATAATGTTTTGACTTATTCGCTTCGAGAAAACTAGGGACGACGATGAAAGGAAAAATATCCTAAGGAATGATTAAGCAAGGGTGAAAATGGGTCGTGAGATAATTGAAGTCATTAGATGAAGCTTTGATTCCCTTGTAGGTTTAAAGGATGCAGGCACCGTGAGGTGAAAAGGCGTTAAGGGTATGTGCAAGATCATCATGGAAAAAATAGGCCCTTAAGTGGCAAATAATCCAGAAAAATAAGAGTTAGGCAACTTGACGTAAAAATTTGAATAAGTTATCTATATTATTTCATAAATATGTAAGAATAGAATTTGTAGCAAATTGAATATAGTTTCTAAACTACTAAGTTTATTTTAAAAAATAAAAAATCTATTTGGTGAAAATTTGAAATTTTTAATGCAGTAGTACTTAAATTTCAGGGAAAAATAAGTAGGTGTCTATCTAACCACCCTAACCACAATAAAATGATCATATTTTTTTATAATATTTTAGATATAAGTAGAGGACTCATGTCCCAATGTGATGCATATTTTTTTGTAATTTTTTCCCAAGCAAATAATTAATTATGACCTTTTTATTACAAATTTTACAAAATATAAAATCTCGTATGTCTAACCACTTTAACTTGGTCAAAACTTCATGAAATTCAATTTTCTTTTTTTAATCCTATAGTATGTGAAGCATAGAATGTGACGCATGTTTTAGATTCAAAAAATGTGATACCGTTTGAAAGTTATGGATGTTTTTCAATCAACCTATCAATCAGGACTTTAGTCATAATTCAAATAGAAAATGAATAATAATTATTTATTAAATTCAAAGTAAAGCTTAATTTATATTGATGGAAAGCTGAGAATCACCTTTAAAAACCCTTTTTGTTTCATCAATTTTGGGTTAAAAAAAAAGTCGTCAGCCACATACCCTACACATACCCATCATATTGCCACTTTTTGGCCCATCATGATCCTGTACATACCCTTAAAGCTCAACCATTAAGTGATGACGTTCAGGAGATGGAAACCCACATGTGGAGTTCCGCAAAGCCAAAAATCTTAGCAACTTTGAGTTTTTCCAAATTAAGCATGCAAAAGATGCGTTAGAAGGGTGCCTAGACCTATTCCTCAATAATTTGGCCCTTTTCAAAAAATATGGTAATCTGGAATGTGGAAGCCGGAGGGTCCATTGCCTTAAAAATGGAATTGAACACACAAAAACATGCGGATGGCAACGAAGGGATGGCAACCCGCAAAGAAATTCTCGTGGATGGTGACAAAGTGATGGTGACTAGCAAATAAATTATTTAAAACGGTGATGGAGGGATGGAAACCCAAAAAGAAATTCCCACAAATGACGATGGAGGAATGGGGACCTAAAAATAAATTCCCACGGATGGGGACGAAGGGACAGTGACCCGCAAAGAAATTTTCACGGCCGGTGATGGAGGGACAGCGACCCGAAATGATATTCCAACAGATGGCGACGGAGGGACGGTGGCCCAAAAAGAAATTTTCATGACTTCACAAAACTTAGTACATTTTAGATTTTTCAATTTTAGCACATGGGAAAAGGGGTAGAAAGAGTACCAAGACATATCTCCTTAAGATTTGACTCATTTTGAAAAATGTGGAAATTTGGAATGCAGAAGCCGGAGGGTCCGCCGCCCTTTACAATGACATTTCTCAAACGGACTTCCGCGGACATACTTCCGCGAGTGGACTTCCGTAGTGAAATTACTACAATGTCTAAACACATGGAAAATTTGATGCAAACCCCTTTAGGCATGTGTAGAAACTCATTTTATGGGCCCTAGATAATGAAAACTTGAAGTTTTCCCCCTTTTTTGGAAATGTGGAGATTTGGAAGGGGGAAGCCAGAGGGTCCGCCACCCTAAAAAATGGCAATCCATACATGAAATCACGCACACGGAATCTCGTAGATAGTGATAGAGGGACATCAACCCACAAATAAATTCCCGTAGACAGCGATGGAGGGATGGAAACTTCCTGAAACTCAATGAAACCTTGGCAATTCACTTAGGCATCACAGAAACATCCCAAATCCATAGGTAACTTGTCGCCAAAGTCAAAAAATGAAGGAAAAAGTGAAGCAAGATAGTAGGGACCAAGTCAGTAGGAGCAAGGAAAAAGCAAAACAAAAAAGGGTCCCTACCTTCGACAGGGCGTGTGTGAAAAATATGCACAATAGATACCTAGGTTGTCGGCACCACAACAAGTGATTATCCTCTCTAACCCATAAATCACAGGCTCTGTATGGTCTCCAGATAAAGCTGACCAATGTGTCTCACCCATGCCTCCAATAGCTAAAATCCCCCACATATGTCTATGTAAGGGCCCCCATATACATTTATGAATATGGAGCGTCGACTCCTAGCTATCGTACCACTTGAGGTCGAAACATTGCTATGTGCTCCCAGGACCCTCCTATAAGCAATGTGACCCAACAGCTCAGACTTTGTCCTCCCCTATAAGAAATATCATGTTTTTGGAAATAAAGCATAGCCAATAGGCATGATTGCCATGCGTACACTGTACCAAAATGAACCATCGACTTGAGCATGTCTATCCCCATCCTACCAAGAAACTCTGACCTCTATGATCAAGAATCGTCACCCCTACTATCAATGTGCATAGGATGCAATCATATATTTCATATCACTCTACAAGGGTCTCCCATCTAATATTGTAACCCTCAATCCTGAGCTATACATCATCATTGCAATCATAGTACTCATAGAGCACCTACAATCCTCAAGCAGGGTCATAACGTACTCGCTTGTCGTGAATCGGTAGTCGTAGGATCGTATATATACATTCTCAAGGGTGATTGTCACCTCCCCTATTAGCAAGTGAAAATTTCTAGTCTTAGAGTGTCATTTCTCCACCAATGTTGTCAACATGCCCCTATTTTCCCTAATTATAAGCATATAGGTGAAATAAAACAAACCAAGGTCTAGCAATGCCTATCTCTCTTCATCACCCAACTAGTCCTACAGTCAAAAAACATCTGGTCTCAACTCTTATGTATAGATAGGTGGTAGATGCTCCTAAAATCATAAAGCAAACCACCATGTCAATTTGAGACCTTTAGTTGACCTATTGGACCTAAGTTGACCAAGTCAAAATATCCTAATCTGGGGCAATTTTTTGACCAAGCAATCACATCGTTGTTTTATCAAATGCATCACATACACTTTCCACTGGATCACAATTGCAATTGCATCACTTGCCTCTCAAATGTGTCGTATCATACAATGCTTGTAATGCAACCTTTCAATTGCATCATTCCCGACCACACATGCGACACGAAAAATTCAGTTGTGTCGCACCACTTTATGTGTTGCAACGCAAATGCCCCTGCCCTAACCCTAAGTCAATTGTGTCACAACAAGACGATTGCAATAAACCACTTCTCATCTATGTCAAATATGCATGCAATTGCATCACAAAATTCTACAACGTAATTTCTTGCTAAAAATTTTTCCCTACCTAAATGCGCAAAAAATGAAAAACTAAAAGGCGGGTTTATAGTTCTTACCAGGGCGGGTGCTCCCTCAGGACGGTGATATCTCTGGATGTGATACGTGTAATGGGTGGCCTCTAGAACAAGTGACATCTTTGCAAGCAAATCACTCAAAGCTTCCAATAATTTTTAAATTGGGAATGCACAAATAACCCTTTTCTCACTCAACTTTCTATTTATAGGTTCAAAATTAGGGTTTCCTCTTGCCTTGTCTATTGGAAGAGCTTTTTGATGCCTTTGGACTTGAATTTCACCCCCTTGTTGACCTCAAAAATCAATTTTGTCTTAATTGTTGGATTCCTACCTATCACATTAGTTTATTAGGTCAATTTTCCAAAAAAAATTGAATTTTTTTGAAAATTTGTAAAATTTTCTTGAGGTGGCATATCTATACCCTGCTTTCATCGGGGCATCTTTTCACTGAGTTTCTTTGACACAATGTGATGAACTGCATTATGTCAAAGAGGGGAAAAATGTAGACACTGAAAAATGTCCTAGTCTGCAAGCGTCAATTTTCTTGGTCTTCATCTCTGCATAATTAAATAATTTTAATTATTTAATTATTCTTGATCACATTCTTCTATTAATTAAATAATTTTTAATTATTTAATTAATTAAATTAATTATTTAATGTTGTCTCCCATTTTTCTCCTAATTAATTAAAATTATTTTAGAAATTGTTTTAATTAAATTCCCACTTGCCTTTTTCCCTCAAATAAATAATTTGAAAAAATTATTTGTGCCTCCAATTGTCCAAATATTCCTTTCTCATGAATTAATTTCAATTTTTAATTTGACCATTATCCCTCCACTATCTCATTTTCAAATCTCGATCATTGATTACCTTTGGGATCTTTCTAATCATGACTGTTTGTTTTGTAACCTCCATCTCATGAATCCTCATCTTTCGATCTTGGAATATTTCTCAAAGATCGATCTCGCCCATCCATTTGAATGGTTGTCTATAAAAGAAGCCTTCGTCCTCCATTTTTTCCTTGACAGCCTTTTATCTCCAACTTTCTTTCTTACAATTTATAGGTATTTGCACAAGTTAGACTACAAATATGAGGGAATATTTGCAAAAGGAGAAGAAGGAGAGACAAGAGTATTGATTCAAGTTCAAGCATGGGGAGTGTTTTGATTTGAGTCTTTTACTTTCCTTATGCTTTCATTTTTTTATCTTGTTTAGATGAGGTTATTAGTTTAGAAGTGTTGTGGTTGTCACTATTATCTAGACTATAGCTTGATTTTCCCCATCTTACAATATGCATTAAGTTGATTAATTTCTTACTTAGTATAATCAATAATATTAGTTGGTAATCCTTTCCATCTAATAGTTGTAGGATCATAACACACTCACTATTGCATGTTTAACATTCAGTGAAAATTATTCTCTTTTTGCAAGGAGTGGCATATCATCACCCATCTCAACTCATCCTTGTCTTTCACTAAGTGGGGGAAAGGGGTTATGTAGCCTTGTCCTCGTATGACACCTTTCATTGTCTCTTTTGAATAGTTGACTACCTTCCATGTATATATAGGATCAATCTTGGGATGTGGATGAAATGCTTGAAGTTGACTCGCATTTGACGTACTTTCCTTTCTATGTTTAGCATTATATTTTGGGGGAAACCCCTTTCCATGATGTAGATTTATTTGGAAACATATGACTTGGAATAGGGATTTCCAAATAATTTATCATGTCCTCTTTATTGTTATCATTTATCACTTGCTACTTTAAAGTAACTGCTCATAGCATGGTCTTTAGAAATTTCTTTAAACTGGGGGCATACATTGGCATTATTATTTTTCAACTCATGCTTCATTATGTAGTCTTCTTACTTCATGTGATGCCTCTTTCTCTTAGTGATGAAATTGGGTGTGATGTCCTTCAAGAGCATGATCTCTCTTAGCATATCACATTCCTCTTAGTGGCCTAATGTGACACACTACATCCCCTAAGTTGTGAATATTCTATTCTTCAATTGGTCCTCTCTTGGAGACATTAGGCACAATATTCCCAAAGTTAAGACCTTACATGAACTAAGAAAAAATCTCTTGAATGTACCTTATGCTATTTCTCATTTACAATAACCATTATATGGCCACCTTGCATAACACACTTTACTAGCTTGTGGAGCCATCCTCTTTGTTCATGGGTGTTAGCATACTAAGTTTTTCTCACCCCATAGATCTCATTGTTCATTTTGTGTGGCGTATTATCAAAGTTATCAAGAGGTATAGCTTCGTTATGGTTATCGTATGGGAGCCAAACTTGGGCCTGAATTTCCCATAGCCATTTGCTTGTCTATGTGAGCACATATCGGTCATGTGTGTATGTGGCTCTCGGGGCTCACCTTGTGGATGGCTTGAGGTTCCACTAGCCTGTGTGAGCAGTGTTTGTTTGAATAGTGGACATCATGCTCCACTTGTAAACATTTATTAGAAAAACATCTTAGATCTAATCCACATTGCATTAGACAAATGGTCAAGGCTTGATCCGCCTTCCTTTTTCCTTTTTTTCTTTGGTAGTGTATGCTTGTGTCTTGTTTTTCCTTCATACATCATTCTCATGTGTTTTCTTTTGTGCCTATGTTGTTTTTCCATAGGATCTTGATCTTGGGGGCTTCATCATCCCTCTTGATTATTGTACTCCTATCTTACTAGCATTGGTACACTTGGACCCCTCTCGATGTGAGTTTGCCTACTTTAGTGTGAGTTTGAAGTAGGTTCCTCCTCTCACTAAAGTTGGGGATAAATTTTGTGTAGGAAGATGTATCCATTTACGTTTTCACACTTTTTTGGGCCCTCCTTGCTAAAATTGGGCTTCTTTATGCCTTATTTGGTCCTATTTTGCATCCACAAGCCTTATCTAATGCATCTTTATGTGGATAATCCTGACAATTAACAATTTACATATCATGATTCAATGTTTGAGGTTGTGTGTTCCAAATCTAGTGATTTGTGACTCATATGCCACCTTGGGCATACAGCTCCCACCTAGGTCTCGCAGCCTGATTTTAAACATTGCATTAAACAATGCATTTCTTAGAGTTTGTGTCATGTGTTTAAGACAGTGGGACTCATACGCCAAGGTGGTGTATGAGTCCCACTTTAACCAAGACCTATTTTGAATCAAATTCTTGGTGGGATTTTATTATCCTAAATCTGATGTCAACTTGTAGTGTCGTAATCTCTAGAAATTTGGCATAAAAAAGTATAAATGCAAGGCTATTTCACTTAGTTTCACCTAGCAATTTTGAGTCAAGCCTCCTAAGATTTCACAAGAGCATTATAGAGTATTCAAGAGTATTCAAGAGTATTCAAGAGTATTCAAGAAGGAATTCAAGGGTAGATTTGTAGAAAATTATTGCAGCAATCAAGATCCATATTATCATGTCAAAGATTTAGTGCATCATCCATGTTCTTGATCTAATATGTTGATGTAGCATTCAAGACCTAATCAAGTTGTGTCATAGAAAAATGGCCCCTTGTCATTTCCATGGCCTTTTAGGTCTTGTTTCATGGTGTTTGATTTATTTTGCTCTGATTCTATGTTGCAACATGGCTTGAACATGCATATTTAGGTACTAAAATTCAAATAACGATGTCTTGTGAAGGTGTTGAGAAGTTTTGTAAGATATTTCTACATTCTTCTAGACTCTATTTATTGCAATTTACCTAAAAATCACCTTTCCATCACTAAAAAAGTCCTATTTTGAAGTGTTGTAAAGTCTTGTAACAAGATTTCATGCTTTTCTACGCACAACTTCACTATTTATCCCTTTCTTATGCTTTAGTTGGTCCCCTTATGCCCTCATATGCTTTAATTAAGTGTATTTTTGAATGTAATCCCAATAAACAACATTAAATACAACTTAATTTTTGACATCCATTTTTAGGTCCTAGATGGGACCCATTCACCATGGGTGGCGAATGAGTCCCCCTTGGCTCCAAATTCAAAAAATTTAAAATTTCCTTTCATTTTTTATTCAAAAACACTTCATGTCGGCCTGTGATGAGGTATGAATGGTTAAATAAGGCACAAGGTTGTATAAATAAGTGATTTTCACCTCATTTTACATCTCCTACAATTCTTCAACATTCACACATCATATTCAAGCATTCAAGCATCTTACAACATTTCATCAAGCAATACTCAAGCACTTTGGAGAATCCATTGATATTACTTCATATTTGAATTATCAAGGGTTTGGTAAGTTGATAGCTATTACATGTTATTATTTTATCATTCTCTTTCTTTCCATTGTTTCATTAAGGATTTGATTACCAAAAGTGCGGTTTGACCAAGGAAAATCCCTATTTGCTAACCCTCAACCATTTTTCCCCTATTGCATGTGTGTTTGTAGACCTAGGTATGTAGATTTAACAATATTTTTGGTGTTGAAGATTGGTAAGCAAGTCAACTAGGTGCTTCAAGTAAACTTATTCATTTTTCAATCTTGGAGAAGGTTTTCTATCCATTTCCTGCAAAATTGACCTCGACAACCCGACTATCAGAGATTTTCGGATCTGGTGTTGTAGAGTTGTCTTCTAATTTTTCAAAATTTTGGGAGAGGAATGATTCACCACTAGTGGAAAATGAGTCCCACCGTAGGACTGAAAATTTGAATTTTGTCATATTTCGAATCTCGACAGTTAGAAACTAGTTTCTGACAGTTTTTCACCAGTAGGAGGACTAATTCACCACCCTGGGTGAATGAGTCCCACTATGAAATTTCAGTGATTTCAGTCAACATCCACAACATTCCAGAATCATCAAACATTGCCCAGGTGCACTCTGTTTCATTTCATTTCTTTATGTTATGCATTATCTCTTCATTTAGTTCATTATTTGCATATCACAGCGTGTTTTCAAACATAGTTTAAATCTTAGTTTTGCATTCCAATTCATTCATTTAAATCACTCAATCGCATTTATTTTACTTCATTAAGCTTAGAAAACATCATACATAACATAAATTTGAATGAACCCTTAGCATTTTTGGGCCCTATCTCTCTCCTTTAGGTGAAAAACCCTAGAAGAGTTAGAGAAGTCCATAGGAAACCCAAAAATCTACGATTCATTTTGGTGAACCCAAATTTTGAACACTTCACATTTATGATTTCATTTGCATATTGCATACTAGATTACATTTGCATTAACATTCATTTAGGACATTGTTTTGTTTTTGCATTCTAGGACTCTTCATATTGCATTAGTGAAAACTTCATTTAGATTTCATTTTTGCATTGCATCTCATTGAAAAAATTGAAAATCTACATTTTGCATCCTTGATTGCATTTTTTAGAGCATTAAAATCATCTTAAAATTTCTAAAAAACACAAAAAAACATCATATAGGGACTCATTTGCCACCCTAGGCCAATCAGTCCCTCTACACTTTTTAAACAACATTTATGGCATTTTTCTAGCATTTTCCTACATTTCAGCTTACTATAGTTAGTTCTCTGTTATAGTGAGTAGCATTTTTGTTATTTCCATTTAGACATCTTAGATTACCTTGCATTGCATTTGATTTCACCCCCTCCTTTATGGTACTTGTATGATTGTTTGGTGCCCCATTGATAATACTTTAGTGAGAAGAAGTTCTAGACTCATGGCCTCCCACAATAGCACTTTTTTGTGGACCTTGGGATCTCACGAGCTCCTACTCCTAGTATGGAAAATGGTGCATTAGGCACTGAAACAACCACTTCTATTCCTTCACCTTTCCATCTGATGAATGTTGGCACCCAAAAAAATTCCCTCCTGCAAGAAAAGGTCATTAATATTCATGAGGATTTTGTACATTTACAACAAGACTTGTCACTTGAAAAAATTTCCACCACTGTCATACTTTCCATTGACAATCTTCATTGTTTGACTAAAAGTGATGATGGCTTGGAAGTGATGAAGAGAATTTCTGAGATTTACAATAAATATGCCCCTTCTAATACCCAATCCACAACCATTCCTGTAAGCCAAGGAGGAACTCAAGTTCCTCCCCCTTCAACCATAGCATCCATACCAATTTATACCAATCCACAAGTCCACACAACTATGCATCAAGTTAATTATGCAGCTACTTCTTTCCTAATTCCACCTAGCATTCCTACTTCTCTTGTGGCATCGCAAGTACCCTCCACCACCTTCACACCCCATAGTATTCCTTTCACTTCCCCTACCATCCCCTACACTCCATCACCCTTTTCTCTTCCACCTCAATCCACTTACCCCAACCATGTTCTTACATAGCTCCTTAACACCTTTTCTTTCATGCAGCATCAACTTTCCACCATTAGCTAAGGTCAAACAGCTCCACCCACATATCATGTCTGTAGCATCCCCTTATCCTTAGAAATATTATGTACCCCGATGCCACAAGGGATAGAAATGCCTCAGTTTGAGAAATACAGAGGTAAAGGAGACCTGATCAACCATGTTAATTCATATACAGCTTTGTGTAGTGATTTTTTCCTTGATGATAAACTCTTAGCCAAACTATTTCCAAGGACCTTGAAAGATACTTCCTTAGAGTGGTTTTCCAACTTTCCTAATCATTCCATCCATTCTTTCAATTAATTGGTGGATGCTTTCATAAGTCACTTTCAAGTGCACATGACACCTAAAAATAAAATGGCTGACCTCATGCGATGTAGATAAAACACAGATGAAAAAGTAACAGATTTTATCTCACGATACCAATCCTTGTATGCGCAAATTGATGTAAAGATTCCTGATGCACATTTGCAAAATATGTTTATCAAAAACTTGCACACATACCTTCAAGATAAGATAACTATGATGAAATTCCATTCGTTTATTCATTTATGCACAACCTTGTGTGAATAACACAACTTGGTTTCAATTCATGATTCAAAATCCACTTCTAACCGAGCTGAAAAACCTAAACACAACAATCAAAACCAAAATAACAAGCAAAACTTTCACAAACCAAATAGAGGATTTTTATAGTTCAATCTTCCTCCTCCTTCACAATCACAACCAACCCAACCATTTTTAAACTCAAGTGGTCATTGTTAAAGAAGCGGTGCCTTATACCTATGGGGACCAGAAGAGACAATTTACTCCCTTACCCAATACCCTCTATTGTGTGGTCTCACAACACACCCCAAGACTAAAAAGGCTTGGGGACCCAAGTGAAAATATGACTTCTATGGTAGGAGCTAACAAATTGGAAGATCACCGGAAGTGAAAAAGAAAAGAGAAATCTTTGGTTTAAGAGAAATTACTTTGTATGGTAAGTGTTTCATACACCAGGTACCAGGTACCGGAAACACAAAAAAAGAAAAAGGTAATATAAAGTTCAAGAAAATGGCTCTGTTCCAGTAAGTTGAAGTCTGGTAAGTTGGAGTATGGTAAGTTGGATTTCAAGTATAACTAAGGTCCGGGAAAGTAAGTGGGTAAATCTGAATACCAAGTACTGGGTATCGGGTTGAAACGTGAAGTGAAATTCTATTTTTTTTTAATTTTGTACAATGGTCTCGGTGATCCGGTATATATCCAAGGATTTGTGATATGTTTTTTTAGAAGCGAGTTTTATAGATTTTGTACTAACATTTGAATAATGGTTTTATTTATATGGTGGCATATTTGTTTAAAAAGGGATTTAATATTTGGAATTTTCTGATTGCAAGAGATATCGATTGTGATGCAAAGCTCAGGTATGGACAGTCAGGAAAATTATGCAGGTGAACAAATTTTACATTATTACCAAGCTCAATGATGCACTTAAGGGACTCATGCTAGAACAGAGTTTTCTACAAGGATGTGCCAATTACCGGGATACTAGGATGCTGGAGTACAAGCATGTAGTAACAAAGTGTATCTATTTTGAGGGTATTTTATTCCTAGAATGTTCAAATCAAGAAGCCTGAGATAAAGGAGTTCGACTTCCACCTGATCACTCTGTTATAATGGAAGGCTCCTATATATCTTTGTTTTGGTAAATTTTATTGATTTTAGAAGAAATCCTGACAAAGATGAGAAAGTAGAAATCGAAGAGCTTCAACAAGTAATTTGAGTTGACTTCCATTGACTTTAGTTGCAATTCTCCTATTGGTCACAATATTCCACGTGCCTTGATGAGATTGGTCCCTTACATTCCCTCTCATGTAGATGTCTTATCCTATCTGACCCTTGTGTTCTATAAAAGGCTAGAGGATGCTTAATTTTATTTTAAGTTTGGAATTTGTGGATGTCAGAGGAGCAAAAACTTCTTTTAATTTTTGTTCTTTTTTCCTATTTTTTGAACCATTCCGGTGCAAAACTTTGTATGCACCTAGACATTAATTGATATCAGAGCTTTATGGATAGCTACCTATCTAAGTATCTTTTGTAGCAAGTTTTGTAAGTTCGCCTGAACAAGACTGTATGTTGCATCGTTTAAGGGTGCATACAAAGCCTATTCGGTGTCCATAAATGAAACCCCCTCTTTAAAATCTTGCACTATTTTATACGTAGTTGTGTAGCAATCTAGTGAAATATAAAGCGGTTTGCTCTGTTTTGATTAATTCTTTGGGGCATCCATGGAGAATAACTGGGAGAAACTTTCATTTTTCAGTATTTTTATGTTTTCCTTTAGAATAGATGTTTAATATTTTTGAAAATGTTCCAAAAAAAATATAATTGAATGGAAATAGTTTTATTGAAAATATTTTACTTTCCATGAAATTGTTGAATGCTTAATGCTAAATCTACTTAAGTGATAGCAAGGAAATTGGTGATGATTTTTTGAAATCCAATGTCAAATCTATTGCTTTCATGAATTTCAAGTTTATCTTTTCAAATTGGAAAGTTGATCTAAAATGTTCAAAGAAATGATACAGAAATATGCATATGTATGTGTACGTGTCTACAGGAATTTCCCCTTAAAGGAAAATAACAACAAATTGTCACATCATTACCCAAGAGTGACCCTAGTGCAACCATGACTTGGTTATCAAAGACCTAGGATTAAACGAAAGTCAATCTTTGCTCTATAAAAGCAGAATTCTCTCTTAGGTTATCTTTGTTTCACATCTTTCAAGAAGGATAGGCTCTTCGTGGTCTTGTTTGTGGATATTTTATTCAACCTAACTGTGAGTAAAAATGTCATGAACACCCTCCATAACACAATGAACCAATTAATTCAACAATGCATGCTCACTTTTCGACCCATCCAACCACTTGATCCAAATCAGCCCTTCAAACCTAATGCTTATTGTAATTTTAATTTCCAAAATGGACATGACACTAAACACTGCAAGCATCTAAAACATTTAGTTCAAGACCTCATTGATTCAGGCCATTTGTCCATTATGGGTGTTAATGATCAAGGAAATAAATTTGTTGCACACCCTAACCAAAACTTACAAATTTTCACCAACCCCATGCCTAAACACACTACTTCATTTTTCAAGGCTAGTGAACCTTCAAACATTAACATAATGATTGTTGATACAAACAATGAACAACATGATATATCTCCACCTTTTACTGAAGATGGTCCTATGGATCAACTTGTGGCTATGATAGACGTTATCCCTCATAAGAGCCAATCCCCTAAATATCTTGATATCACTTTTTCTGCTAAAGACATAGTACAAAAACTTCCTAATGGTTCTCTCTACATAGCCGAAAGAATCTATGATAAGCCCACTAATGGGATATTAATAGATCCCGCTTGTGGAAAGAATGTGATCAGAGAGGATTTTTTAGTATTACATGAGTTATATCAAGATTTTTATAATAAACCAATTGCATGGATTAAAACACATGCTGGTTTTGCATGCCCTATGATCAGATCAATTGTACTCCCCTTACAGATAGGACCTGAAACTTTGGATGTAAGATTTTTTAATTATTCCACAATCCGACCAATTTCATTTGCAGCTAGGCCACCCTTGGCTTCGCTCAATGAAAGCGGTCCCATCAGTTGTTCACAAGTATTTGAAATTTCCACATTGCAATGAGATCTTTACCATACACCATAGTGGCTTTAATCCCTTATCTTATAAAGGTAACTATTCCTTAGAAGCCTTTTGGCCTGAACCCATCACCCCTTGCAAGGACTTCTTTTTCATAGATTATCAAAAGTTCAAAGCCAAAAAGATAGTTGAGTTGTCTCTTCGTAACGCGTACCCATCCACTTCCACACCTCCTATCATAGATGAAACCATACTTCAACCTGAGTCTGGCATTGAGAAAATCATACAACCTCCTGAACAACCACCCCTAGATACTTCCCAGTCATCATTTAAACGACCAAGGGAAAATGAAATAACTCCTTTCGTGCCTCCTCGCATTAAACAAGTGTATAAAGAAAAAGAGAAAGTGGTTGACCCGTCCTCTTCAGTTTCTTCTATTCTTCCCTCTTCAGAAGTAGAAGAACCTATGATGACTCAATCTGCTCCTACATCTCAACAACTCCAAAATAGAATTAAATGAAACCACGGTGCTAGGGAATGAAAGTGTCATCATTGTCTCCTTGCTCTTCAATCTCACATGGAAGAAATATAGAAAATAAAACTCCACCTTTGACAGAAATAATAGATGACCGCCCTCCTTCTCCTGACCTTCCACAAGACAGTCCATTGCAACAATCACAAAAAGATGAACCTACCCAACAACCACAAATTTTGATACGTCCATCCTTATAAATCGCCCTTCTTCCTCCCATTGTCATTAATCTTGATGATGATGATGATGCGACAAAAGCAAAAATAGATGAAGAAGTGCATAACAATTTAAACTCTTTATTTTCATCTACAATGAGCTTAAAAGATAAAACCTCTCCACCAAGTGAAGAACCTGGTATGACTCCTAGTTCGACGCTTGCAATTATTCCTTTGGATAGTCAACCACCCTCGCATTATACCGAACATGATTGGGAGGTGGATGACTTGTTAGATGGTTGACTGGCATTCGCCTAGCTAGCCTTTTTTCTTTTCTCTTTTTATTTTGTTTTCCTTTTCATGTGTATACCGTGTTCCCCTGTATCATGTGTTTGATGTTCCCTCTCTTTGTACACTTCTTCTATTTGTATCTCTATTCTTCTATTCGTTGTGCATTGTCTTTTTAGCTTTTGTTTTGTGTTTTTCTTTTGGGGATGGCTTAAAGTGTAGAGATGCCCTATGTCTCTTCCATGTTAACAAAAGGTCCTTGTCTTTTTCTTTTTGTTTGTGTTTTCCTTTCGGGGATAACATAGGGCATCGAGGACAAATGCTCCTCCCATATTTTCCCTTTTCTCACCTTTTTTTTTCTTTTTTTTTTCTCTCTTTGTGGATCCTTTGTATCATTCTTCTAGTTCTATGTGCTTTGGGGAATGATGATAGTTTCTGAGCTCTTTCATAAAAACATTGTGGCAACAACATACTCGACCCCAAATCCATAGATCCCTTATGTGTTTGGTGTGCTCTTTTCTAGGGGGAAACTCCCTTTCTTTTTTTTTCATTTTCCTTGACATGACACAGCCTAACTTTGAAACATATGACTTGGCATAGGGATTTCCAAGTTGGCTCTCATGTCTTGTTTTCTTTTTTGGTTTTTCTTTCCTTCGATACTTTAAAGTAATTTCTCATAGAACGATGTGTAGCAATTCCTTTAAAGTGGGGGGCATACATTACCATTAATTCATTTATATTTTTGGTTCCTAGTGTAGCCTTGTCATTTATATGATGTGTTTGTTACTTTGTGGATGACATTGGGTGTGATGTCCTTCATAATTGTGATTTATCTCAGCATACTACATTCCTCTTGGTGGCATGATGCAACGCATTGCATCCCCTAAGTTGTGAATATACTATACTTTGATTGGTCCTCTTTTGGAGACATTAGACACAATGTTCCCTAAGTGACTGACCTTGCATGAACTAAACAAGACTCCTTTGAACATTTTACACTTTACATTTTTCATTTTTGCATCTTTTTCCACCTTGCATAACGCAACTTGCATGACTGTGGTACCTTTCTTTTTGTTCATGACATTTTTCTTTGTGGCACCTTGTTAAAGTTATCAAGAGGTATAATTTTTATATGGTTGAGTGGGAAGCCCACCTAGTGGCATGACTTTTCCCCATAGCCACCTTTTTGTTTGTGATTACATACCAACTAGCGTATGCATCTTACCTTTATGGCCTTTCTAACCCTGCAGACAAGCAGGAGTTTCGTGGCCCCAGAGTGAGTACATTTGAGCCTTCTCACCCAATGGACCATCATGAGTTCTATCACCCCAGAGTGAGTATACATTCTCAATCAGCATAGATCTAATCCACAACTAGGGTATGTGCAAGATCATCATGGAAAAAACAGGCCCTTAAGTGGCAAAAAATTCAAAAAAATCAGAGTTAGGCAACTTGACGTAAAAATTTGAATAAGTTATCTATATTATTTAAAAAATATGTAAAAATAGAATATGTAGAAAATTGAATGTAGTTTCTAAAGTACTAGGTTTGTTTAAAAACAAAAATCTATTTGTGAAAATTTGAAATTTCAATGCAATGGTACTTAAATTTCAGGAAAAAATAAGAAGTAGGTGTCCGTAACCACCCTAACCAAAATAAAATGATAATATTTTTTTATAAGATTTTAGATATATGTAGAGGACTCATGCCCCAATGTGCATAAATTTTTTGTAATTTTTCCAAGTAAATAATTAATTATGAATTTTTATTACAAATTTTAAAAATATAAAAACTCTCATTTCTGACCACCTTAACTTGGTCAAAACTTCATGAAATTCAAATTTTATTTTTTTAATACTATAGTATGCAAATCATGAATGTGATGCATGTTTTAGATTCAAAAAATGTGATACCATTTGAAAGCTATAGATGTTTTTCAATCAGCCTATAGATCAGGACTTTAGTCGTAATTTGAATAGAAAATGAATAATAATTACTTATTAAATTCAAAGTAAAGCATAATTTATATCAGTGGAAAGCTGAGAATGTCCTTTAAAAACCCTTTTCGTCTCATCAATTTTGGGTCAAAAAATAGTCGTCAGCCACATACCCCTCATATTGCCACTTTTTGGCCCATCATGATCCTGCACATACCCACTAGCTTCATCCAATTCTCAACACCTGTGTGTTCCTTTGTTCTTATGCTTAGTTTTCCATAGGATCTTTATCCTGGGGGCTTGATCATCCCTCTTTATTTTTGTCATTCCATCTTGCTAACATAAGTGCATTTGAACCCCCCTCTCGATGTTCATGGCTACTTTAGTGTGAGTTTGAAGCAGGTTCATACTCTCACTATTTAGTGGGGGCTAAATGTGTCATAGAAAAATGGCCCCTTGTCATTTTCATGGCCTTTTAGGTCTTGTTTCATGGTGTTTGATCTATTTTTCTCTAATTTTATGTTGCAACATGGCTTGAACATGCATATTTAGGTACTAAAATTCAAATAATGACATCTTGTGAAGGTATTGTGAAGTGTTGTAAGACATTTCTACATTCTTCTAGACTCTATTTATTGCAATTTACCTAAAAATCACCTTTTCATCACTAAACAAGTCCTATTTTGAAGTGTTGTAAAGTCTTGTAACAAGATTTCATGCTTTTCTACACACAACTTCACTATTTATCCCTTTCTCATGCTTTATTTGGTCCCTTTATGCCCTCATATGCTTTAATTAAGTGCATTTTTTAATGTAAGCCTAATAAACAACATTAAATACAACTTAATTCCCGACACCCATTTTTAGGTCCTAGGTGGGACCCATTCACCATGGGTGGCAAATGAGTCCCCCTTGGCTCCAAATTCAAAAAATTCAAAATTTCCTTTTGGTTTTTTATTCAAAAAAATTTCATGTCGGCCTGTGATGAGGTATGAATGGTTAACTAAGGCACAAGGTTGTATAAATAAGTTATTTCACCTCAATTTACATCTCCTACAATTGTCCAACATTCACACATCATATTCAAGCATTCAAGCATCTTACAACATCTCATCAAGCAATACACAAGCACTTTGGAGCATCCATTGATATTACTTCAAATTTGCATTATCAAGGGTTTGGTAAGTTGGTAGCTATTGCATGTTATTAGTTTATTGTTCTCTTTCTTTCCATTGTTTCATTAAGGGTTTCATTACCAAAAGTGGGGTTTGACCAAGGAAAACCCCCATTTTCTAACCCTCAACCATTTTTCCCCTATTGCATGTGTGTTTGTAGACCTAGGTATGCAGATTTAACAAGCTTTTTTGTGTTGAAGATTGGTAAGCAAGTCAACTAGGTGCTTCAAGTCAACTTATTCCTATTTCAAGCTTGGAGAAGGGTTTTTGTCCGTTTCTTGCAGAATTGACTTCGGCAACCCGACTATCAAAGATTTCCAGATCTGGTGTTGCAAATTTGTCTTCTAATTTTTTAGAATTTTGGGAGAGGACCAATTCACCACTAGTGGCGAATGAGTCCCACCTTAGGACTAAAAATTTGATTTTTTTCAAATTTCAGATCCCAACAGTCAGAAACCAATTTATGATACTTTTTCACCAGTAGGAGGACTAATTTGCCACCCTGAGCGAATGAGTCCCACTATGAAATTTCAATGATTTCAGTCATCATCCACAACATTCCATAATCATCAAACATTGCCCAGGTGCACTATTTCATCTCATTTTTTTTTGTTCTGCACTATTTCTTCATTTAGTTCATTGTTTGCATATCATAGCATATTGTCAAACATAGTTTAAATTTTAGTTTTTCATTCCAATTCATTCATTTAAATCACTTAATTGCATTTAGTTTACTTCATTTAGCCTATACATCATACATAACATAAATTTGAATGAACCCTTAGCATTTTTGGGCCCTATCTTTCTCCTTTTAGGTGAAAAACCCTAGAAGAATTAGAGAAGTCCATAGGAAACCCAAAAATATATGGTTCACAAGTGTTCAATCTATTATCCTATTCAAGTTTCATGATCAAGGTCTACACTCATTTATGCCATTTCATGCTATTTTTCAAAATTTTAATCTAAAGTTTCAACAAGGTTTGGTGAGTCGTTACATGCATTTTTTCATTCATCATTCCTTCATGCTTTTCTATTTCATTTCAAGGTTTAATTACCAAAACGGGGTTTGACCAAGGAAAACCCCCATTCCCTAACAAAACAATATTTTTCTATGTTGATGTGTGTTTGCAAATCTAGATGAATTGGAGCTTGAAGATCCTTTGACGGAAAAGTTGCAAAAGTTGTCAAAGTTGTCATAAGAAGTTCTCAAGGCTCACAGAAATTCTGATCTGGAGCAAGATATCCAACTTATTTACATGAAATCAATGGGAAAGTTCTTATTTAATCCATCTTCAAAGGCTCACAAAGTTTCAATTCAAAAAAATTCTCCTAGGACAATTTTCACTTTTTTGGGACACTTTGCAAATATTTGGGTGTATGAGTCCTGGTATACCCCTTTTTTCCAATTTTATATAGATCCTGAATAGTCATCAGAAGATTCCAAATCCTACCTAGATTCTTGTAGTAGGACTAAATCGCCCTACCTAGTGTATGAGTCCCGATACACTTCAAATATTAGAATTTCAATGTTGCGAACCTTGTCTGAATTCCATCATTCTTCCAAGTACCCTTTTGTTTCATTCTATTTTTTCAATCTAATTTTATGCTTTCAAATATCTAGGGTTTTTTTCATGAGTGTTTGCATTCCTCCTTTGAAATTTCACTTTAATGGTGAACCCTCATTTAAGCACACAAGGAAACCCACTAGGCCTTCCCTCAATTGATTCACTTGGTTGAGGGACCTTGGTTTCCTAATGAGCTAAAGTGTGAAATAGGTCCCAAAGTTCTACCTCCTAAAAAGGTGGACACCCTTATTTGCTTTGGTTCAATAACTAATAGATATTTTTACAATTTTGAGAAAAAATGATAACCTAGATCAATTTTTACATGCAAGATTAGATTCCTTGAGAAATTATGATAAAAATCAAAAATAAAGTTTGTAAAATTTTGATAAGCAGGGTGAAAGTTATACCCCATCAAAATTTACTTACAAAATTGATTTCAAAGGTTAAAATTATATATTAAACACTAAAAAATAAAAAATGTCTTGATGAGTCTTGGATACTATGTCATGTTGGGTACTGATGTACAAATATATAATAAAGTGGAGTAAATGAGAAAAACCTAATGAGAAATAAAAACCCCTCTCCAAAAGAGTGTTGGAAGTTTGTGTGTCATTAAGGATATTGTTGAGAGTATGGAATATGGTGTTGTTATGGTGTTGTCATTGATTTTAACCCATTCGTTGATGTCAACCCATTGTATAGATGCCAAATATTTTCTCTAGAGAAGACCAAGTGGTTTGGATAAATTCCTAAGTCCTAAGTTTAGTTTTTGTGTTACAGTGAATCAGTTTTGTGTTCCGCACTAATCCAATATGAGAAATTTTGTCATACGATTTTGAGTTGTTCTTTGCACATTTTGAATGTGTTCAGATCCAAAATTTAATTATTTTTTATCTTTCACAGTTGAAGATGTTATTGACAGAGTATCAACTAAATTGTGATAGAGTTAGTGGTGCGGAGTGTATGTTGGAATGCTCTGCATTCCACCATGGTTGAATATTATGTTATGTTGACTTTTGGAAGTGTTTAGAGATGTTAGAGGTGTGCAATTTCCAAGTGGCAAGTGTTTTGGTGGTCTGTGTGTCAAGGTATGGATGAACAGTTGGTTCATTCAGATATTACTTCACCAATTTTTCTATCTGGTGTTGACCTAAGTATTTTAGGGTCGTGTGGAGTTGATTTGTGTAAGGAATAGGTTCATCGTAGAAATTATAGATCATGCCAACCTATTTTTATGGTGTGCATGCCTTGGTTCTTTCTGCAAGGCATATGTGTTAATATTTTGGAGTGATAGTTTAAGAGGATCCACAGTACATCCAATTAGGCTGACCTAATTGATGTATTGGATAGTTTTAGTATTATTACAAGATTGATTCATTGTGTGAAAGTGATGCATAGAGAGTGTAGAGTGTGTGTGCAATATTTCGTGCAGAGAGAAGTATAGATCATAGTTGTGGTGAAGTATGAAGTGTGCTAAGTCAGTTTTACAAGCCTAAATAGAACTATCTTTAGCATGTTGTAGATACATTATAATCCGTTCAATCTCTAGCAGTGAGGCACCCTCTTTTATATTCTGGAAGTGATCCATTTCTTCTATTATCTAGATAGTGAGTCCTTTGGGAAGACGGTCCACTTGGTAGTGAACCTTTTTGTATTATCTTATAATTGGTTATAATATATTGTGATATAATCCTCACCTTGGTTTTTCCCTTTTTTGGGTTTTTTGGATGTAAAATCTAGTGCTCTTGTGTCTATTTATGTGATGCATATTTTTAATGTTTCTTTCCATTACTGCACATTGAATGAGATTTTGTGAAATTCATTTTATGTTAATGAATTTTAGGCAATAGTGATTTAACCCCCCCCCAGTATTTTAGGTGTTAAACAATTGGTATCAAATTCCAGTTCCTTCAATTGGATTGATCATTGAGGTAGATCTTAGAGGTTGAACACATAGCTACAAGGAAGTATCCTATCCCTCCAGAAGAGATTATACCTAAAGGGTTTATTGAATAATATTGTAAGCTTGATATGGAAGGAGAAATCAAATGGATAAACTCAAGAAATCTAAAAAAAGAGTCAAGGAAACAAATGATCAGCTCAAGAAATTAAATGAGGCTATCACCAATATGAAAGTAAAAGTTGAAGAAGTAAAAGGACTTGAAGATTTCCTGAATGCCAAACTGAAAGACAAATATAAAGAATGTTCAAATCTTGAACAATTGAGATCAAACCTAGAGAAAGAAGATAATCAAGAGGATAAGTTCAAGAAGAGCTCCATAATGCTTGATGACATGATTGAAAATTAAATAGCTTCTAAGGAGAAAAAAAAATTAGGGTTTGAGAAAGGATAAATTTCAAAGGTAAATCAAACTCAAAATAATGATGAAAAGAAGAACAATGTCAAGCAGGTCTGGAACTAGAAGAAATATTTCAAACGACCTCATATCAGACAAATTTTTGCACAAAGGTATTCATATTTTAATGGTTACTAAATATATTCCTGCAATAAGTTTGGACATAGAGTTGTAGAGTGTAGAAGCAGAATGCATCAGAATGGTCAATACTTTCCTGATCATTGTTTTACATGCAATAGATTTTTTCATAAAGATAGTCATTGTAGAATTCAAATGGTGAATGGTTATAATAATGGTGTGATGTACCAATCCTTCAATAGCTATTGCTATACATACAATGGATTTAGGCATAAGGCTTTTGAATGCAAATATAAAATGGAAAGAATTAAGATTATTCAAAAAAAAAATCGCATGTCACAAGTACAATAAACCAAGACACATATCCAAGTTTTGCAAAAGAAAGAATGTGAAACCCTCTGTTTCACAAAAGAAGAAGACTGGTCCAATAGAGAAAAAGATTGATCCAATTAAGATGAAGAAGGAAATGTTCAACAAGATCTAGAAAAAGAAAGAAGAGGGTAAAGTAAAAAGTGAGTCTACACCAACCCTTGGTGTAGATGTTTCCTCCAGAAACTAAATGAAGAGCTTTGTCTTAGGGGGATTTTTAGCATAAAATCTTCCAACCCCTATCAAAGATGTGGTGTTGATGGCTTCAACACACTGGTACACATGTTGGATGAAATGCTTAATTTTTTTATGAGATCTTTGGAATGAAATTTCTTGTTGCAAAGATTTGTGGAGTGATTAAAGGTGCCTATGACAATATAGTGAGGGTTTTATATCTTTTTGACCTAACTTTATTCACCACAATCAATGAATTTTATGTCATTAGAAGAAAAAAATTATATGTGATTTTGTATATGATTAATTCATTGGTAATCGATCATTTAAAGAGTGAAGAGTATAGAAAAGGTGATTTCAATAATTTTTGAGTTGTGTGAAATGTCATAGGCAATTGATCATTTGAAGAGTGAAGAGCAGAGCAAAGGTGATTTGAAGAATTTTTGAGTTGTGTGAAATGCCATAGGCAAAGAATTCAAAAGTATTTATATTTTCTTGCTTAACCCTAGTTTCAAAACTGATTCAAGATGTTTACTCCACAGGTAGTTGATGTATTGGAATGGCCAAGACCTAATTTCAAGAAACATTCATTTAGATTCATAGAGACAAACCTTGGAGGTGATTTTTTGAGGGTTACATATGATGTGATGCACGTAGGGATGTGTAGATATACATTCACATGAAAATGGAGAAATATGATCATATGAAGATTGTAGAATTAGGGTAAGTGAATTGACAGGAGATAATTTTGAGCTTAAACTTGAATATCAAAGTTTAGCAGAAAAGAAGTTGGATGTATGGGATAACTTTCCAAATTTCTACAATGACGATGAGTGGGTAAAGTATGTGCTTAGAAAAATTCATGAGAAGTTCATGAGGTTAGATATGTAGCATATGATTAAAAAGAAATAAATAAAGATGGTTACCAATTTATGCTCAAATGGACCTATTATTGTAATGAGCGCCATGAAGAATGAAATGGTAATGAAGCTCACTGGTCCAAAATTTAACAAACATGACCTAATTTGGTAAAGGACATTGATGATCTAACGGTTAAGTATGCATCAATGATGATTGGGTATAAGATATTTTATACCAATAGTGAGAACTTTGTGTTGCCTATCGCTATTCATACTACTCACTAGATGGTAAAAAAAGTTCTGGCTATTGATTTTTGTGAACTCCTGAGACAACAGATGATGGATAATATTTAGAAGACAAAGGAATCTCGGTACTCCTTCTGATATGGTACCCTAATTGTATGCTTATTGTTTTACTTTCTTAGAGAAGTTCTTGGTACAAAGAAAATTGTGTGGTTGGACAATATTCTTATTTTTATTTAGATTAGAGATCATGTGAGAAGGTTAGGAGACCTAAAACCTAAAAATCCATGTTGTATGGTTCCTTTAAGTCATTTCAAGGAAAAATGTAAGAAAGAGATAGGATACCAACAAAAAATTTTGAGAAGTATAAAAATGACATCACTTTCATGGTTAGCAGAGATAACTACATTATAGAAGCATTTGAACCTAAAATTGTTTGGATCCCAGAGCTTGGATATGAGGTTACAACAGAAGAGCTTACCGCTCTGGCATAAATTATGTTAAGAAAACCAAGATATCCATCTATGGATAGGTTTCGAACTTATGTAGATAAATCAACTAAAGTAAATCATGAGAAGAGAAAGAAGGACATTAAGAATAATGTGGACAAGATGAAAACTCAGTTGGAAGATATTATGCACCCACCTAAAGGTTCTACAGAGAATATCAAAGCCCCATTTGTGGCTTCGTGTGGTAATCCTAGCACAAGAAGATTAGTTAGGACCTCTACCCCCTCTCCTACTATTATGAAGTCCTTTGGAACCAAGCCTTCCTAGAGTTCAAAGAAGAAGGATACATCTAGTGTCCCTAAGCAACAAAAGGCTCCTAAGAGGAGAAGAAAAGAAAAGGCCACCAGGGAAAGATACATAAGTTTTGAAGATGAAGAAGAATAGGATGAGGAAGGACCACAACTGATCTGAAAGAAGAAAGTTTCTAAAGCCTCTCTAGAAGATACTAGTGCCAAAATAAAAAAAGATGATATTGTTGATACTTAGAGTGAAGAAGTGGAAAGAGAAAAGAAATCTTTCAAGATTCATAAAAGAGACAAGAATTCAGGAGGAGAGAAATATCATAAAGGCAAGGGAAGAAGAAAGAAAAGACCCTTCTAGTAAGGGAGCATAGTATCTTGAAATTTGAAACGCTATTTAACAACATTTCAAAATTTGATCTCTTGGAAGAAACAACCAAAATGTGTCTGGAGTCTAATGATGAGGATAAGGAAACATTGAAGATGGCATCATTAGTACATGGTAACTTTTGACACTGGCTTAGATAAAATTAAAGATCAAGAATTTTTGAATTGCAAGAAGGCAAGAATATATTGAAGAAGATGTGAAGATAAAGGAATTTTCCTTGGAAAAGACTAGTTCTTCTCTAACTTGTGATGATAGGCACAAATTATCTAAACTATACAGCAAAAAATTTAGAACAAAGCAATGAATTAATACTCTAATGAGTAGAGACAAAGAATACATTGAATGACTAAAGAATGAGACTCTACAAATATTGAAGAACTAGATAAAGGATTGGGAGCCCCTCCAAATATTGAAGAATAAATTCAAAATGATTCATCTAACCTAGAAGTCAATGAGCCTGAAAATGCTCAACATAGGCATGTGCCTGAGCTTGAGAATGAAGAAGAAAACACGGTAACAAATAATACCCCTCTAGTTATGGAGAATGTTGTTGAAGAAAATAATGATGATATGCAAGATTCTCTAAAGAAGGATAAAGATCAAGCAAAACAATTTTTTCTCCCTTTGGATATGGATAAAGATATGAAAAAGAAAGAAGAAGAAATCCCCAAAAAAGATTAGGCACAAAAGGATGAAGACTTGCCTCCTTCGAATAATGAGAAGCCTTCTGAAGAAGAAAAGAATGCAAAAGACTGCTCTAGTAATGAAGAAAATGAGAAATATAAAAAGGAAGAAGAAATTGCTCAAACTATTGGTGAATCTTCCAGAGCAACTACTAGTTATGCATTTATAGTTCCAACCATTGGTATCTACACAATTATTATAGATTCCCATGCAGAAAGGACAAGTAGATTTGGACAAAATGTCCCCCTACATAAATTATAGCTTAGTGATGCTTTTCATACCTCTGCAAGGAAGGAGATACTCTAGACACACAAAAATAGTGCAAAAATGATTGATGAAGCAGTAAAAGTGTTACATGATAGTTTCCCTAGAGAAAATATTGATAATTCTATGTCTAGATTGAAACAATTGAAGATGCTACTTGATTCCTTTAAGGAATATTCTACTGGCTTGGAAGAAAAGATAGAAAAATAAATGTCAAAGAAGGTCAATGATAAGAGATTGACCAAAATATTTGATAAATCTAGTGTTGTGCATGGTAAGTTGCAAGGAAACATAAAATATATTCAAAATTGTGTGGAAGATGTTAAAGTTATATTTGAATTCTCTTTAAAATGGCCTAATTCTACAAGAAGCATAAACTACCAAATGGAATCATTAGAGTCACAAATTTCTCAGGCCTATGGTGCATATGATCCAGCTAATGATGTGTTAGGATATGGTGTTGTGCACCATTGCATAAATTGATTTATTATAATATTGTAATTAAATAATTATTTAGTTATGATGCACCTTAGTGGTGTGGATAATCACACTAGGTACTTATTTGGGGACCCACTTGATGTTGTATTGTAACATTGTATTATTATTATTTGTGTGGGAGACATGTGATAATATTTTAATAATGAGGAAATATTAAATAATTTGATGTCTTAGTACCCAATATTAAATAAGGGGTTAGTGGTTTTGTATTCACATGGTTTTGTGGTACATAGTTTTACCTTACCACTAGTTGTATTTTGTGTGAGATTGTGTCTATAAAAGCAAACACATGTGTAGTGGTTTAGGGGGATAAGTGGTTTGGATGTCATTATTGAATCTTCTTAAGAGTGCATAATTTGTAATGCATCATGGGATAGTGGTGCAGGAGCACCTAAACCTTATTGTCAAAATTTGATCATTTGAAGGTTGATAGGTTGGTCATTTAGTAGAGTTAAGGGTAGAAGGGGGGTGTTTTGAGTCTATTTTCTCTAAATAAGGTCTAGTAAGACCATTTGATATGTATTTGGGTGGTTTGTGTATCATTTGTATTTAGGAGTCAAAAGTTGCAAAAAAGATGTAATGTTGTCAAGACAAAAATTGTAAAAATTGCAACATTTAGGAATATGAAGGGACATAGAAGTTTAAAAAGTAGTTATAGGCATTGGGAAGTTGGAAATTGAATTGAAACATGTATAAAATACTTTAAGAGGCTCGAAGGTGTTGGTTGGAGATTGTATTGAATCATCCATTTAATATACAATGTTGTATTCTACAATTTTCTCTATTTTTCTTAACTTCTCTATAATTGTACGGACCCGTACACATAACATATCCTCTAAATCTCTTTGTTTTTTGTAGGTACTTGAAGTAGCTTTCTTTTGTACCCATTTTGAGAGTTTAACAACAAGTTTGGAGGGATATTTTCTCAATTTTTTGTGACTGCCTATAATAGGCCAGTGAAGGGTCTGTTTGTAACAAAAATAACAAATTAAGTCATTCCACCTACTTTTTGTCATGTACCTTAGTGGAATGACTTCTTTTATGGTAGGATTAGATTTGTTTATGGCTTTTCAAGTTGTGGAGTAAGGTTATTTGATTTGGGATGATGCCTTAGGGCTGGGCAGAGCATTTTTAATGTGAAAATGAGTTACTAAAGAAGGGTTTCGATGAGTTGTTGAGAGAATCGGTCTTGTGAAGATTTTGTGAGTCTGTACAAACCTAATTGAATATTTTTTATGCATTGGTAGTGTTTTATAAGCCCAGAATAGTGTAAGGAAAGCTAAGGTGCGGAAAAAACTCTCCTAACGCCAAAACCTCAGGGAAGAATGCAGATATGACTTTAAATTTTTCAATTACAGTTCAATAAGATACACATGAAAAGAAATAACAGAAAAGAGAAATGAACACATGCAATTGGACACCAAATTTACGTGGGAAAACCCTTACGGGAGAAAAACCCACCACACCAAGAAAAGCCTCTTTGTATTATATTAAACAAAATTGCATACAGAGTACAAACTTCACTTTCTAATGTCAATTTTACAGCAGCAACATTCACTGATGAATCTTGTACAGAACATTAATCTCACAATTCTCTCAGATGCATACAATGAACCCACTCAAATCAATCTGTGTTTAGTATCGAACAACAAAACTCTATCAAACTGTTCACAATCATCAACCATTACCAAGCATAGTTGTTTTCCTCACAAACTGTTTACCTCCCTCACAGGAATGGTCGCAACTGTTCAACTACCAACAGTTCACATTCTTCTTCTCTCATTGGCTCAGAACGTGCCACATAGGACAAATGTTTGATCAAAGTGTTCAACGGTATCACATGTCGGTGAGACACTAGACCATGTCCCCCCTGATGCCAAAATGCCCGATCATATAGTTATCAGCAAGACCAAAGGTATCGGCAACACCCTAAGAAGTCAGACCGCTAACAAATCAAGTCTCCCTGATATCAAAAGGAGAAAAATTGTCCTTATCGGCAAGATTCGGCACCATCGGCAAGACATCTCACTGATGTCCATTGCAGAACTATTCGGAAAGACCATCATTGTCGCTAAGACTTCCAAGAAGCTCAACCATCAACAATATCCCACATTGACGCGAAATATTAGTAGTCATTAGTTTATAAATAAAAGCCTGAAGACTTTAGGTATCCACGAGTTAGACCTTTTATTACCAACTTACTCGTACACCGCATTTGACCATCACACCGAACTGTTGGTCATTCCTTGTGGTCTCCACCATGACACGCGTTCACTACTTGTGCATTTCTGGAGAATCAAACTGGGAATCTACAATATTCTCAACAAGTCTCCTAGAATTTCAAGTGGTCCCCACATATGTTAGCTAGTCACTCAATCAGAGAAAACATAAACTTACAACTTCCACGACAAGGTTCCAAAGTTATAGAAATCACCGATGTCGCGACAACGAAGGAAGTTGGTCAGTCGGGAAATTATGTAACTTCCAAACTCCACGAAAAGCTTCCAAAGTTAGCAACTCCAGCGATTGGTTGACAATGAGGACTTAAACAGAAATACAAGCCAGCAAGTTGAGGCACAATTTCCAAAAAATAGAGGATTTTATGTAAACCCTAGTGTTTTTGCATGGAAATGGAGGGTTTCTTGGAACAGCATTCTAGGAGTCTAGTATTTGAGAATTGATGATTGATTCTATTGTTTTGGGACACAATTAGTGACTGTTGAGTGATTTTGGGTGAAAAAAAACTGATTAGAGGGTACTTCTTTTGGAAAATAAGGCTAATTGAGTAGCCTAAAACAAGGGCAGGCTATTGACTCTCAATATTGTTGCAAAGAAGTCACTAGAAACTTTTTGGGGATGTTGTGTTGGTTTTTTGGCAAGTATTATTTGATTTTTGTCAACCTTTGTACAACCTTCTCTGAAAGATATTGTGAAGAGTTGGTGTTTGAGGGCTACAAGCCTTAGTGTGAGTTGTTTGAGACAAGTTGAGTTTTTTGTGTTTCAAGGGTTGGTTTCTTTATTTGAACCTGATTATTGTGAGATTGGTTGAGTCATCACCATGATGCTTACATCAGGTGGTATCAGAGCTCAAGGACAAGGTTTCTTGTGGTTAAATTTTGTAGGTTTGAAAAAAGGTGATAGGAAGGTGAAAAGACAAATTGGTGAAGATGCCTCCAAATGGTGTTGGTGCTACTAGAGAGTTGCACAAGTTGAAGGAGAAGCATGCTAAGCTTTTGGAGTAACACAATATTGTATTCATAAGGCTTGTTTCCTTGGAGACAAAGAAAAGAAGAGATGAGAATGAAGAGAGTGAAAAAGAGGAGGAAGATGATGAATATGAAGATGTTGATGAAGAATTAGACCCTAAAGATCAGAGGATGGAAAAGCTGCTTAAGGAAGTCAAAGGTGACTCAATGAAGGTAAAATTTGATCTTCCTATGTATGGTGGAAAATTAAATGAAGAAGAGTTTCTTGATTGGATTGCTGCTATGGATAATTACTTTAAAAGTGAAGACATTACAAATGAGCAGATGGTGAAGGTAGAAAAGATTAAACTCAAAGGTCATGCTCTTTTATGGTGGGATTACAAGCAAGAAGAAAGAATAAAACAAGGGAAGTCAAGAATAGTTTCTTGGGACAAGATGGTACAAAAACTAAAAGGTAAGTTTCTTCCAAAAGATTTCAAGGATTGAAGCAAAAGGATCTAGATGTTAAGGGCTACACTCATGAATTTTACAAATTAAGTATAAGGTCAAGAAGGGATGAGGATGAGGCTGAAAAAGTGGCTAGATATCTAGGTTGTCTTAGATTTAATATTCAAGATAAACTTATTGTTGCTAACCCAAAGACTGTTGAAGAGTGTTTTCATATAGCAATCAGGGTGGAGGAAGATATCAAAAGAAGGCAAGAGAAATATTTTAGAGGAAGAGGTACTAGCACAAGAGGGAGAGGATCAATCCCTACATCAAAGCATCCATTTGAGGAACAAGATGAAGCAAACAGAGGTACAAGGAGTAGGGTGTTGATACAAGAGTTGGTTTTAGGGGTAGAGGTAGATTCAATGGTGGTAGAAATTCTAATACTTTTGCAGGGAGATGTTATAATTGTAATTAATATGGTCATCCTTCATGGAAATGTCCTGAAAATTTTGGTAGTTCATCAAGTGGAGGTCAAAAGAGGACTGAAAGGAGGGCTCAAATAGTTCAAGAGGAGGAGTATGAGAGTACAAATTCTATAAGTCTACATGTTCCTCCTGAAATAGGGGAAATTTTGATGATGAGAAAGACTATATTGAAGGAAGCTAAGGAGGTGGAACCATTGCAAAGAAATAATCTTTTCAAGACCACACGTAAGTGCAAAAACAAGTTATGCAAAAAAACTAGTGATTTTGGCTCTACTAAAAATATGGTGTCAAGTGATATGGTCAATACACTGAATTTAAAAAAAGTTCCTCATAAGTTGCCCTATAAAGTGTCTTGGTTGAGTGATGGGAAGTCTTTGTTGGTAAATGAACAAGCAGTTGTTGAATTTCAAATTGGACGTTATAAAGGTCAAGTAGTTTGTGATATCTTTCCTATGGATTGTTGTCATTTACTCCTAGGTAGGCCTTGGCAGTATGACAGTTGTGCATTGTATGATGGAAGGGAAAACACATACACTATAGAGAAAGATGGGTGTAACTTTGTTTTGACTCCTTTGGTGGAAGATGAGAAAGGTAAGGCAAAGGTAATCATGTGTGGAAAGAAAGAGCTTGTTGAAGTTGTCAGAGAAGGAAAAAAGATTGGTATTACAGGTGCTTCAAAGATTGAGAATGATGGGACAATAGGTAAAAAGGTTGATTCAAGTCTGTTCACAGTGAATTGGACTGAAAATGTGTTGATTGGTACAATGGTGTGACCTTTGGTTGAAGGTAAGGTTGTACAGTGTGAGGAATCTATAGGTATAGTGGTTAATAAATCTAACAGTACAGTGAGTACAGTGGACAATATGATGGGACAAACGGTTGACAAGACAATGGGACTGATGACAGTAAAGAGAGGACAGATTAGACAAGACAGTAAAGGCAGTTACAAGCATGGAGATGCGGTAAAGAAGAAGACAGATCAAGGGATTACTAACATGTATTTTTTTGCAGGTATAAATGAAGGAGTACAAGAATTTTTTGGCCAAGGAGTAGATAAAAGACCATATTCAAGTCTGAAAACATAAATGAAGACAAATTCATATGCAAGTAAGAACAAAGATGAAAGGTAGATTGGAAGATCTCAGTGTATGGATCAATGGAAAGTGTTTTTGGACTAGTGGAATGTGTGTGCAGTGAGAAATTGGTACAAGATATAACTCATGTGGCATGAGTTCTTTTCTGTGGGGTTGAATGGTGTAGGAGCACCTAAACTTTATTGTCAAAATTTGATCATTTGAAGGTTGACAGGTTGGTCATTTAGTAGAGTTAAGGGTAGTAGGGGGTGTTTTGAGTCTATTTTCTCTAAATAAGGTCTAGTAACGCCATTTTATATTTATTTGGGTGGTTTTTGAATCATTTGTATTTAGGAGTCAAAAGTTGCAAAAAAGATGTAATGTTATCAAGACAAAAATTGTAAAAATTTCAACATTTAGGAATATGAAGGGACATAGAAGTTTAAAAAGAAGTTATAGGTATTGGGAAGCTGGAAATTGAATTGAAACATGTATAAAAGGCTCTAAGAGGCTTGAATATTTTGGTTGGAGATTGTATTGAATCATCCATTTAATATACAACGTTGTATTCTGTAATTTTCCCTATTTTTCTGAACTTCTCTGTAATTATACGAACTCGTACACATAGCATCTGCTCTAAATCTCTTGTTTTTTTGTAGGGACTTGAAGTAGCTTACTTTTGCACCCATTTTGAGAGTCTAACAACAAGTTTGGAGGGAGATTTTCTCAATTTTCTATGACTTCCTATAATAGGCCAGTGAAGGGTCTATTAGAACAAAAATGAAAAATTAAGTCATTCCACCTACTTTCTCTCCTATACCTCAGTGCAATTTTTTTTTCCTCAAGTTAAAATTGCACTTTTGCTTCTAAGGGGCATAACTTTCACCCAGGTGCTCAATTTTTCAACTTTTTGGACTCATTGGAAAGATGGCTAAGTGCTCTACGTTGTGGTACTAGTGATTTTCTGATATTTTATAGTTTTGATATTTTTTTGCAAGCTAGAAGTCAGGTGTTTCTTTTGAGCTTCAAAAAGGCATATTGGGTGCATACGGAGTTGGATTTTGGACTTCAAATAGTCAAAAAAAATCTTGTTCAAAGCACTACACAATGGATTAGGTTTGGAGTTGTTTTGACATGATTTATTTTCTAATATTATATCCTAAGTTGTTTATGGGTTATTTTAACTATGGTGATACTATGAGCTTATGGATTGTCGGATCTAGGAGATTTGATGTTCGATTCATTGTATGCTCAATTGTACATCTTAGACTATTCTCATTTTGATATGGATATCAATATTTGGTTGGATTTTTATGCTTCATTGTTGTATCTACAAGTTGTCTAACATTGTAATAGTCTATACTTACTTGTTGCACCTATGACTTGGACATGGGTTGTCTATTCCCATAGATATTTCAATGTTGATGCATTTATAGATTGGTGGCTTCGTTTAGTTACTTGGTTTGTTGGTTTTCATGTCATGTTGAGGATGGGAGATGGTATTACCAGGTACAGTCAAGATATGAAACCTATGTAGTTGACTATGTTATGCAGATATGTGGGACATGATTAGGTTGAGTTGTCGGTACATTTGGTGGTGATCATGGTCTCATGGATGTTTCTTTTGCTTTAAATACTTTTGCATGTCATGATGGTTTATGCAGGTGCATTTTGGTGGTGTTGGATTGGATCCTGATTTAGGTTGTGGTAGTGTATCTTCTTGGTATGAGGATCATAGTTTACTTTTCCTTCATTATTAGGGATCTCATGTTACATTTGAGTTGTTTGATTGTGTGAGGACCTATGGTTGATCTTCATTAGGATAATTTTTATCATGATGTCATGATAGCTTTTTATATTCATAGGTTATACACTTTCAATGGGAGCTTTTGGAAGTGATGGATATGTTTATGATGGTTTGGTAATTGTAGGTATCTTCATGGCTTGGAGATCTTGGTTTCTCTTGTATGTTACTGATATTGCAGTTAAGTTTGTTTAGACCTAGATGATCTTCATGGAGAGGATGCATATCATGATGCCATGTGTAGCTCATACCACAGTTCAATGAGAGTTGTTTGTATTGACATGGATGCTTCATTGGTGTGGTTATCTTCATGTGATTAAGGATATATGTATTCTTGGTTTAGAGTGTTTGTAGTGTAAAAAAATGATGTCGAGGAAATTTCCACCCTTGTTTGGGTCGTCCTCGCAGAATTGAGCCTAATGATTCTTTGACTTAGTGTTGTAATATTTTTAACATGCTCACATTAGGTCTCGGGCCCTTGTGAACTAATGAATTTAAATGATACTTTTCTAAGGTGTTGTAAAGTGTTGTAATGCACTTTCACACTTTTCTAAGGTTTTATTAATTAATTACACCTAATAAACCTCTTGTTAACCTTAATTCTGCCTTATTTGAAGTGTTTTAAAGTGTTGTAACACACTTTCACACTTTTATGAGGTTTTCATTAATAATTGGACCTCTTTATGCTTTAGTTTTCCTTATTGTACACCTACAAGCCACATTTAATGCATCTTTTCAAGGATAATCATGACACAAATCAATACCCAATGATAATTCAAGTGTTTTTGGCTTGTGTGGCCTAGATTTAGTAGTTTGGGACTCATTCGCCACCCTGGGCAAATGAGTCCCACCTAGGTTTTTGGGTCCTGAACCTGGTTTCACACATTTCTAATAATTTTTAAAAATGGTCCATGAAAATAGGCCTAGTGGGACTAATTTGCCACCTTGGGTGAATGAGTCCTATGTAGCCCAAAATAAAAATTAATTCAAATTTTTGGCAATATTTTGTCTTCCTAGATTTGATGTTGGCCTGTAGTGTTGTAATTTTGGGAATTCTTGCATAATTAAGTATAAATACAAGGTTCCTTCACTCATTTTCATCCTAACATTCTAAGCATTCAAGAGATCATCTAGCAAGTTGAAAGAGTGTTCAAGAGTGTTCAAGAGTTGATTATCAAGAATTCTAGAGCATTCTTCAAGCATCAAGCATCATATCAAGGATTTCATGCACCATGTTTGTTTTTGTGCTAACAATTGTGATGTAGGTTTTCATGATTCAAGCAAGTATTTCATTCAAGATCTATCACCATCAAGCAAAAATCAAGATCCACATCCATTGGATCCATCTTGAGCATATTTACAACACTTTATTGCAAGGGTTTGGTGAGTTGCAGCATTATTATTTGTTCATTCATCATTCTCAAAACAGGGTTTGACCAAGGAAAACCCCTATCCACTAACCCAACAACATTTTTCCCTCTCCTTTGTGTGTGAATTGTAGGTCTAGGTTGCATATTTCCTAAGGAGCAAGATAGGAGAAAAGTTGTTAAAAAGATCAAATTTGTCAAAGTTTCCATCAAGCATTGGAGACACTTGGAGAAGACCTACAGGTTGCAAATTAGATATTCAATTCCGACAATCCATCAAGAAGGATAGAGCATACTAGGAAAAGAAAATTCAGACTTTGAAATCCTGAAAAAGCAGAACTGGACTGATTCACCACCCCTAGTGAATGAGTCCCACTATAGGTGTTTGACAGAGATCTTTGCATATTCACATACGCTTTTTCCCGAAACATGATCCTATGTAAAAAACCAAAATTGGGACTGATTCGCCTAGAATGGCGAATGAGTCCCACTAGGTCAAAAAGTTAGAATTTCCACTATTTCTAGACTCCTAATCATCTCCAAGTTTTCAAGTGCACACATTCCATCTCACATCTTTCTATTTTGTTTCACTTGCATTTTTAGGTCTTTTAAATCAAGTTTGCATCATATTATGGTTTTGCATTTCATCTTACATTTCATTGTCTTTTCCAAGCCCTAGCTTGGTGGTGAGCCCCTTATTAGTTTACATTCATCCCCTAGGACAACCCTATTGCAATATCTCTTTCTCCTTTGCATTGAAATATCTAGGGTTTGTTCTTGAATGAAAGAGTGAAGATTGTCCTAGATTGTCCTTCTAGGTCCTAAACCCTAGTAAAGCCACAAAATTCATCATTTCATTTTGGTGAACCTACATTTAGAACATCATAATTCTTATTTGGATTGAATTATCATCCTAGATCTTACTTACATTAGCATTGCATTAGGGTTTTCATTGGTTAATTGGCATTCTAGGGTTTCTAATTTTGCATGAGTGAAAGTTCATATAGCTTGCATTTTTGCATCTTATTTGTTAGGGTAAATAGAATTTACCTTCTTAAGTTTACTTAGGCATATTTTCATTTAGGTTATTAGTGAATTTAATCTCTTGGGTGTTTTTTTTTCCATATTGAGAAGTTTTATATGGTCTGTTACTTTTTTCATGCCTTTATAAGGCAATATTGTACAGTATGTAAAGTATCTCAATTCATTCACTATTTTTTGGTGAAATATATTTTGCTTCTCTCTATCTCATGAAGGTGTTCTATTGCAGATGGTGCTCCTGGGAGGTGGATAACACCAACATGGTATCAGATCCAACCATTCTACTATCCTTCCTGATAGTTTTCATTAGAGTGTTTGAGATCATTTATTTGCTTGGCATTTAAAAAATTTCAAATTTCAAAATTTCCTTATTTACCTTATTTTCAATTATTTCAATCTCTTGTGGCTGGCATGATTTTATTTGGAGGCACATTTTCTATTTACAAGTCGTGATTTCCTTGTGTGGAGGGATGTTAGAACCTACACTTTCTTGCACTATTTGGGACATCACCTAGGGCAGCGTGGGCACCATTCTATTGATTTGAAGGTGCTTCTTGGCAACAGTTTCTGCATTGGCAGAATGCATTTTTTAACCTTTTAAAGGAAACATGAAATAAGGAAACATCCACTATGTTATCCTTGGCACAATTGACCTTTGGTCTACACCTTTTGTGCAATTTTCTCATTGGAGGCCACATATTTCACATGGTTTGTTGTCCTCGGCATGAGAAAACTCATCCTCTACACCATGTGAGCTGAGGTGGAATGCCACTATATTGGTGTTTAGACTTGAGTAGAGGCATCCCTTTAATTAGAGACTATGATTAAAAAAAAATTGAAGAATATTTTTTGGAGCCTATGTGGAGACTGGTTGGCATGATTTATTGTGTGGAGGTTTCTGAAAAATTTCGCAAGCCGCTACCTTCCCCAGATGGGACAACTCTTTTTTTTGAAGCCCAAATTCAATTGTTGAGAGGGCTTGAATTTGTGTATTGGAGAAGAGTGCATTCTCATTTCTTTATGCAGGAAGTTGCTCCCAAGCCTTTGACAGACCTTTTGGCCTTTGGAAGAACTATGGTTGGAAGGTAGGCCGATTGATCATTGCAATCAATGGCGAATTTCAAGTAGTGGAAATTTATTTGGTGGAGGCCTTGTTTTCTTCACTACAGGCTATTCATTTTTTCAAACTTCATAATTTATAAAGTTTGCAGTGAAATATTTAGGGTTTCCATTTTTTTGGTGGCTATTGTTTGCTAAGCGTGAAAAGAATTCACTTTTTTTACCATTGATGGAACATTAATCCCACATTGGCAGCATGGGATATCTTTTTTGCTATTTAAATAGCTTTGCTTTGCTTTCAATTGTTGTGAGCAAGTCTCACAAGAGGTTATTTTTTTTGGTTGCTTGGTGGAGTTGCTTGGTGTCAACATGAAGATCATGCAATGGATTACATCAAATTTTGTTGCAAATTAGGTTTAATTCTTTTTTTGGAAGTTTTTATACTTTTTAAAGCACTATCTTTGAAATTTTGAAGAATTGTTAAGTTATAATGGTATCTTTGGATAAAGGGAACTTTAGGAAATGGATTGATGTTGTTCTCACCCATCTTAGTGAGGAGAATCTATTGCCATATTTATATAATGAAGTTCCTATTCCAGACACACATAGTAGGTATACGATTTGGAAATGATTTAGGGCTAGAGTCTATGGAGTTATTTTTGAGCATATAAATGACGAGGAAATTTTGGATTTACTTTTTCATTTTGATAGCCCTTATGCCCTTTGGAAGCACCTTTGAGAATGATATGGAGATCTTGATACTCCACCATCTCTCGATGACCTTCCTTCCAATACTAGTGTGTCTCTTTGTTCTTTAGAGATGATAGACCATGCTTGTGATCCTTTGGAGGTTGTTAGGACTTCAAATGAGGTTATGGTTGCTTCATAGGTTCCTCATTATTTTTCAAAGATAGTTGATCCACCTTCATTAAGTACTTCCATCATTCCTGAGCAATAATATTATGATTGTCTTCCTGATTGGGATTCCTATTTGTCAGACATTGGTTCCTTTTTTGTGGAGTCTCACATTTTAGATTTTGAGAACACATTTGAGGGGTTATCTCTCCTCTTTGATGACAATTATTGCACAAAGTTGTTTTCAAACCATCTTTGTCTTTGGATATTGTTCAACAATAGTTTCCAGTAGTACCTTGTTTGTCACCTTATATTGTGATTGGGCATGTTCTTGATTGGTTCATGGCATCATCTTCCAAGGTTTTGGTGACACATGAGAAGATTCTAGAGATATCATCATACATCTTCATGCTTCCTTCTTTCAATTACTATTTGAAATGGGAAGCATACCTGCATTTGTACTTGGTTTTGTTTCTTCCAAAAGGGAGACAAGTTATTTGTAGACATTGGATTATGTTTTGTCTTCAAGTACTTACCATTTTTGTAAGTGATTACACATTGTGGAGGGGATATATAGTCTCTCTCTTTCCCTGTTATGTGGGAGGCTATTGATTGTATATACATAATGTATGTAGTCCTTGGGGGGTGTGATTGAGTCCTCCATCCATGCATCATTTTTGTTTTGTTTTTTCTCTTTTGGAGAGGGGTTTTTTCCCATAGGGTTTTTCTCCTTTTCTCTGGTTGTGAGAGATTGCATTGTAAATGGGTACCTAACATGGTTGTGTAGCTAGGACCCATATTGTAATTTTTGCATTTTTTCATCTTCATTATCCCTAAGTTGCACTTAAGAGGGGGTTTTAGGGTAAATAGAATTTACCTGCTTAATTTTGCTTAGACATATTTGAATTTAGGTTATTATTACATTTAATCTCTCGAGTGTTTTGTTTCTCGTATTAGGAATTTTTATACCCATTACCTTTTGCATGCCTTTATAAGGCAATATTGTACAGTATGTAAAGTATCTCAATTCATTCACTCTTTTTTGGTGAAATAGTTTTTTCTTCTCTCTATCTCGTGAAGGTGTTCTGTTGTAGATGGTGCTCCTAGGAGGTGGATGACACCAACATTATTTCACTAAAAATCAAACAAAATCTACTTTTTCACTTAAGAACTAGATCATACAACATAGAAAACATAAAAAACAAGTGAAATTTTCTTAAAAAATTGAAAAAAATCACTACTGGGACTCATTCGCCACCCTAGGTGAGTCAGTCCCTCTGCACATTCTACACTGCATTTCTCAGTATTTAAAGCACTATTTTTTAGCTTCCATTTGTTGTTTGTAACTTTATGTTCCAATTTACATAATTTTTGTTTCATCCAATTCATTTCATCTAGTCTAAACTAGTTCATCTTGTTCATTGTTCAAATTGAAATTTGAATCTAGATCATTTTATTTCACATTGTTGCATAGGTTAGAATCTGAAATTTACATCATGGATATGTGCTTTGGAAACTATGGATGTCCTTGAAGTCCTTAGTGGATGTGTCAAGTTATGCTTTTGGAAATGATCCTAATTAAATTTAACTAACTCATGCTCCATCAACTCCTAATGCATGTCCTTGCGATGTTGACATCATTGTAGAAGATGATGATAGCATGAATAAGTTCCTAAATAATTGTCTTAACAATATTGAATCTAATGCATCCTTTTATCCATCAATGAAACAACCAACACCCCCTACAATACCACCTCTTGAGATGTTTGGTTATTTACATCTTGAAACTAAGACAAGAATTGAACCTAATTTCCCTACAGTAGGTGAACCTAGTTCCTCTAAACAAGAAAACACTCGACCATTCTATGTTAACAAGGTCACAAACACTACTATCAACCTTGAAGAGATATATGGAAAATGATTCATAATCTTGAGTAAACAAGGATGTGATACAACAAGTGAACATGAAATTCATCAACTCCTAGAACAAATACCAACTGAAGAAACCAAAGGGTTAGGATATCAAGATCCCCCTCTCAACATAAATGCTCCTAAAGAATATCTAATGCTTCGTAGTGATGGTATGGTTGTCTTAGATCCTTCTCCTAATATGAATTTTCTTCTTCTTAGAGAACAACCAATGATTCATAACAATGACAAGGATGATAGGATCACCTTAGGTCCTCCTCCTCAACATTCAACTAGAGAAGTTGGTAAATCTATCAAGTGCAAGAAGCCCAACAAACTAAAGAAATTAAATTTCCCTTGTCCACCACCTGAAAGTGAAAGAAAATTACAAATACTTATAAATCAAGGAATTATACTATTGCCACCTATGAAAGACAAGCTAATACTATATCCTAACGATGCAAATGTTCCAAATTGTCGATACCACAAAACTCTTGGACATAGTACTAATGAGTGTCATGCATTCAAAATCATCTTGAGTAAATATCACTTTGATAATGATAATTGTTATCCAGTGATTGCATAACATAGCCTTACTACCCCTTGTCATGTAATAGTTGTAGAATCTTATATTATCACCATTACATGATCTTTCCCATCACTTACCTTGGCTCATTCTTGACTTGCACGCAATGGGGGCAAGAATTAGATAGTCTGGTCCTAGTAATGCATTTGTTGTTGACCCTTTAGCTAGTTATCCACCTTTCGTATACAATGAACACAATTGGGATGTGGATGACCTACTCATAGGTTGACTCACATGTGCCTTACTAGTTTCTTTGCATTATTTCTTTTTCTTTTGTGTCATTGCATGTACATAACGTGATCCCCTATGTTGTTTTGTTTGATGTTTTTCTCTCTCTTTGTTCCATTCCTTTATTTGTACCTTCATTCTTCTCTATGTCATACATCTTTTCGCCTTTCATCCTTTTCATTTGTCTTGTTTTTTCCTTTTGGGGATGATGCAAGGTGTCGAGACATTCATGTCTCTTCCATGTTGACCCAAAATCATTTTCTTTTCCTTTCATCCTTTTCATTTGTCTTGTGTTTTCCTTTTGGAGATGATGCATGGCGTCGATACATTCATGTCTCTTCCATGTTGACCCAAAATCCTTTTCTTTTACTTTCATCCTTTTCATTTTCCTTTTTTTTTCCTTTTGTGGATGATGCAAGGTGTTGATACATTCATGTTTCTTCCATCTTGACCTGAAAGGTTTTTCTTTATTTTCATTATCTTTGTGTCATTATTCTAGTTTTATGTGTATTTGGGGAATGATGATAGCTATGAGCTCTCTAAAAACATTGTAGCAAGTACATATTTACCTCAAACTCCATAGATCCCTTATTTTTTTGGTGTTTTCATTTTGGGGGAAACCCCTTCCCTTTTCCTTTTTCATGGTGTATCTTTACTCAAAAACATATGACTTGGCATAGGGCTTTCCAAGTTAGCTCTCATTTCTTCTTTATTGTTAGCATTTACAATTTTTTACTTTAAAGTAATTTCTCATAGCATGGTGTTTAGCAATTTCTTTAAAGTGGGGGCATACATTGGCATTATTCTTTGTCATTTTTCTTTCCATGGTTCATGGTGCAGACTTCTTACTTTATATGATGCATCTTTCACTTTGTGGATTACATTAGTTATGATGTCCTTCAAGAGCATGACCTATATTAGCATATTGCATTCCTCTTAGTGGCTTGATGTGACACACTACATCTCATAAGTTGTGAATCTTATATTCTTTGATTGGTCCTCTCTTGGAGACATTAGGAACAATGTTCCCTAGGTTAAAGACCTCACATGGACTAAAAAAGACTCCTTTGAACATTCCTTATTGTTGCATTTATATGGCCACCTTGCATAATATAGGTTACATGCCTATGGATCCATCTTGTTTGTTCATGAATAGAAATTTTTTCTTGCCTCATGAAGCTCGAAGTTCATTTGTTCATGAGGTCCAAGCATAAAAAATTTGTCTTGCCTCATGAAGCTCGAAAATCATTTTTGCATGGCACCTTATTAAAGTTATCATGAGGTATAACTTTGGTATGGTTTGAGCGGGAAGCCCAACTAAGGCATGACTTTCCCAATATCCACTTGCATGTGTGTGTGAGTACATACCAGTCATGTGTGTATGTGTCTCACCTTCTTGGATCTCTCACCCAGTGAATAGCCTGAAGTTTCGTTGCCTTAGAGTGAGTGTGAATTTTTCAGAGAAATAGCCTAGATCTAATCCACATCGTGATGGAAAAATGGTCAAAGATTGATCTGACTCTTTTATTTTATTTTACTTTTTCTTTTTGTCTTTGACAGCGCATACTTGTGCATTGTTGATGCTCTTTATATCATTTTCATGTGTGTTCTTTTGTGCCTATGTTGGTTTACCATGGGACTGGGATCCTAGGGCTTGGTCACCCCTCTCGATTGTTGTCATCTCATCTTAGCAGTATTGGTACATTTGGACTCATCTTTAAGTGATTTTTTCTACTTTAGTGTGAGTTTGAAGCAATTTCATCCACACAGTAAAGTGGGGGCTAAATGTAGTGTAAAAAAATGCCGTCGGTGATATTTTCACACTTGTTTGGAACCTCCTCGTAGAATTGAGCTTAATGATGGCTTGACTTAGTGTTGTAATATGTTTAACATGATCACATTAGGTCTTGGGCCCTTGTGAACTAATGAATTTAAATGATACCTTGCTAAGGTGTTGTAAAGTGTTGTAACACACTTTCACACTTTTCTAAGGTTTTATTAATTAATTACACCTAATAAACCTCTTATAAACCTTATTCCTGCCTTATTTGAAGTGTTGTAAAGTTTTGTAACACACTTTCACACTTTTCTAAGGTTTTCATTAATAATTGGACTTCTTTATGCTTTAATTGGCCTTATTTTACACCTACAAGCCCTAGTTAATGTATCTTTTTGAGGATAATTCTAACACAAATCAATACCCAATGATAATTCAAGTGTTTTTGGCTTGCGTGGCCCAAATTTGGTGGTTTGGGACTCATTCACTACCTTGGTCAAATGAGTCCCACCTAGGTTTTTGGGTCTTGAGCCTGGTTTCACACATTTCCAAGCATTTTTAAAAATGGTCCATGAAAACAATCCTAGTGGGACTTATTTGCCACCTTGGTTGAATGAGTAGATTGTGTGGCCCAAAATCAAAATTAATTCAAATATTTGGCAAGATTTTATCCTCCTAGATCTGATGTCAGCTTGTAGTGTTGTAATTTTTGGAATTCTTGCATAATTAAGTATAAATACAAGTTTATTTCACTCATTTTCATCCTAAAATTCTAAGCATTCAAGAGATCATCTAGCAAGTTGAAAGAGAATTTAAGAGTCTTCAAGAATTGATTATCAAGCATTCTAGAGCATTCTTCAAGCATCAACCATCATGTCAATGATTTCATGCACCATGTTTATTTTTGTGCTAACAATTGTGATGTAAGTTTCATGATTCAAGAAAGTATTTCATTCAAGATCTATCACCTTCAAGAAAGAATCAAGATCCACATCCATTGGATCCATCTAAAGCATATTTGCAGCACTTTATTGCAAGGGTTTGGTGAGTTTCAACATTGTTATTTGTTCATTCATCATTATCCATTCTTATTTGATTTTATTTCAAGGTTTGATTACCAAATCGGGGTTTGACCAAGGAAAACCCCTATCCAATAACCCAACAACATTTTTCCCTCTCCTTTGTGTGTGATTTGTAGGTCTAGGTTGCAAATTTCTTCAGAAAGATTTGAGAAAAGTTGTTAAAAAGATCAAAGTTTTCAAAGTTTCCATCAAGCATTGGAGACACTTGGAGAAGACCTACAAGTTGCAAATTAGATATTTAGATCCATAAATCCATCAAGAAGGACAAAGCAAACTGGGAAGAGTAGATTCAAACTTTGAAATATTGAAAAAGTAGAACTGGAGTAATCTGACACCCTAATGAATCCTTATGTAGGTGTTTGACAGAGATCTTTGCAGGTTCAGATACCCTTTTTCCTGCAACCTGCTCCTGTGCAAAAATCTAGAGTTTGGACTAATTTTCTAGAATGGTGAGTAAGTCCTAGTAGGTCAAAAAGTCAGAATTTTTTGCATTTTTGGACTCCTTCTAGTCATCTCCAGGTTTTCAAGTGCACACATTCCATCTCACATCTTTCTATTTTTTTTTACTTTCATTTCTAGGTCATTTAAATCAAGTTTGCATCATATTAGGGTTTTTCATTTCATCTTACATTTCATTGTCTTTTCCAAGCCCTAGTTTAGTGGTGAACCCCTTATTAGTTTACATTCATCCCCTACGACAACCCTATTGCAAGATATCTTTCTCCTTTTCATTGAGATCTCTAGGGTTTGTTCTTGAATGAAAGAGTGAAGATTGTCCTTCTAGGTCCTAAATCCTAGTAAAGCAAAAAAAATTATCATTTCAGTGTTTTGCTATTATGTCATGGTTTACTCTTGATGCACGCTTAGAGTTTGGCATGGTACTTGTTCTCTTGAGACTGGGATATATATATGTTTTTAGTGCATGTGATCTCCTAGGAGGAGATGATTAGGTCATGGATTTCATGTTTATGTTCATGATTCATGATTGGAGCTTTGACATTGTTCTTGTGTGGTTCTCTTTGTATTGGGTACATTGATCGTTTGCTTGATTACTTCATGATGGTGCTATGTTGCATTTGGAGTTTTGCATGGATTGATTGGTTATAGGTACTCATGAATACTTGGAGACATAGGTGATGGTTATAGTTCTCTTGTGGTTAGAGACATTTTCTTGACATGGTTACTCTTTGTAGGTTTTAGTAGGAAGACCGAGGAGCTTTCACTTGGTATGGACGTGAGTTCATTATGGACCTATAGAGGAGATTGTTCTTCTAGTGAGTCATGATGACCTGGTTATCTTGGAGGAGCATTCTCATTTCCCACTCTTGGTCTACTTAGTATTCTATTATTTGAGAGGTATTTCCCCATTATATCTTTTAGATGTGTTGTCACTTTGTTCTTATTGCAGGTATCTTGATGGAGCACGAGACCACATGTTGGAGGTTCATGTGATTTCATGTATGTCTATGATAATGTGTTTCGTGCATTGATCCCTTATGCAATGTATGCAACAAGTGGAAGAATGTTAGGATATGGTGTTGTACACCATTGCATAAATTTATTTATTATGATATTGTAATTAAATAATTATTTAGTTGTGATGCACCTCAATGGTGTGGATATTCAAACTAGGTAATTATTTGGGGACCCACTTGATGTTGTACTGTAACATTGTATTATTATTATTATTTGTGTGGGAGACATGTGATAATAATTTAATAGTGGGGAAATATTAAATAATGTGATGTCTTAGTACCCAATATTAAATAAGGGTTTAGCGGTTTTGTATTCACTTGGTTTTGTGGTACATGGTTTTACCTTACCACTAGTTGTATTTTGTATGGGATTGTTTCTATAAAAGCAAACACATGTGTAGTGGTTTAGTGGGCTGAGTGGTTTGGCTATCATTATTGATTCTTCTTGAGAGTGCATTTGTGAAGCATGGAATGGGATGTTTGGATTCATGCTTGGACACATGCGAATGCATTAGAGGGCTTGCTGCTTTAGAGGTGTTCATTGTAACTTTGGTATTTTCTTTATGGCTAATTAATATAATGGAGTATGGATGCTTTTGGAGGCTGGGTTTTTCCCTCCTGAGGGTTTTCCTAGGGTATATCTTGTGTCATCATTGATGGGTATGTTGTCTATACTCTTGCATGTGGATTTTGAGTACTTATTTTCATTTTATCTCTTTTGGGTTATGTGGAAATTGTCACTAGATGACCGGAAGTTTCCTTACATTATCCAAATGGTGTGATCTAAGGAAAATAATAGAGAATCTACATAGACATTTCAAGTCCAACTACAAGAATAGAAAGAAAAAATCATTGTGTAGTATAGTCAGCTAAGAGACTTGGTGAGTGCATGCTTACATCTCTTACTAGAGCTTTAGCTTTTATTGAAAAGGTGTTGCAAAAGAATTTGGTGCCCAGTTCTCTAAATGAAGGAGAAGACCTCCTTATATGTAGTTTGAGAGTCAGTACAATTTTCTTACCTTCTCCAAGAAATATTGGGAGGCACGTCTTGCAAAATTGAATGTGTCTAATCAGGGTAGTTTACCCTTCTCAAGTTAAGTTGTACATTTTTTCTTTGTATAGATAGTTTTCCCAATTGCAATGTACATATGTGGAAGTATTTGATGATATAGTATAAGTATTTATCATTTTGGTAATGGATAACACTTTTAGGGAGAGTTACATTAATGTAATTATATTTGTAAAGGGGAGTAGAGAAAAGTAAAGAAATATATTTTTGGTACCCTTTGTCCTTGATGTCAAATGGGGAATAGTTTTGGATAGGTGTGTTGCCATCAATGAAAAAGGGGGAGATTGTTGGAATTTTATTTTTCATTAAGGAGATTATTGAGAGTATGGCATATGGTGTTGTTATCGTATTATCATTGATCTCAACCCATTCATTTATGTCAACCCATTTTATAGATGTAGAAGAGTAGGTCCAAAGAAGACCAAGTAGTTTAGATAAATTCCTAAGTCTTGAGTGTAGTTTTTGTGTTACAACGAACCATTTTTGTGGTCCACATTGCTTTTCTATGAAAAAAATTGTTATACAATTTTGAGGTATTCATTATGCATGTTGAATGTGTTTAGATCCAAAGTTCCATGATTTTTTTTCTTCCGTAGTTGAAGATATTGTTTATAGTGTATCGGCTAAGTTGTGATAGAGTTAGTGGTGCAAAGTGTATGTTGGAATGCTTCGTCTTCTAGAAAATTTCAATATTATGTTATGCTAATTTATGGAAGTGTTTACAGATGTCAGAGGTGTTTACATTTAAAGTGGAAAGTGTTTTGGTGGTCCGCATGTCAAGGTGTGGATGAATAGTTGGTTCATTCAAATATTACTTCACCAATTTTTCTATTTAGTGCCGCCCAAAGTATTTTGAGGTCATGCAAAGTTGAGTTATATAAAGAACATATTCATGGGAGCAGTTATAGGTCATTCCAACCTATTTCGATGGTGTGCATACCTTGGTTATTTCTGTAAGGAACATGTGTTAATGTTTTGGGCTGATAGTGTATGGGGATGCATGGTACATCTAATTAGGCTAACCTAATCGATGTATTAGATAGTTGTGGTATATATACAAGTTTGATTCATTATGTGAAGGTGGTGCATAGAGACTATAGAGTGTGTGTGTGCAAGATATAGTGTAGAGAGAACTGTGAATCATAGTTATGGTAAAGTATGAAGTGTTTTAAGTTAGTTTTTAATCCTAATTAGAACATCTTCAATATGTTGTAGATGCATTGTAATCAGTTCAATCTTTGTCAATGAGCAATCCTCTATTTTATTCTGGAAGTGAGCCATTTCTTCTATTCTCTAGACAGTGAGTCCAGTCCACTTGGTAGTGAGCCTTTTTGTATTATCTTATAACTGGTTATAATGTATTGTGATCTAATGCTCACCTTGGTTTTTTCCCTTTTGCATTTTCCACATAAAATCTAGTGTTCTTGTGTTTACTGATATGATGCATGCTTTTAATGTTTCTTTCCATTACTGCACATCGAATGAGATGTTGTGAAATGAATTTTAAGTTATTGAATTTTAGGGAATGTTGGGTGGTTGAGTTTCTATAGATGTAGCCCATATTGGGTGAACCACGTTAAATTTTTTTATTGATCTATTTTGTGTTATTCTTCATTGTTATTTTTGGGTTATTTAGTTTTGCATATAATTGTTAATGTTTATTGCTCAGATCTTCATGAATGGGCTAACAACTGGTATCAGAGCCACGTGTATTTTGGTCGATTGGCAGGAAACCTCTAGATTTGAGTGGGATCAATGGAAGAAGGAAAATTCAAGGTTGAGAAGTTCAATGGACAGAATTATCAATTATGGAAGATGCAGATGGAAGATTATTTATATCAAAAGGATCTATGGCAGCCATTGCAAGGAAAAGCAAAGAAAGATGCTATGATATCTAATGAAGAATGGGAGATTCTGGATAGAAAGGCATTGGGAAACATTCGATTGTGTCGGGCACCATCCATGGAATTCAATTTAATAGAAGCAAAGACAACAGAGGATCCAATGGAAGCTTTGGCTAAATTATATGAAAAACCCTTTGCCTCAAGCAAGGTATTTCTTATGAAGCATTTTTTTAATGTAAAAATGATTGAAGGTGGATCTATGACAGATCATTTAAATGAGTTTAATACAATTATCATTTAGTTAACTTTTGTAAAAGTGAATTTTGATGAAGAAGTGAAGGCTCTCTTGGTTTTATGTTCTTTTACAGGAAGTTGAAATAGCTTGGTAATGGCTATAAGTAACTTTGTCTCTGGTTCAAATACATTGAAATTTGATGATGTTGTTGGTGTTGATCGGTTCCACAAAAGGATATAAAAGTCATGGAAAATCCTAACCTGGGAATTGGAAATTCTAGCAGGTGACTAACATCTTCTTATGGTCATTCATTTACATTGTCAAACTAGGGAACGTATACTTGAAATGGAGCGGCACTGTATGTGCACTAAGAACTAGTTCTAGTCACAATTTACCAGAAATAAATGCTTGGAAGGAATTCTACTTATGCTGGAGGAATGTAATGTAAAGTCTTCTTAACTTAAGCGTAACTTAATCAAAGAAAAAATCATAACGACTGTTACTAAGAAACAAACTATGAACTGGCCTTATGCTGCAGAACAAACACAGGGATGGATTCTCGATGCTACAGGAACAATATAAGACTGAGTTTGCACTGAAACCTTCAAGAATGAAATCTAACTTATAATCAACATGAAATAAATAAATAACTACAGATACTCACTAAGTGGGCCCCCTTAGCAAGCATCAACCAGTTATGCAAGAATTGAACTCAAAACTTCATCAGCTTTTATTCATAAACTTGGAATCATTTACATTGATTGTTCTGCTTGTAAGTAAACTAACACAAAACACTGTTTCTCATTATAATACTAACTTTGACATACTTTTTTGCTCACTCACGCAAGAGGAACACTTATTTATATTAGAAAAGCAACTAACTACCTAACTCTAATAGAGAAAGACGTGGACATAAGGGTATGTGCAGGATCATGATGGGCCAAAACATGGCGATATGATGGGTATGTGTAGGGCATGTGGCTGACGAATTTTTTTTTACCCAAAATTGATGAAACAAAAAATAGTTTTAAAGGAGATTCTCAAATTTCCACCAATATAAATTATGTTTTACTTTGAATTTAATAAATTATTATTATTCATTTTCTATTTGAATTATGACTAAAGTCCCTTGATAGGTTGATTGAAAAAATCTATAACTTTCAAACAAGATCACATTTTCTAATTCAAAAATGTGTCACATTCTATGCTTCACATACTATAGGATTGAAAAAAAAAGAACTAAATTTCATGAATTTTTTACCAAGTTAAGGTGGTTAGACATACGATTTTTATATTTTTTAAAAGTTGTAATAAAAATTCATAATTAATTATTTACTTGGAAAAAATTACAAAAAATATGCATCACAGGACATTAGTCCTCTACTTATATCAAAAATATTATAAAAATATTATCATTTTATTGTGGTTAGGTGAAAAAACACCTACTTCTTATTTTTTCCCTGAAATTTAAGTACTACTACATTGAAATTTCAAATTTTCACCAAATAGATTTTAATTTTTTGAAAATAAACCTAGTAGTTTAGAAACTACATTCAATTTTCTATAGATTCTATTCTTACATATTTTTGAAATAATATAGATAACTTATTCAAATTTTGACATCAAGATCCCTAACTCTGATTTTTTTGAATTTTTTGCCACTTAAGGGCCTATTTTTTCTATGATCATCTTACACATACCCAAAAACGCATCCTGAAACCGAGGAACAAACTTCTCATAAATGAAGACATAACTGTTCAACACGATTCAGAGATAATTTAGTATTCCACTCTTCCTAGATTAATGATCATTTAGATTTCCTCCCAACGACCCGGTCATAGAGTCTTTGCTGGAACAACTTCCTCGATGCCGTGCTGGAAATGGACTTTACTGCAGGGCCAAGATCTGTTGCACTTTGACTCGTTCATGCTTCCTTTAACAACCTATGATGCACATGGTGACAGAAGAGAAAGAAAGCACGCGTGGAAAATAACACAATACATTCATTAGTCACATATTAAATCCATTTCATTATCCAAAAACCACATGCATTATATCAGTCATTTGGGAGGTCAAACAGGGTAATTAATATAGACACATAGAGATGTTAAGCTACAGGAATATAGGAATGTATTGCTACAAGATACTACCCGATTTTAGATTAAAAAAACCTTTAATCAAAGAGTTAAAACAACTATCAGTAATAAGAGTAAGGGTATTAAAAATACATCATAATATATTCAAATTATGAGCATATTTCGAGCTCATCATTTTCCCCCCTACTTATCCTAATGATGGTCCTCCAGCATTAAGCTTTCTAGTTGTTTCTCTGAAATCAGTAGGAGTAGTATGGCCCTGTAATGAAGTTCTGAATTTGTAGTTGTAAAACTTTGCCATCTCTCATACCTGCGGGTTTCTGTATCCTCATTAACATCTGTAGCCCGATAAGGGTAAAGTGGCCACATCAAAACTGGAGGTCGAAATGTTAATGGTAAACACAACTCAAACCTTTTCTAGAGACCAAGTTGCATATACTTTTTTGTCCTTCTGATGGCTGCTTTAAAGTTCAGAGGGCTATAAGGCTCAGATTTCCTTAGATGAACAGTTAGTTTTTCCCATCTTGTTTCAATTCTGGAAGATGAAAGCTTCCAAAACAGATATGGTTGGTCTTTGAACTCATCATACACCTGCTTCCTGATATCAAATATTCTCATTCTTTCTATCTGATCATTGAATCCATACGCAACAGTAAGCCAAGTTCTCAGAATTGTATGGGGATCTAGGCTTTCAAGTCGCAGTGGAATAGGTTCATTCCTTTCAGCCTCTTCATAAGCCTCTAATTGTCTTCCATAGTTAGTTTCATTGGCCACCCAAGACATGAGTGACCTCAGATGAATGTCACCAATGTAGAGAAGCTGATTCCACTTTGTTTTAGAGGGAATTAGCAAACCATGCAAATAGAACTCACATAAGGAATTTTTCAACCAACTGGGTGCTACCTGATATGCATCATAAAATTCTTTAGCTGTATGAATGACATGGACCAAATTTATTGAAATTCTCATCAATTGAAACCAAAGAAATTGCTCTTTAAGGCACATAGCATATACCCTAGGTGGTGGTCTACATTCCATAATTTTACAAGTTATCTTCATCATTTCATCCATTTTCTCTTTCATTTCTTGAATTCATGTTTTTGTCTTTCAATTTCTCTTTTCAATTTCTTCTTTTCTTCCTCCCAAAGACTTTGTTGAATTTCAGTTTTAGCTAAATGGAGGAAACTCAAAGTTTGAAATGTAATAGACCTCCATGTAGTCCTAAGATATTCCAAATATTCAATCAACAATGTCCTTTTATAAACAACCAATGCTCGACAAGTTTCAGGAGGTAATGGGGTTTCATTGGACACTTCAAATTGTTCAAGTTGTTCTTCCTCTTGTTGTAGGATGGATTCCTATGGCTGCTCAGGAGGAAGTTGTGTTTCTTCTGAAACTTGTCCAACTGCTTCAGCCAAGTCATCAAGACTTGGCATCCCCCTTTCATTACCACTACAATGTTGTGCCTCTTCAACTTCCACTGTCTTAGTTTGCACTTCCCCAAGAATAATAGATGGACTTTGTGGAACATTCTCAGATACATTCTGAGAAACATCATGACTGAATTCTTCAGATTCCTCAGAAATTACTATAATTTCAGGTTAAACAAAGGTTGAGGTAACTTTACGTTGTTTCCTTGATGAAACTCTTTTTGGCAATGTTTCAAAAGTAACAGCTACAGGAGACGCTTTCGTGGCTTTCCTCTTTCTAACCTATCTAGAGGATTCAGACTCAGCAGGAGAAGATGATAGTGAAACTACAGTGGCAACAGGCATTACTGTAGGAGAAACTACTATAGGGGAAGATGCTACAGGAAAGAGTGGAGCAAAACATTTTCTCTTTTGAACATGAGGGTCAGATTCTAGGGTTTGTTCTGCCCTAGATGACTCTCCTACCTTCGTTTTCCCTTTTTCTTTTCTACTAGCAAACCTGGTTTGTACTTGGGTAGAGGGTTCTGGTGTGGAGGCTGGAGGACTAAGTGTTGCAGGAGCAAATGATTCTTGCTCTGATTCTCTACTTGTAGATTCTACTCTCTTTTTATTTTTCTTGTGTTGTGCAGGAAGTGCTCTAGGAGGCTCTGGAGGTTGCAGACCCTTCTAGAAAACAAATTCTTGCCAACAAAGGGGTTATACATCTCTCAGGGAATGCTCGATCAAGAATTTAATGAGGGCATGATGGGCGATAGAGTTGTCCCTACCCCTCTGGGTTTCATGGGCACAATGTTTCAAAAGGTTTAACAAAAAAATTGGAACATTGACAGCTAAACTATGCCTCATATGACTCAACAATTTAAAATGATAGGAATGCAAATAGGAAAAACGTCCCTCACAAGTCAAGTACCTGATTATGAAGGTGGCATATTCTAATTATGGGGGAGGCAGTGACACTCATTTGCATCCTTGTTTGGAAATCTCCAAGGGTCCATCTGTTGGTATTATAAATTTTTCCCTAGCAGAGATAGCATCTGAAGAAAAAATTTCTCCTACCGCCGGAAGCCCAGTTACTTTTTCAATCCGCTCTTCTGTAACTACTACTATCAAACCCCACACTGTAGCTTCTCCCTCTGAAAGAGTTCTCAAAAACTCAGCTGCAGCTTCCTCATTATAGGAATCTAACCTCATAAAATAATTCAGCCAACCACAATTGTTGAATGCCTAAACCACTTGAGGATTTTGCATCAAGATTTCATGAGCTACAGGCTCATGTCTTACTAACCGGCCACCCATATTCACAAATTATCCTAGCCGAGATTCCTGAAACTCAAAAATTTTCCAAAAATTCAAAAAACTTTTTCTACCCTGCTTCTTTCTGCCCTACCGTCACTTTTCTTTACTTTTCCAAGAATGACACAAAAGATAATTGCATGAAATGATTGTTAAAAACTACTCAAATCAAGCATTTAATTGTTGTTTAGGATGAAAGCACGTAGTCATATTTGGAAAGTACAAGAAAATAAAATCAGTTGTGACAGTGGCATAAGAAAAAGTTGAAATGGATTATCCTGCCCCCTACTAAAAATTTGGCATGTGTCCACACATGTGCGAAAGGATATGTGAAGAATCAGGCTATGGTGATTGATATGTACATAGCAATTAATGAATAAATGAAATAAATAAATGATGTGATAATAAAAGATATCGCGTACCTTGTAATAAGTGCTCATACATGCTCGGAAAGATCGCAGCTTAGCATGAAATGACGGCTGGAATTGAAACCATAAATGAGGGCGGTACGGTAGGATGGATGACATGGATGGGTGACGTGGAAGAAAAGGGAATGAATGGGGGTGATGGATGAAAAATGGAGAAAGTGCCTTCCGTAAAAAGGAAACCTATATTATGGGCATGCAACATAGAATTTTAAAGAGATGTTGCAGGAGAAAAGTTGAAGCCTTTTGCTGCAGGAAGATCAGTGGCCGCATTCGAAACAAACTGCTTCATAAATTCTTCTTTGGTCTTTGGCTTATGATACAACCTAAGACGATGTCCATTAACCAGTAGCTTGAATCAAACAGGATCTATTGTAGCTAACTAAACTAAACCATTATCAAACACATTTTCTATTTTATAAGGACCAAGCCATTTTGTGGTGAGTTTACCTTGATTTTCCTTGTACCTAGAGTCATAGAGAAGCGCCCAATCACCAGTAGAGAATTGCTTAGTTGTGATATGGTGATCATGCCATTTTTTTCTTTGTTGTTGGATAGCTTCAGTATGTTGCAGGGCAGCTTTCCTTATCTCATCCAATGCATTCAGCTGCAGGAGGCGTTCCTTTTGGGCTTCTGAAATATCAATGTTAAGCTAGAGAGCAGTCCTTAAGGTCTTATGCTCAAACTCTATTGGCAACATGACAGTTTTTTCATAGAGTAACTCAAAAGGAGTGAACCCTGTAGTTGTTTTCCATGTCCTATAGGCCCAAACTGCTTCAAGAAGGCAACTGCTCCAATCCTTCTTGTGTAATTGTACTGTCTTAGTAAGGATTGCCTCAATTTCTCTGTTGGTAACCTCTGCCTGACCATTGGCTTAAGAGTGATAGAGCTAGAATTTTTGTGCCTGATCTTGTAATCATTCATTAATGCAGTGATTAAGTTTGATGTAAACTGAGCTCCTTGATCAGTAACAAGTTCCCTTGGGACTCCAAACCGAGTAAAAATCTGCTCATACAGGAACTCAGCAACTTTATTGTCACGGGCATGTGTCATTGCTTTCACTTCCACCCACTTGGATACATAATTAATGCAAACCAAAATGCATGATTTCCCATTGGATGGAGGATCAATAGGCCCAAAAAAATTCATGCCCCACTTGTCAAAGGGACTGACTACCACTTGAGGATATAGGGGCATTTCATCAGACCTTGTTGGTCTCCCCATGCATTGACATTAGTCACATTTTTTGGTGTAGTCTGCAACATATTTATGTAGTGTGGGCCAATAGTATCTTGTAGTAAGCACTTTCATAGATATTCTCTTGGCTGCAAAGTGCCCACCACATGGCTCATCATGACAGGCATGAAAAATGTCATAGTTCTCATCTTCCCTGACACACCTTCTCATGACTTGGTTAGCTCCTGTGTAAAATAAACAGTTTGCAATCCATGAAAAGTTAAAACTTTTCTCTACCAACAATTTCCTTTTCTTTAGTGAGAAGTGGGCTGGGATCTTGTTGGCTGTTGAATAATTTGCAATATCTGCATACCATGGAGTTTGAGCAGCAATAGAAAACATATGTTCATCGGGAAATCTATCATCAATTACCTCAGGGGTGGCAGGTGTAGTTGTTTGAAGTCTTGACAAGAAATCAGCCACCACATTAGCCCGACCTGGCTTATCAATAACTGTGATATCAAATTCCTACAACAATAGGAGTCATCTTGCTAATCTGCCAGATATGGCAGGATTATTCATGAGGTACCTTATTGTTGCATGATCTGTATAAACAAATATTTGGTAACCAGTGACATAATGTCGAAACTTGTTCAAGGCATACACAACTGCTAGCAATTCTTTCTATGTGACAGTATAGTTTAATTCAGGGCCTTGAAGGTTTTTGCTAATGAAATATATGGCATGCTCTATGGAATTCTCTTTCTGTCATAAAACTGCCCCTATGGCATAATCAAAAGCATCTCTATGTATATGAAAAGGCAGACTCCACTTCGGTCCTTGAAGAACAGGTGCCTGAGTAAGTAAGTTCTTAAGTTGTAGGAAAGATTTGTCACAGGTCTCAGTCCAGTTAAATTCAGAATTCTTAGTCAATAAGGCATATAATGGACTGGCTATTTTGCTAAAATCTTTGATAAATCTTCTATAATAACCAGCATGTCTTAGGAAGCTTCTAACATCCTTTTGTTTCATAAGTGTTTGCAAAGTTAAAATGACTTCTATTTTTGCAGGATCAACTTGAATTCCTACTTGAGAGATATGATGGCCTAAAACAATTCCCTCTTGCATCATCATAAAGCACTTCTCACTATTCAAAGACAAATTTTTCTCCTTACATCTTTTCAACACGTTCTCCAAATTTGTTAATGCTTCTTCATAAGTAACTCCATAAATGGTGAAGTCATCCATGTAGATCTCCATAGAATCATGAGAAATGTCAACAAAAATACTGATCACTTCCCTTTGAAATGTTGCAGGTGCATTACACAGGCCAAAAGGTAAGATAGAGTAGGAAAAAGTGCCCTATGGACTGGTAAAAGTTGTTTTGTCTTGATCCTCAGGGGCAATTCTAATTTGATTATACCCACTATATCCATCCAAAAAGGAGATACTTTTTACCAGATAATGAGTCTAGCACTTGGTTAACAAATGGTAGTGGAAAGTGATCCTTTTTAGTTGTTGTGTTCAGCTCCTTGTAGTCTACACAAACTCTCCATTTTCCACCTTTTTTTAGGAACAACACCAATAGAGATACCCATTGATTTTCTGAAATGGGGTAGATAAAACTAGCATCAAGCAATTTTTGGAGCTCATTTTTAACTATTTCCCTGAGTGTTGAGTTTATCCTTCTTTGAGGCTGCCTAACAGGTGAACAGTCTTCCTTAATGTAGATCCTATGAGTACAGAGTTGAGGGTCTATTCCCTTCATATCACCATAGTCCCATGCAAAAGCTCTTTGTTGATCTTGAAGCATTGTGACTAGGGCAATTTGTTGAGATTGAGGTAGCTCATTATTGATGTTCAGACAACGGCCTGGAGACACTTCTACTTGCTTGGTAATATCATTCATGGAGGCTACTGATAAAGGTGGTGTTTGTATTTCATGTGGAAGAAAATTGTGATAAACTACAGGAAATTTAGGTGGCAGGCTCTCAAAATTCAGTTGTTGCAGCAAACACTGCTGAAGACAGCTATCTGGAACAGATGGGCTACTTAGATCAGAGTTGGACTGCAAAATGTGTAAAAGCATGCCATCCTCACTCTGAAGCTGGGAAAATAGATTGTTTGCAGCATCATTAGCTAAGCCAATGAATTGACTTCTTTAGTTTCCTCTCCTAAATCTGGCCAAATTGGTTGAGACAAGTCTGGCTGAGGCTGGGCAGGTGGGTATAAAGCCAATTTCTTTCTTGACTGACCATTAGAAATTGTCATGTCTCCTGAATGGCATCCTATAAGAGCATCAGTTGTGGCTAACCATGGTCTACCTAGGATGATAGGATATCCTCCTAAAGTATCCTTAGTAGACAATATGGTGAAATCTATTGGGTATTCTCAAGACTCAAGGATGACAATGACATCTTCTACCACTCCATCAGGTGTTACTGTGGAATTATCAGCAAGCTGCAGGATGGTAGGTGTAAACTGAATGGTTAGGATATTCAAATACTCCATAGTATGCTTGGTCATTACATTGATGGTTGCACCAAAGTCAATCAAAACATTCTTTATTATCTGGCCATTAATATTTATTTGTACCACAGGACTCCCAGGGTCAGTATATTTTGGAATGACTACCTTCCCTAACATAATATCTGTCAACTGTCCTAGAACATGGATAGTTTGGGGATCCTTTTTCTTTCTTCCTGGTTTCTTTAAACAGACCTCCTTAATAGATTTTCCATAAATTGGGACATCTTTAATGGCTTGAAAAAGGGGAATTTAAATGTGTACATTCTTTAGCTGATCCAAAATATCAAAGGTAGGCTCTTCCATAGACTTGGATGTAGTAATTTGCAATCTCTGAGGAAAAGGTAGTTTGGCCTGATGCTGCAGGACAGGTTCCTTAGAGACAGTATCTGATACAGGTATATGTTCTACAGGATCAATAGGTTGTTCAGAGGCAAAGTCTAGAATCTCTGTAATTACAGGCAGCTGTGGAGCAGGGAGAGTGGTTCTAGACCTGAGATGGATATCATTAATATTCAAGGCATAAGCTGGATACTGATTGGCTTCTGCAAAATACATAGGATGTTTTTGTTGTTGTTGCTTATTATTAGGATTTGGCAATGGTTGAGCAAGCATAGGCGTTTGTTTTGGAGGGTCAGTATTTGTTGCAGGTGCTACAGGAGGTGGCATGAGGGCTGGAGGTTGTGGCTACTGAAACTGTAGGGATCCAAGGGATTGGTTCTGCCATTGCTGAGAACCTCTCCATTGAGGATTTTGCTGCCAATTACCTTGGGGTGGAGTCCATTGTCTTTGTGGCTGCTACCAACCTCCTTGAGGAAATTGCCATTGAGGACTCTGATAGTTAGGCCAGTGTGGTTGAGAAGTATTCCAAGGTGGTGATGGGCCATATGTAGGTTGTCATTGGTTATTGTAATTAGAATAAGGATTACCAAAAGTCAAAGGGTCTTGAGGCATACCTTGTCTTTGAACCCATGGTCGCCTTTGTGCAACGAAGAATACTTGGTCATCATCACCCTCTACTATCTTAAAATCAGTAGGTAATTGCTTAGCCTCCAGGTTAGCCACCATCTTACATCTGCAGTCACGTTTCTTTTGTCTACAATGTGGATAGAACTCTTCCAAGATTGCTTCAGCTTCCTCATGTTTCTTGCAAGCTTGCATAGTATCCAACTATGTAACCATGTTATTTATGATATCCTGCTTAAAATCAGATAGTAAATGTGTGATCTCCATCCGTGAAACTCCATTAGTAGAAGACTTTCCCACTGTGGCTTGATGACCTCTACCCTTCTTAACAATTGCTCGAGAGTAGTTGCAACATATTTTCTTGATATCATCCCAAGGCATTTGGGTTATATCTCCTCCTCCCATCAGATCCAGGGCATCTATACAGGTGTCACTGATTCCCCTTAGAAAAAGTAGTTTTTGAGATTCTTCATTGAGAGTATGGTCTGAATTATTTTTCAGGGAAAACAAGAATCATGAGATATAGTCTTCCAGGCTTTCACCCTCCTTTTGTTGAATTCTGAATATATCATCACCCTTACTACCACTCTTACAATATTCCTTGTATTTCTCAAAAAAAATTGTTTGTATGGCTGCCCAACTATCAACAACACCCCTTCCCAAACTCATAAACCATCTAAGAGCTCCTTCCTTCAAAGTAGAAGGAAACAACTTCAGCCTGTGAGCATCTGAAGTGTAATCATAGATGTGACAAAGGATGTCAAACTCAAACAAGAAAGTGTCTGGGTCCTCTATAACTAGTCCATAGAACTTGGGAAGTAATGAAAAAGGAATATTTTTAAGGTTATCATTATCTTGCTGAGCAATGATGGGGAATTCAAAAGTAGGAGGTCGATTAAGTGGATTACGTGCCATATTTGCTTGATGGAGTATCAAAGCAAATGAATTTTCTTCAGGTTCTTCATCATCTGGGTCAAATGGTAATTCAACAAGTAGGTTTTCAGCAAATGAATTGATATCTTGGTCTCCTCCTTCCTCAAATAGATTATAGGTTGGTTCAGAATTGTTATTAATGAATGGAAAGTTAGGGAGGAATCTTCCCAAAGTGTCTCTTCTTCTATGCATGCAATAGAATTAACCGTAAATTGAAGGGTTTTGAAAATGCTTGAATAAACACACTAAACTACTGTTGATAATGACTATGACAGGTTCTTAGCTTGACACCATCCCCGACAACGCCACCAAAAATGATCGGTTCCACAAAAGGATATAAAAGTCATGGAAAATCCTAACCTGGGAATTGGACATTCCAGCAGGTGACTAACATCTTCTTATGGTCATTCATTTACATTGTCAAACCAGGGAACGTATACTTGAAATGGAGCGGCACTGTATGTGCACTAAGAACCAGTTTCAGTCACAATCTACTAGAAATAAATGCTTGGAAGGAATTTTACTTATGCTGCAGGAATGTAATGTAAAGTCTTCTTAACTTAAGCGTAACTTAATCAAAGCATAAATCATAACGACTGTTACTAAGAAACAAACAATGAATTGACCTTATGCTGTAGGAACAAACACATGGATGGATTCCTGATGCTGTAGGAACAACATAAGATTGAGTTTGCACTGAAACCTTCAAGAATGAAATCTAACTTATAATCAACATGAAATAAATAAATAACTACAGATACTCACTAAGTGGGCCCCCTTAGCAAGCATCAACCAGTTATGAATAATTGAACTCAAAACTTCATCAGCTTTTATTCATAAACTTGGAATCATATACATTGATTGTTCTGCTTGTAAGAAAATTAACACAAAAAATTGTTTCTCATTATAATACTAACTTTGACACACTCTGTTGCTCACTCACGTAGGAGGAACAGTTATTTATATTAGAAAAGAAACTAACTACCTAACTCTAACAGAGAAAGACGTGGACATAAACGCATCTTGAAACCGAGGAACAAACTTCTCATAAATAAAGACATATCTATTCAACACGATTCAGAGAGAATTTAGTATTCCACTCTTCCTAGATTAATGATCATTTATATTTCCTCCCAATGACTCGGTCAGAGATTCTTTGATGGAACAACTTCCTCGATGTCGTGCTGGAAATGGACTTTACTGTAGGGCCGAGATCTATTGTGCTTTGACTCGTTCATGCTTCATTTAACAACCTGTGATGCACATGGCGATAGAAGCGAAAGAAAGCATGCGTGACAAATAACACAATACATTCATTAATCACATATTAAATCCATTTCATTATCCAAAAACCACATGCATTATATTACTCATTTGGGAGGTCAAACAGGGTAATTAATACAGACCAATAGAGATGTTAAGCTGTAGGAATATAGGAATGTGTTGCTACAGGATACTACCCAATTTTAGATAGAAAAAAAACTTTAATCAAAGAGTTAAAACAACTATCAATAATAAGAGTAAGGGTATTAAAAATACATCATAATATTCAAATGATGAGCATATTTTGAGCTCATCAGGTGTTTAGGGAAGAAATGTGATAGAAAAGAATAGGTGAGAGTTCAACATTGGGTAATGCTTTGACTGTAGAGAATAGGGGAAGAACAAAGGAGAGAGGAAAAATCCCTACAAATATTGGGAAGTCACAAGGGAGGTCAAAGAAAGGCAGATCTAAACCTAGAGGAAGAATGGATTGCTAGCACTATGGAAATATAGAACACTTGAAGAAGGATTGTTTGTCTCGAGAGGGAAAACAAGGAGACAGAAAACATGATGACAGTAAGGAAGCTAATGTTTCAAGTAATAAATTGTAGGATGCTTTAATTCTATGTTTAGATAATGCTAATGATTCTTGGGTAATAGATTCAAGGGCTTCATTTCATGCCACACCCCATAGGAAATATTTTGTAGATTATGTTCAAGGTGATTTTGGATAGGTACATTTGGGTGATGATGAACCCTATCAGATTGTTGGAAAAGGAAAGATAAAAATCAAGTTGCGGAATAGAAATGTATGGTTGCTATAGGAGGTAAGGCATGTTCTAAGTTTGAGAAGGAATTTAATTTTTGTAGGAAAACTAGGTAGTGAAGGCAGCATAGTTACCTTTTTCAGAAAAATTTTGGAAGGTCACTAAAGGTGCATTCATAGTAGCTAAAGGTGATAAGGTAGGCACATGTATTTTTGTATTGGTAATACTTATTCTATCTTAGCTGCTACATATAGTTGCTACCAAGATGGTTATAGCAGTTGCTATAGGGATAGAAACATAATTGTGGCACCATAGACTTGGGAACATGAGTGAGAAAGGGATGAAGATTTTTTACTCCATAAATTTGCTACTAGGTATAAAGTAGATTGACTTGGAGTTCTATGAAAATTGTGTTTATGGAAAACATAAAAGAGTCTGATTTCTCAAAGTTGGGAAAGAGAAGAAGAGTGAGAAATTAGAGCTTGTGCATTCAGATGTATGGGGACTAGCTCAGGTATCTTCTCTTGGTGGCTCTTTCTATTATGTTACTTTTATTGATGATGCGACTAGGAAAACATGGGTGGGTTTCTTAAAACAAAAATCACAAGTATTTGAAATTTTTAAAAAGTGGAAAGCTTTGGTTGAGAATGAGATAGGAAAAAAGTTGAAGTGTCTCAGATCTAATAATGGAGGCAAGTATTGCAACAGAGTTTGAAAATTACTATTCTTACAATGGAATCCATAGGTAGAAAATGGTTCTTGGAACCCCACAAAAAAATGGTGTGTCTGAGAGGATGAATAGGACCATTATGGAGTGTACAAGGAGCATGAGATTGCATGTTGGAATACCCTTATAGTTTTGGGAAGATATTATACATACTATTATTTATTTAATAAACAAGGGACCTTCAAATCCTTTGAATGGTGGCATTCCAGAGGAGGCATGGATGGGTAAAAAGGTAAACTATTCATTTCTGAAAACCTTTGGTTGTGAAGCTTTTGTGCATGTTGATATTGAAAATATAATCAAGCTTGAGGCTAAGTCTAAAAATTGTACCTTCAAAGGATTTGAGTAGATGAATTTGGTTATCGGTTATGGGATTATGAAAATCATAAAATCACTAGGAGCAAAGATGTTATATTCAATGACTCAAAGATCATGTATAAGGATCGGCTAGATAGGAAAAGAAGCATGAATAGGAAAAAAAGGAATATGTGGTGTTGGATGAGATTCCAAAAAATAAAATGCTACTGGTACCTGATGCTTAGCAACAACAAGTTATCCCACAAGACTCCTGCAAGTGTTAGACATTCTACAAGGATAACTAGACCTCCAGAAAGATTTTCTACATCGTTATATTCTATATTATTAACTGATTCTAGTGAACCTGAAGATTATGAAGAAACAATGTAGGTAGATACCAAAAAACAGTGGGAGCTAGGCATGAAAGAGGAAATGGATTCCTTGCTGCAGAATCAAACTTGGGACTTAGTCCAATTGCCTACAGGTAAAAGAGAATTGCCAAATAAATTGGTTTACGGGTTGAAGGAATAAGATGGAGGCAAGATAAGATATAAGACCAAACTCATGGTAAAAGGTTTTACACAGAAAAAATGTATCAATTTTGATGAAATATTTTATCTGATTGTAAAGATGACTTCTATTAGAAGGATTCTAAGTCTTATGGCTATGGAAGACTTACATCTTGAATAGCTAGATGTCAAAACAACATTTCTCCATGGGGATTTGGAAGAGGAAATACACATGCAGCAACCACAGGGATATGAGGTCAAGGGTAAGAAGGAATTTGTGTGCAGGTAAAAGAAGAGTTTGTATGGCTTGAAGTAAGCACCTCAGTAACGGTATTTGAAATTTGATAGTTTTATGGTTGAACAAGGTTACAAAATATGTCATTCTTATTATTGTGTTTATTTTAAGAAATTAGGTAATGGCAACTATATTATCCTATTGCTTTATTTTGATGACATGCTTGTTGTCAAGTCTAATATGCAGCATATTAATGAACTTCAGAAGAAATTAGAAAATTCATTTGCTATGAAGGATTTGGGTGCAACAAAAAAAATCCTTAATATGAGGATCACATGGGATAGGACAAACAAAAAAATATTTTTGTCTCAAAGTGAGTATGTAGAGAAGGTGTTGAAAAGGTTTAACATGTAGAATGCAAAAGCAGTTAGTATACCTTTGCCTAGTCATTTTAAGTTCACTAAGGAGATGAGTCCAAAGACACAAGAGGGGGAAGACAAAATTTCTAAGATACCATATGCATCAGTAGTTGGTAGCTTGATGTATGCAATGGTATGCACAAGGCCAAATATTGCACATACAGTGGGAGTTGTGAGTAGGTATATGAGAAATCCAGGAATGGAGCATTGGAATGCAATAAAATGGATTCTCTGATATTTGAGAGGTACTACTTCAAAGAAACTATGCTTTGTAGGAAAAAATTCTTCTCTAAAAGGATATGTTGACTCTGATCTAGTGGGTGATATTGATAGCAGGATGAGTACTACAAGGTATGTTTTTACTGTAGGAGGTACTACAATCAGTTGGATTTCAAGACTGCAAAAGGTTGTTGTGCTTTCAACCACTGAAGTTGAGTATGTTGTTGCTATGGAAGCTAGCAAGGAGATGATTTGGTTACAACATTTTTTGGAGGAATTGGGACGACGACAAGAAGATAGCCCTTTGTACACTGATATCCAGAGTTCCATTCATCTTGCTAAGAACTCAGCTCTACATTCAAAAACTAAGCACATAAAACTCAGATACCACTTCACTTGGTTAGTTTTAGAGGATGGACAATTGAAGCTGGAGAAAATTCACACAAGTAAGAATCCTATAGATATGTTGACAAAGTCAGTTACATGGGAGAAATTGATTTCCTCATTAGTTTCCTTTGGCCTTCATTAATGATAATGGTGAGCATAAGAAACTAGTCAGACCAATAATCAAGTGGGAGATGCAAGTGCAGCAGTGTCGTCCAGGATGAGTCTCCAAGTGGGAGAATGTTTTGTGTGGAGCCTGATCAATCTCCATGTGGGAGATTGTTGGTATGTGGAAACTGATCATACAAATTTATGTACACTCATAACAAGATATGGGGTTCAGAGCATTGCCTCGAAAAAAAAATCGTTAACATGTCAAGGTTTTCCCACTAACACGTCAAGGTTTTTTCCCATTAACACATCAAGGTTTTCCCCATTGACACATCAAGTTTTTTCCATTAACACGTCAAATGAAAAATGACCTTGTAAAACCCTAATTATAGAAGGTTCCAAAAATCTTTTTATAAGTGGTTGTGATGTATGTTGTGGCATGGTATTCCCAAGATTGTAATCTATTTTACACTTAATAATAAATCATTGGGTCGTTTAGTTTTTGTGGATGTAGCCCATATTGGGTGAACCATGTTAAATTTTTGTGTCGATCTCTTTTATGTTATTCTTCAATGTTATTTCTTCTTTATTTAATCTGCATATAATTTTTAATGTTTATTTCTCATATCTGTCTGAACCCTAATAGTAAGTTTTCTATTGTCATTTCAAGTTTGAGTTGGCATAATTAGGTTGATTTGCTATTTTTAGTTTTTCTCCCAAAAATGTTGTTTGAACTTGACCCCCATCCTCAAGCATAAGGAAACCTGAAGATTCTCACATTAAGTTGATTCACCTAAGGGTTGTTAGTCAATTCTTTGTGGGAATCTCATTTCCTAATGAATATAGAAAGATAGGTCCATCATAACCCTATTGTTCATCAATTCATTTTGGTGAACCTCTTAAATTTCTATGTTTCATTTTAGTGAACCCGACTTTTAAGCATCGTAAATTTCTAATTTTGGAATCCATTTTCAACCCTAGATCTAGGATTTTCATTACTTTGCATTGCATCACATTAGTTTGCATCTCATTTAAGGTTGTTTACTTGAATTATTTTTTATCTCATTTAGATTTTTAGGTTTGCATTTTTGCATTCTTTAAAATATAGAAAATTCAAAAATCTTAGTAATCTTGCATATTGTTTACATATCATTGCATGATCAATCATTTACATCATAAAATTGAATCAAAATTGTATCTCAAAATAGGTCTTTTTGATTGTCATTTTGCATCATTTTGCACTTGCATTTAGACTTAATTTTCTAGAAATATGAAACTATAACCACCTATTTGAAACCAAAATCTAAAAAGAGATAAAAATCACCTCAAAAATCTGTTTGAAACATGATCAGGGATTTTTCTACATTTTTTAGCATCAAAAATATGGTTTTTTCATTTTGTACTCCTGCATTCAGTTTCCTATTTCAGTTTCTAGAATTTTTGTTTTCTAAAATTATTCATATTAAGGTTAATTTTTCAAATTCACTACATTGTTTGAATTCAAATTCACATCATTTTCAGATTTTTTCATAGTATAATCAACACATTATCTTGTTTAAAATCTAGAAATTTCTTTTTATATACTTGTATTATACTTTATATTCTAGGGTATTTCATTGCATTTTACTTATTATCCATTTTGGGTGCACCTTGGGTTTGTAAAACTTGTATGAGATTTACAACTTGGTGTTCTATTTCCAATACTATTGTGAGATGTAGTTCAAGACTCATGCAATCCCACGATACATCACTTGTCGTGGATCTTAGGTTTTCTAACTCTTTCGCTCATAGTGTTGACATTGGTCAAATTACTATGGACCATACCCTTGACACTTCATTTCCTCTGACCTCCTTACCAACAACTAATGTCACTAATGTTGAATCAAGGGTTGCTAATGTCTCTCAAGAGAACCTAAGAAGAATGGATGAAGGGTTAGAGAAACTGCACAAATTTGTGAGTTCTAAATACATACTTGGTAATGTGGTTCCTATGATAGAAAACATAACAAAGTTGATTAAAATGGAACAAGGAATAGAAATTGTGCATAGCCTTGGTCACATCATGCAATATCACATAAAAAAATAAAGAGAAGTATCCTATAAACCCTTCAGTCAACTTCATTGAAGTTCAACCTTGTAAGGGTCTAACCAAAATACCCCTTGACATTTCTTTCTCGCAACATGACATAATCAAACATGCACCCGATGGTCCTCCTTACATATTAGGAAGAATCAATGACAAGCCTACTAATGGGATATTAATTGATCTCATCTGTGTAAATAATGTGATCACTACAGAATTATTATTTGTGCATGAGCTTTATCAAGATACTTATGAAAAATCAAAACCATGGATCAAAACACATAATGGTTTCTCTCAAGCCCTACGATAGGTTCAATAACTCTTCCTCTAAAATTTGGACTAAAATATTTAAATGTCTCATTTCCCATCATCCCATCATCAGGCCAATTCTGTTTCAAGTTAGGCTACCCATGGCTTCACTCCATGAAATTCATCCTGTTAGTAGTGCATAAATGCATAAAGTTTCCATTTGGGAAAGAGATCTTTACTGTGCACCACAGTGGATTTAATCTTGTGTCTTCCTATGGAAATTTCTCGTTATATTTCTTTTGGCCCCAACCTATGGAACCGATTAGGCCTTGTGAGGACTTCTTTTTCAAATCCTATCCAAAGTTTAAGGAAAAATGCATAGCAGATTAATCCCTTAGCAATATGCCTCAACCCATGATTAAGCCTCCTATCCTTGATGAAACTATGATAGAACCAAAATCCATTCCAAGTAACAAAGACCAAACTATGACAAATCCTTCACTCATTTCATATAAGAGACCACGAGATAACCAAATAAGTCTTGTTGTCCCTCCTAAAATCAAACAAGTTTACAAAGCTAAAGAGAAAGTGGTTGAACAACCTCCCATGGTTCCTTTTGTTCCTCCCTTAAGGGATGAAAAGAGACATATGGTTGATAAACCCACTCCTACGAAATCACAACTTGAAAATTGAACATAAGGAAACTGAAATGCTAGATAGCATAGGAATAGACGTCATGTTATTGCTCGTTTATTACAAGAAAAAGAAAAGAATGACATAGAAAATAAAAATCCAAACTTACCTCAAGCAATTCATCATATTTCTCCACCTTTTCTGAAACAAGAAAATCCTAAATCTCGACTAGAACAAGAACAAGCACATTCCATGGACGTTATCATTAGACCTTCTATTGTGATAAATATGGATAATGATAATGAAACTGCAAGGATTGATGAAGAAGAGCATAATGAGCTAAATTTATTGTTTTCCTCTTCCATGAGATTAAATGATAACAAATGTGATGATCCTCCTACAAAGAGTTATTCACCACGTGTTGAACTTGGTGATTGTCCTAGTTTGTAACTTGACATTGTCCCTTTGGCTAGTTGTCTACCTTCCACATATGGTGAACAACATTAGGATGTGGATGACCTGCTATAGGTTGACTCACATGTTCCTTACTAGTCTTGTATTTTTTTTCTTTTTATGTTCTTTGTGTGATTGTATGTGTGTAATGTGATCCCTCGTACTGTTCTATTTGGCATGTCTTTTGTTCATTCCTCTATTTGTATCTGCATTCTTCTTTATTTCGTAAGACTTTATCTTTTCTTTTGTCTTATGTTTTCCTTTTGGGGATGACGCAAAGTGTTGAGACATTTAGGTCTCTTCCATGTTGACCCAAAATATTTTGTTTGTTTTTGCTATTTATGTGTCATTCTTCAAGTTCCATGAGTTATTTGGGGAATGATGTCAGTTTTCAGCTCTATAATATCATTATCTCATTTAAGGTTGTTTACTTGAATTATTTTTTATCTCATTTAGATTTTTAGGTTTGCATTTTTGCATTCTTTAAAATATAGAAAATTCAAAAATCTTAGTAATCTTGCATATTGTTTACATATCATTGCATGATCAATCATTTACATCATAAAATTGAATCAAAATTGTATCTCAAAATAGGTCTTTTTGCTTGTCATTTAGCATCATTTTGCACTTGCATTTAGACTTAATTTTCTAGAAATATGAAACTATAACCACCTATTTGAAACCAAAATCTAAAAAGAGATAAAAATCACCTCAAAAATCTGTTTGAAACATGATCAGGGATTTTTCTACATTTTTTAGCATCAAAAATATGGTTTTTTCATTTTGTACTCCTGCATTCAGTTTCCTATTTCAGTTTCTAGAATTTTTGTTTTCTAAAATTATTCATATTAAGGTTAATTTTTCAAATTCACTACATTGTTTGAATTCAAATTCACATCATTTTCAGATTTTTTCATAGTATAATCAACACATTATCTTGTTTAAAATCTAGAAATTTCTTTTTATATACTTGTATTATACTTTATATTCTAGGGTATTTCATTGCATTTTACTTATTATCCATTTTGGGTGCACCTTGGGTTTGTAAAACTTGTATGAGATTTACAACTTGGTGTTCTATTTCCAATACTATTGTGAGATGTAGTTCAAGACTCATGCAATCCCACGATACATCACTTGTCGTGGATCTTAGGTTTTCTAACTCTTTCGCTCATAGTGTTGACATTGGTCAAATTACTATGGACCATACCCTTGACACTTCATTTCCTCTGACCTCCTTACCAACAACTAATGTCACTAATGTTGAATCAAGGGTTGCTAATGTCTCTCAAGAGAACCTAAGAAGAATGGATGAAGGGTTAGAGAAACTGCAAAAATTTGTGAGTTCTAAATACATACTTGGTAATGTGGTTCCTATGATAGAAAACATAACAAAGTTGATTAAAATGGAACAAGGAATAGAAATTGTGCATAGCCTTGGTCACATCATGCAATATCACATAAAAAAATAAAGAGAAGTATCCTATAAACCCTTCAGTCAACTTCATTGAAGTTCAACCTTGTAAGGGTCTAACCAAAATACCCCTTGACATTTCTTTCTCGCAACATGACATAATCAAACATGCACCCGATGGTCCTCCTTACATATTAGGAAGAATCAATGACAAGCCTACTAATGGGATATTAATTGATCTCATCTGTGTAAATAATGTGATCACTACAGAATTATTATTTGTGCATGAGCTTTATCAAGATACTTATGAAAAATCAAAACCATGGATCAAAACACATAATGGTTTCTCTCAAGCCCTACGATAGGTTCAATAACTCTTCCTCTAAAATTTGGACTAAAATATTTAAATGTCTCATTTCCCATCATCCCATCATCAGGCCAATTCTGTTTCAAGTTAGGCTACCCATGGCTTCACTCCATGAAATTCATCCTGTTAGTAGTGCATAAATGCATAAAGTTTCCATTTGGGAAAGAGATCTTTACTGTGCACCACAGTGGATTTAATCTTGTGTCTTCCTATGGAAATTTCTCGTTATATTTCTTTTGGCCCCAACCTATGGAACCGATTAGGCCTTGTGAGGACTTCTTTTTCAAATCCTATCCAAAGTTTAAGGAAAAATGCATAGCAGATTAATCCCTTAGCAATATGCCTCAACCCATGATTAAGCCTCCTATCCTTGATGAAACTATGATAGAACCAAAATCCATTCCAAGTAACAAAGACCAAACTATGACAAATCCTTCACTCATTTCATATAAGAGACCACGAGATAACCAAATAAGTCTTGTTGTCCCTCCTAAAATCAAACAAGTTTACAAAGCTAAAGAGAAAGTGGTTGAACAACCTCCCATGGTTCCTTTTGTTCCTCCCTTAAGGGATGAAAAGAGACATATGGTTGATAAACCCACTCCTACGAAATCACAACTTGAAAATTGAACATAAAGAAACTGAAATGCTAGATAGCATAGGAATAGACGTCATGTTATTGCTCGTTTATTACAAGAAAAAGAAAAGAACGACATAGAAAATAAAAATCCAAACTTACCTCAAGCAATTCATCATATTTCTCCACCTTTTCTGAAACAAGAAAATCCTAAATCTCGACTAGAACAAGAACAAGCACCTTCCATGGACGTTATCATTAGACCTTCTATTGTGATAAATATGGATAATGATAATGAAACTGCAAGGATTGATGAAGAAGTGCATAATGAGCTAAATTTATTGTTTTCCTCTTCCATGAGATTAAATGATAACAAATGTGATGATCCTCCTACAAAGAGTTATTCACCACGTGTTGAACTTGGTGATTGTCCTAGTTTGTAACTTGACATTGTCCCTTTGGCTAGTTGTCTACCTTCCACATATGGTGAACAACATTAGGATGTGGATGACCTGCTATAGGTTGACTCACATGTTCCTTACTAGTCTTGTATTTTTTTTCTTTTTATGTTCTTTGTGTGATTGTATGTGTGTAATGTGATCCCTCGTACTGTTCTATTTGGCATGTCTTTTGTTCATTCCTCTATTTGTATCTGCATTCTTCTTTATTTCGTAAGACTTTATCTTTTCTTTTGTCTTATGTTTTCCTTTTGGGGATGACGCAAAGTGTTGAGACATTTAGGTCTCTTCCATGTTGACCCAAAATATTTTGTTTGTTTTTGCTATTTATGTGTCATTCTTCAAGTTCCATGAGTTATTTGGGGAATGATGTCAGTTTTCAGCTCTATAATATCATTATCTCATTTAAGGTTGTTTACTTGAATTATTTTTTATCTCATTTAGATTTTTAGGTTTGCATTTTTGCATTCTTTAAAATATAGAAAATTCAAAAATCTTAGTAATCTTGCATATTGTTTACATATCATTGCATGATCAATCATTTACATCATAAAATTGAATCAAAATTGTATCTCAAAATAGGTCTTTTTGCTTGTCATTTAGCATCATTTTGCACTTGCATTTAGACTTAATTTTCTAGAAATATGAAACTATAACCACCTATTTGAAACCAAAATCTAAAAAGAGATAAAAATCACCTCAAAAATCTGTTTGAAACATGATCAGGGATTTTTCTACATTTTTTAGCATCAAAAATATGGTTTTTTCATTTTGTACTCCTGCATTCAGTTTCCTATTTCAGTTTCTAGAATTTTTGTTTTCTAAAATTATTCATATTAAGGTTAATTTTTCAAATTCACTACATTGTTTGAATTCAAATTCACATCATTTTCAGATTTTTTCATAGTATAATCAACACATTATCTTGTTTAAAATCTAGAAATTTCTTTTTATATACTTGTATTATACTTTATATTCTAGGGTATTTCATTGCATTTTACTTATTATCCATTTTGGGTGCACCTTGGGTTTGTAAAACTTGTATGAGATTTACAACTTGGTGTTCTATTTCCAATACTATTGTGAGATGTAGTTCAAGACTCATGCAATCCCACGATACATCACTTGTCGTGGATCTTAGGTTTTCTAACTCTTTCGCTCATAGTGTTGACATTGGTCAAATTACTATGGACCATACCCTTGACACTTCATTTCCTCTGACCTCCTTACCAACAACTAATGTCACTAATGTTGAATCAAGGGTTGCTAATGTCTCTCAAGAGAACCTAAGAAGAATGGATGAAGGGTTAGAGAAACTGCAAAAATTTGTGAGTTCTAAATACATACTTGGTAATGTGGTTCCTATGATAGAAAACATAACAAAGTTGATTAAAATGGAACAAGGAATAGAAATTGTGCATAGCCTTGGTCACATCATGCAATATCACATAAAAAAATAAAGAGAAGTATCCTATAAACCCTTCAGTCAACTTCATTGAAGTTCAACCTTGTAAGGGTCTAACCAAAATACCCCTTGACATTTCTTTCTCGCAACATGACATAATCAAACATGCACCCGATGGTCCTCCTTACATATTAGGAAGAATCAATGACAAGCCTACTAATGGGATATTAATTGATCTCATCTGTGTAAATAATGTGATCACTACAGAATTATTATTTGTGCATGAGCTTTATCAAGATACTTATGAAAAATCAAAACCATGGATCAAAACACATAATGGTTTCTCTCAAGCCCTACGATAGGTTCAATAACTCTTCCTCTAAAATTTGGACTAAAATATTTAAATGTCTCATTTCCCATCATCCCATCATCAGGCCAATTCTGTTTCAAGTTAGGCTACCCATGGCTTCACTCCATGAAATTCATCCTGTTAGTAGTGCATAAATGCATAAAGTTTCCATTTGGGAAAGAGATCTTTACTGTGCACCACAGTGGATTTAATCTTGTGTCTTCCTATGGAAATTTCTCGTTATATTTCTTTTGGCCCCAACCTATGGAACCGATTAGGCCTTGTGAGGACTTCTTTTTCAAATCCTATCCAAAGTTTAAGGAAAAATGCATAGCAGATTAATCCCTTAGCAATATGCCTCAACCCATGATTAAGCCTCCTATCCTTGATGAAACTATGATAGAACCAAAATCCATTCCAAGTAACAAAGACCAAACTATGACAAATCCTTCACTCATTTCATATAAGAGACCACGAGATAACCAAATAAGTCTTGTTGTCCCTCCTAAAATCAAACAAGTTTACAAAGCTAAAGAGAAAGTGGTTGAACAACCTCCCATGGTTCCTTTTGTTCCTCCCTTAAGGGATGAAAAGAGACATATGGTTGATAAACCAACTCCTACGAAATCACAACTTGAAAATTGAACATAAAGAAACTGAAATGCTAGATAGCATAGGAATAGACGTCATGTTATTGCTCGTTTATTACAAGAAAAAGAAAAGAACGACATAGAAAATAAAAATCCAAACTTACCTCAAGCAATTCATCATATTTCTCCACCTTTTCTGAAACAAGAAAATCCTAAATCTCGACTAGAACAAGAACAAGCACCTTCCATGGACGTTATCATTAGACCTTCTATTGTGATAAATATGGATAATGATAATGAAACTGCAAGGATTGATGAAGAAGTGCATAATGAGCTAAATTTATTGTTTTCCTCTTCCATGAGATTAAATGATAACAAATGTGATGATCCTCCTACAAAGAGTTATTCACCACGTGTTGAACTTGGTGATTTTCCTAGTTTGTAACTTGACATTGTCCCTTTGGCTAGTTGTCTACCTTCCACATATGGTGAACAACATTAGGATGTGGATGACCTGCTATAGGTTGACTCACATGTTCCTTACTAGTCTTGTATTTTTTTTCTTTTTATGTTCTTTGTGTGATTGTATGTGTGTAATGTGATCCCTCGTACTGTTCTATTTGGCATGTCTTTTGTTCATTCCTCTATTTGTATCTGCATTCTTCTTTATTTCGTAAGACTTTATCTTTTCTTTTGTCTTATGTTTTCCTTTTGGGGATGACGCAAAGTGTTGAGACATTTAGGTCTCTTCCATGTTGACCCAAAATATTTTGTTTGTTTTTGCTATTTATGTGTCATTCTTCAAGTTCCATGAGTTATTTGGGGAATGGTGTCAGTTTTCAGCTCTATAATATCATTATCTCATTTAAGGTTGTTTACTTGAATTATTTTTTATCTCATTTAGATTTTTAGGTTTGCATTTTTGCATTCTTTAAAATATAGAAAATTCAAAAATCTTAGTAATCTTGCATATTGTTTACATATCATTGCATGATCAATCATTTACATCAGAAAATTGAATCAAAATTGTATCTCAAAATAGGTCTTTTTGCTTGTCATTTAGCATCATTTTGCACTTGCATTTAGACTTAATTTTCTAGAAATATGAAACTATAACCACCTATTTGAAACCAAAATCTAAAAAGAGATAAAAATCACCTCAAAAATCTGTTCAAAACATGATCAGGGATTTTTCTACATTTTTTAGCATCAAAAATATGGTTTTTTCATTTTGTACTCCTGCATTCAGTTTCCTATTTCAGTTTCTAGAATTTTTGTTTTCTAAAATTATTCATATTAAGGTTAATTTTTCAAATTCACTACATTGTTTGAATTCAAATTCACATCATTTTCAGATTTTTTCATAGTATAATCAACACATTATCTTGTTTAAAATCTAGAAATTTCTTTTTATATACTTGTATTATACTTTATATTCTAGGGTATTTCATTGCATTTTACTTATTATCCATTTTGGGTGCACCTTGGGTTTGTAAAACTTGTATGAGATTTACAACTTGGTGTTCTATTTCCAATACTATTGTGAGATGTAGTTCAAGACTCATGCAATCCCACGATACATCACTTGTCGTGGATCTTAGGTTTTCTAACTCTTTCGCTCATAGTGTTGACATTGGTCAAATTACTATGGACCATACCCTTGACACTTCATTTCCTCTGACCTCCTTACCAACAACTAATGTCACTAATGTTGAATCAAGGGTTGCTAATGTCTCTCAAGAGAACCTAAGAAGAATGGATGAAGGGTTAGAGAAACTGCAAAAATTTGTGAGTTCTAAATACATACTTGGTAATGTGGTTCCTATGATAGAAAACATAACAAAGTTGATTAAAATGGAACAAGGAATAGAAATTGTGCATAGCCTTGGTCACATCATGCAATATCACATAAAAAAATAAAGAGAAGTATCCTATAAACCCTTCAGTCAACTTCATTGAAGTTCAACCTTGTAAGGGTCTAACCAAAATACCCCTTGACATTTCTTTCTCGCAACATGACATAATCAAACATGCACCCGATGGTCCTCCTTACATATTAGGAAGAATCAATGACAAGCCTACTAATGGGATATTAATTGATCTCATCTGTGTAAATAATGTGATCACTACAGAATTATTATTTGTGCATGAGCTTTATCAAGATACTTATGAAAAATCAAAACCATGGATCAAAACACATAATGGTTTCTCTCAAGCCCTACGATAGGTTCAATAACTCTTCCTCTAAAATTTGGACTAAAATATTTAAATGTCTCATTTACCATCATCCCATCATCAGGCCAATTCTGTTTCAAGTTAGGCTACCCATGGCTTCACTCCATGAAATTCATCCTGTTAGTAGTGCATAAATGCATAAAGTTTCCATTTGGGAAAGAGATCTTTACTGCAACTACGCTGGATTTAATCTTGTGTCTTCCTATGGAAATTTCTCGTTATATTTCTTTTGGCCCCAACCTATGGAACCGATTAGGCCTTGTGAGGACTTCTTTTTCAAATCCTATCCAAAGTTTAAGGAAAAATGCATAGCAGATTAATCCCTTAGCAATATGCCTCAACCCATGATTAAGCCTCCTATCCTTGATGAAACTATGATAGAACCAAAATCCATTCCAAGTAACAAAGACCAAACTATGACAAATCCTTCACTCATTTCATATAAGAGACAACGAGATAACCAAATAAGTCTTGTTGTCCCTCCTAAAATCAAACAAGTTTACAAAGCTAAAGAGAAAGTGGTTGAACAACCTCCCATGGTTCCTTTTGTTCCTCCCTTAAGGGATGAAAAGAGACATATGGTTGATAAACCCACTCCTACGAAATCACAACTTGAAAATTGAAATATTATAAAGAAACTCCAAATGCTAGAGAGCATAGGAATAGACGTCATTCTATTGCTCGTTTATTACAAGAAAAAGAAAAGAACAACATAGAAAATAAAAATCCAAACTTA
>VDFB02000015.1:229513487-229539608 GCA_007258455.2 Sequoia sempervirens
TCATATCAAATAATTTGGGATTTGGTTCAATACAAACTCCACGGTATAATTTCCTAAGAAAATATTGGGGACTTCACGCTATTGCATGGTGGGTAATCAAAGACCATATACCATCTGTCATAAAAGCGGTTCCTAATCTCTACGTGGTGGCACCAATGGATAGGAAACCTCTTTGCATTGAGGGTGAGATTTTGATTTGTTCTAGGGTCACAATAGAGAGCACAAATCGCCTTTAGTAATCTTTAAATCTTTAACTTGTTTATATGATAATTTATTCTGCATAATATGCCCTTGATGTTTGCCTCCTATTTTTCCATCCAGATATTTGTTGGGTAATTGCATCCACATTTTTTAACAAATCCTTCAATGAATCTGCTAGATGTATCCTTTCTATGGTTGAAGAATTTTGATCACTCAACCTACTAATAAGATCCTCAACTTCTTTTTTATTGTTTTCAATTTCACTCCTCAAATTTTCTTGAGTGCCAGGAGGGTATTGAGAGAATGGTGGGGTAGGTTGATTTTGTTGTTGAGGTTGATTTTGTTGAGGTTGATTTGGTTGAGGATTTTCCTCCTCTTGTTGAGGATTTCCTACAAATTAAAAAATCATTCATTTCTAAACTAAAACAAACAAAATCAATTTAAAACAAAAAAATTCATTACAAATACCAAACAAAACTTACCTCTTGCATCTTTTCGTCGTCGGGGTGCCATATTTGTGAAGAAAATTGAGCTCAAGTTGATCAAATGTGAAGTAGTCACCTCCTCAACAACGCGAGCGCGTAGTGCAGGGTTCTTGGCTGCGGGCAGAAATAGAAAACAGTAAAAACAGAAATGAAGAATGTTACTTTTTTTTTTGCTTTTAAAAAGACAAAACGCGTTCGCGTTATAACGCGAACACGTTTTGTCTCATTTTTCACTTTTGTGGCCACAAAAGTGCGACCATCTTGGTGCACTTACCCTTTTCTGAAACAAGAAAATCCTAAATCTCGACTAGAACAAGAACAAGCACCTTCCATGGACGTTATCATTAGACCTTCTATTGTGATAAATATGGATAATGATAATGAAACTGCAAGGATTGATGAAGAAGTGCATAATGAGCTAAATTTATTGTTTTCCTCTTCCATGAGATTAAATGATAACAAATGTGATGATCCTCCTACAAAGAGTTATTCACCACGTGTTGAACTTGGTGATTGTCCTAGTTTGTAACTTGACATTGTCCCTTTGGCTAGTTGTCTACCTTCCACATATGGTGAACAACATTAGGATGTGGATGACCTGCTATAGGTTGACTCACATGTTCCTTACTAGTCTTGTATTTTTTTTCTTTTTATGTTCTTTGTGTGATTGTATGTGTGTAATGTGATCCCTCGTATTGTTCTATTTGGCATGTCTTTTGTTCATTCCTCTATTTGTATCTGCATTCTTCTTTATTTTGTAAGACTTTATCTTTTCTTTTGTCTTATGTTTTCCTTTTGGGGATGACGCAAAGTGTTGAGACATTTAGGTCTCTTCCATGTTGACCCAAAATATTTTGTTTGTTTTTGCTATTTATGTGTCATTCTTCAAGTTCCATGAGTTATTTGGGGAATGATGTGAGTTTTCAGCTCTATAATATCATTGTAGCAAAGGCATACATTGACCCCGAATTAGTGGATCCCTTATGTCTTTGGGATTCTATTTGGGGGAAACCCCTTTTTCATGATGTCACTTCATTTGGAAACATATGCTTGACATAAGGTTTTCCAAATAAGCTCTCATGTCTTCTTTATTGTAAATCATTTATCATTTGCTACTTTAACATAATTTCTCACAACATGGTGTTTAACAATTCCTTTAAAGTGGGAGCATACATGTTATTATCATTTTGAAAAAAATTGACTATACTTTATGTTTCATAGTGCGGCCTTCTTACTTCATGTGATGTTTCTTCTTCTTGGTGGTGTCATTGGGTTTTATGTCCTCCAAGGGTGCAAACTTTCTTTGCATACGACATTCCTCTTAGTGGTGATGTTATGCATTGCATTCCCTAAGTTGTGAATCTTTCATCCTAGACTTGTCCTCTCTTGGAGACATTAGGCACGATGTTCCCTAAGATGAGAACTTACATGAACTAAGCAAAACCCCTTTGAACACGTCTTATCCTATTTGCATTTTGTCCATAAGTGTTTAGCATAACACAGATTGCTAGCCTTATGAAGCTCAAAAGTTACAACCCTTTTTCATGGCCACCAAGAATAACACACCTTGCTTGCAAGTGGGGCCATGTTTGTTCATGAGTGTTTAGCATAACACAGCTTGCTCAGCCTTATGAAGCTCAAAGTGCATATTGTTTGGTTCCTTATCAAATTTATCAGGAGGTATAAATTTGGTATGGTTATGTGAGCCTAATAAGATTCTCTCATTTTCCACTTTTGGGGGCTCACCTAGTTGAAAGTGAATTTCACTAGCCTATGTGAGTGTGCATTGTTGTTTGCATAGTGGAAAACAAGTTTCACTTGTTAATTTTTTTGGAAAAATAGCTAAGGCATGATCCACATCAAGTTGGACAAAAATTTGAGGCTTGATCCACCCCTTTTCATTTTCTTTGATTCTTTGGCATTGTATGATTGATTATATTATTATTGTTGCATATATATGTTTACCATAGGCATGTGTCTCATTGTTCCTTTGTTGATTTTTCCATGAGATCTTAGATCTTGGGGGATTGATCATCCTCCTTGACCTTTGTCATCTCATCCATCCAACAATTATATAACTAGACCTCTCTTGATTTTTCACTTTAGTGTGAGTTTGACATAAGGTCATCCTCTCACTAAAGTGGGGGCTAAATCGAGTGTAGAAAAAAGTACTCCTTTACAATTTCACACTCAATTTAGGCCCTCTTAATTAAATTAGACTTAATTATTCATTAATAAGCCCTATTAAATTATATTTTCTGAAACGGAACCCCGACAATAATTACTTCCAACACATAACACTTTACCTTTAGCAATGTGTGTTCTAAGAATAGGGACGTGGGACCCATTCACCCATGGGAAATCGGTTCTCCCTAGGCCTTTTAACCTAAATTTAAAATATTTTTTTGGCGGTATTTTAAGGTCCCCGAATCCATATTTCAATGTCGACTTGTAAGATATGAATTTTGGGAAATTAAGGATACATAGGTCTATAAATACAAGGTTATTTTATCAAATCAAGTCTAAGTTTTTGAGAGCAATTTCACAAGAGAAAATTTCATGATCAAGAGCATTCAAGACTAGAAATATTAGAGATTTATTACAAAATTCAAGATTCAATCATCATTTCAAAGTCTTCTTGCATCATGCATGTTTTGGAGATAACATTGTGATGTAGGTTTCAAGATTCATGTCAAGCATTCAACACATTATTTCAAGTATCAATATTCACATCTATTTAAGCCATTTCATGCAAGTTACAAATCTACATTCAAAGATCCATCCATTTTTTTGTTGAGTGGTAATATAGCATTGTTCATTCATCATTCCTTCTTTCATGATTTATTTCATTTCAAGGTTTGATTACCAAAACAGTGTTTGACCAAGGAAAACCCCATATTCACAAAAAAAAAAAAAAAATCTTACTTATGATTGTGTTACAGATTTAGGTTGAAGAAGGATTGAAGACCTCTTGAAATGCAAGATTAGAAAAGGCGTCAAAGTTGTAAAAGTTGTCAAATTTGTTGTCAAATCAAGGAATCTCATCTATAGATCTGATTTTTGACATTTTGACACTGAAACCTAGAAAAATGAGAAGCTACATATTAGTATCAGAGGCTCCCTAAAGTTGCTGAAAAACCCTAAAAAAATACCCATTCGCCCATGGGAAAATGAGTCCTAAACAACCCCCTAAAAGTGACTTTTGGTGACTGGTAAACATCATTCTACCCTTCTTAGATTTGGAGTTAGTTTTTTGTTTACTTCAATATTGAGATTTATATTGTTGTTTCAAATTTGAGTTGGCATAATTAGGTTGATTTTCTATTTTTAGTTTTTCTCCCAAAAGTGTTGTTTGAACTTGACCCTTGTCCTCAAGCATAAGGAAACTTGAAGATTCTCACATTGAGTTGATTCACCTAAGGATTGTTAGTCAATTATTTGTGGGGATCTCATTTCCTAATGAATATAGAAATATAGGTCCATCATAACCCTATTGTTCATCAATTCATTTTGGTGAAGCTATTTTTCTATGTTTCACATCACATGGACTAGGAACGACCATGTGTTAGCCACATGCAGAGTCAAACTCAATGAGTTGGTGATAAAAAAATGTGATACACATGTGAAGGGCATACATAATATATAAATTATTATAGAATATAGTAATGTTATTATTATATTTGCATAGTGTGAATAAAGAGTGTGTGGAGAGTTTTCTTGCACTAAGTTGCATTATTCTTGTTAAAATAAATTCAAGCATAGATGTGTATGAATATATTCTTCTAGATTATTTCATCCACACATATATCATCTAAGTGGCATTTTGTACATGAAAGGAAACATTATATACTAACATAAGCCAATATTGAGGTCTAATACATAAATAAAAGTTACACAAAATGGTAGATATATTATTCAAAATTTCTCAGAGAAATTGTTTGTACTATTTCTAGTATGTAATAAAGAACTTAACTAATTTTTACTTGAGAAACCATTGATTGTTCCAAATGATAGATCACTTCACCCTTTGGTGTATCGAACAATTTTTATTTTTACATTGGAAAGATATGTAGAAACTAGTATAAAAATTTGGATGATTTGTACCATTTCTTGTATATTAGTTCCCTCATTACACTAGAAAAGAACTAAGAGGAGGAATAAAAAAATTGTTTGAGTTTAACATAGGGTACAATTCTATTATTCACACATTCATTAGTAAACTACACATGGGGTAAGTGCAAGGAAATGTGAACCAAAATGGGGCCATGGCCACATTTTTTCTAAAATCAATAAAAACTAAACTTTGAAAGGTAATTCAAGATAAATATAATTAAAATTTATGATGTGATAAGAACTAAATTGATAGTACTCGAATCCAAGATTCTAAACTACAATTTTTTTTTAATAGTGGTGATTAAGAGGGTGAAATAGGAGAAGCACACAATGTGGTTCCATTTTTGTCAAAAAAATATATAACATAGCATTATGAATCATCCCCCTAATTTCTTTGCATTTTAGAAGTATATCCTAAATCTCTTTCATGGAAAATTAGCTATCACATAGTATTTGGTAATTTATTTTAGAATTTTTTATGAATATATTAGTTTTTATCAATTTTCAAAATAAACACATCCTAAAAATAGAAAATTGAGCACAATCTAGGCCCATAATATTAAAATAAAAAACTATATCTTTTTTCCAATGTGTGTGGAAAAAATACATATTATGAAGATGTTTTTTCAAGGTTGGATGACTATATCAAAAATTATGTAGAAAATAATGCATGTTTTTTAATGAAAACTAAATACACTAATAATTTACTTATTAGAGATAAATACCTTTATATATTGAGATATTAGAAATACATAGTTAGAAAATGAATACAAAGATTTAGGTCATAGTGGTATTTTTTATAGTTTTTTCATCAAATAGATGAAAATAATAAAGAGCATGCTTGACATTTATTTTATTTTTGTATGAATTTTATATATAAAATGATTTGGAACCCGGATTGAGTCATTAACCCTTAGATTGATAAACTAAAACTTTTTTATATTAAGAGGGGTAAATGCTTTTGAACCATAGCTATGAATCAATGAGGTCACAAATGGGGGACCTCATCTCCAACATAAAAAATCAACAATTACACCCCAATCGGGTTTGAACCTTGATGGAAAGAACAACAAATTAACCGTCACACCACACAACTATTGGTATTGATAAATTAAAACTTGTTCCAAGATTAAGGGAGATATTTTATTGGTCAAATAACATGTGTGCATCATAATATGCTCATATTCTAAAAAACAACATACGACACATAAGAAGGGGCTAGAATTTTATAAAAATATCATATTATAAGTTATTTTTCTTAAATGAAAATGCCTATATCCCAATAGATTCAAATTTAATTAAATACCCTATCACATGTATGAATATTGGAATATTTTAGATAACCAAAAATTTATCTAATACATTGCTTCAATATTAGGGGGAAAGTGGATAATTTAATTCATGTGATTTAGGTAGGTAATGGGGGTTGAGAAGCATGTGGAAAAGGGAAATTGGGGTGTTTACATGTGAAATTCTAAATCCTTTATAATTCACTTTACATAGGTCAATTACCAATAATATCATTCACTAGGTTAGTCTTGTTGGGCTCATCAATCTATCTTTTTCTACACCACACAATTCTAAATTTTTATTAGAGCCTCATAATCATAGGGAGAAGCTTATTGCTATCAACTATAATGTAGTTAACATAGGAAATAATATCCACACCAAGGTCTTCTCTAGGATTAGTGAAATCCTGGTCAAGATTACTAAAAATAGTTATTAGAGCCTGGATTTTTTGTTAAAGTTGGTGCAACTAGGGTTTGGGGATGTATAAGTAATTTTACATCAAATATTTTTATAAGATGATATATTTGTCATAGGTCATCTAATTTTTTGGGTCAATCTTATAATGTGTGGGATGGGCCAAAAATTATACTTGAGTTAGATCTAAGTTTTTCTAGTGCCCTTGGTTGATAGGGTAGAAATAATAATAGGTGAATAAGATACTTGATGAAATAGGGATGTATTTTAATTATACTAGTGTATGTAGAGTGGGTATTAGAAACATAAATTTGATGGGTAAAATTGGGGATTTTTATTAGTACCCTATGAATTCATGCACCATGCCATTGACTTAGTAACCAAAACCTTTGAGGCCTTAATATACAACATAGATTTTTTTGAATGATATGCAATTTATTCTACTATCTTTTTTCAACCACTATAAGCTTACGCTTTACCCTTAGAGGAATATCAATAATTTGTGTACTTTACAAGAATACATTGATTGTATTATTATAAACATAACCAACAAAATAAATTATTTGTGATGTGTTTCTCATTAGGTGAAGTTTTTTGGGCCTATTGTCTATAACTTGTTGAAAAGGACTATCTCCAAGTCCTAGATTGATTCTTGGAATAGGTGGTATAGTAGCATTATTATTTTAGGTGTGCTCTATAATGTTGAGATGTTCTTTTGTCAATTGATCATTCATATATATTTGAGGATGAATGATGATGGTTAATTTATCAAATGTTGAGTGACAATGTGAATAATGATGATTCAATATTGAAAAATGGTTGAGATTGAATGGAAGGAGTCGAGAACCCTCATTGACTAAGAATAGTCAAGAGGAGTTGTGATGGCTCATTAGTGAATGAGGTTTATGGTTTTATTTATTTTTTAATACATGTGGATAATGAAAATAATTTTTTAATTAATTATTTTGAATTAGGTAGAAAAATATTTATTTAATCATTTTAGATTATTTAATTTATTAATGATGAAAATAAAAAGAGGGAATTAGAATAGGACTAGGACTAGGATGTTATGCATATTTATATGTTGTTCAAGGAGTATTACATGTGTACTCTCCTTTCTATGACTTATTCTCTACTTTCTTGTCTCGTCTTCTATCACAATTAGACCCTATCAAGCACTCCTTTATTTGCATATATGTCTATTAAGCACAAACCAAAATCTCTCTCACAGAGCTACAAAAAATATTATCAAATGTGACATGTAATACAACATCATTCATTTTAGAAACCAAAAGTAAATTTTATACTAATATTGAAATGTGCAACACATTTATGAGAGGCCTAACTCTTACATCATTGAAAAAAAGTTACCTTTCATTTTAAAACAATCCTTTGTGAACTATTGTCACCAAAAAAACACCTCACCACCATCATATTCTTTGCATTAAGAGAACCACTCTTTTGAGGAGTTGTGTTGTTTGAAGCACTTAATACAAGAAGTGGCAAGTCATCAATACCAATATTAGCATAAATAGTCAAAGCATCATTTTCATTATTAGAAGATTATCACAAAGGAACCTTCACAAGGATTTTTTTTGTATTTATTATTTATTTTTTCCATTTACAATTATTTCAACATTTTAATCTACTCTAACTAGGGTTTTTAGACCATATTTGTATAGTAAAACTCTCCTTCCACCATTTTTCTTACCACATTTTTCCTCAAGTCTACCCCATACATGTAATGCATCCTTGAAACAATTATCCATGGATTTCCATCTAGTTTATTTTTTCAAAAAAGAATCAAAAAGGTCATTCATCTTAGACTTAGTAGTACTACTACTAAACACAACTATTGCATTCTCCTGGGATTTAGTAAATTAGCATAATAGCAAGATACATTTACCACTTCATTTAAATTAACATCAATAGTTTATAATTGATTCTAAATGCATTTGAATACTTAGCTACAAAGTTTCATTCCTTCTTTGTTAAGACTTTTTTTGTCTTTTAACTAAAGTGTGATTAAAACACTCTTTGTTCGATAAATCTCACCAATCCTTCTCCATAGACTATGTTTAGTAATCTCCTCAAAGATATTTAAAAGGTCTGACTTAAAGAGATAATTTTGCTGAATTTTGTTTATATTGGTCCAATCTATGTTGACTAGCAGACCATGTTTGACTAAATATATGATGGGAGTGAGGGTCCGAAAAATAAAGAATAATATGATTTGCTATTTACTTCTCAATTCTCTTCTCTAACCATCTGATTTTCATGATACATTGTTGAGTGTAATTTGAAATATTGAAAAAAAAAATAATAATCATCATCTCAATCAATTTTGTTTTTTTACAGACTATATTGATAAACAAGAGTAGTTCAAAGTTACATACCGAAGTAGGGGCTGTAAGAAGGCTGAGCACACCCACAAATAGGAATGTCGGGGCAAGGATTTTCACCTGGACAGCCATGACTTTTTCTTTCCTCAGAGAAATCGGAGAAAGCGGGATGTTCAGGAAATGAGGAGAGGACATTCATATACAGGGATCAAGTTGGCGACCAGAATGGACGCATGTTATTGAAAATGACATCCACCTTTCCCGTTTGTGAAAGGGCAATAAAATGCATGGTCCTTAGTATGCCAGGTGTGTGTCTATACGTACTACAATGACCTTGGGTATCTTTTAACTGGGAAGATATGATAGCGACGTTCCGGACATTTAGTGCATTTAATGGGGGATCAATGCAGCAAGTCGAGACGGCTATAGTCGTACTGACAGTGATAACAAGAACGTAGAAACCAGAGACTTCTTGTACCCTTGCCAGCTCTCAAAAAACATTAATTTAGGTTTATTCTTTACCAGAGTGGCAGTCACTGCTTCTAAAATATGGAAACAAGTCGATCAAACAGATTATTAATGTCACGCTATAATAAGAATATGTATGTTTACATTAAACAAATACTACATTTCTATTTCAATCTTCTTCCTTGAAAACCAGTAATTGATACTTTACTGTCAGTGAAGAAAACTACTCCTAATTTAAAGGAGAAGAATAAATAAAATAGGCCAAAGGCCATCAATTTCCATGCTTCAGAATTTGGACCACATATTTATACACTGTTCCTGTCTTCTTATTCTTCATTATAATTAAGTGTCACTGGAAATTTAAAGTAAATTATAATCAATGTTTTCCAGCTGTAGGAGGTTGTCACTCAATTGTGTGGAAGTCACTTTCCAACTCATTTATTTAAGTTAAATGTATCTGGGTGAAGATCTGTAAGCATCATCCGTGAAATTCTACTCACACTCGTGATTATGAATATGATAAAATAGTACGACTTACGAAATAAAATGGATTTTTATAATATTTGCAATATCAAGTAATTATGAAATAAAATAGATTTTTTAATAATGTTTAGAAGGTCAAGTAATTTATAAGATTAAATTTTAAAATATTTTTAATGTTTAATTTTCTAAATTTTAATTAAAAATTGTATTGTTCATTTTCAAATTATCTTTATACTAAATATGAACAACACTTTAAACAAGATATATAAAAATATATCTGAGAGAAAAATTTGCAGTTTTTCAAAGAACAATATTACGATTCAACAATTGGATTTGATGATTGAACCCCACAACTTTTTAGAAATCATTTGCAAGCAATTATCCTATCACAAAAAAAGAGATCAAGTAAGATAAATTTACTCAATAACCTAAGAATTCTATTGATGCATAAACCTGAATGAATGATTACAATGAATGATCAATCCCTATGAAAAAAAGATAGAAACCCAAGATCTAAACCCTAGATGGGGATTAAATTAGCTTGTGACATGTGTCACCATCCTATTCAATGAGACAACATGTGTTATATTTAGCCTATCTAATAATTAAAAAGAAATTCTTAATTCTAACTTAAGTAATTAAAATAAAAGGGGACCTAATTAATTAATGATGATTAATTAATTATTTAGTTAGTTAACCTATTACTATAGCACCCCCCTTAAGATCAACTTCGGGAGAAGTTAAAAATTTGATGGAGAATGCAATAATGGATGCAAAATGGGTCTCGACTATAAGGCCTAATGAGATACCAATGAACAAGCAACTGAAATCTCTCATAACCAGAGAAAAGGAGAAAACCTCATAAAAAGACTCCTCTCAAAAACAGAGAAAAATAAATGAAAGTGTGCATGTGACAAAGGAATATAGGACTTAACATGTCCCCCAAGTGTTTCTTCAATCACATAAATACAAAAAAGATCCCCCCAATAGGAGAGAAAATATGAGACAATGAATCCCTCCATAAGGAAGTAATCATTTTCCAAAAGTTAATGTGCAAAGAAGAATCTTGAAGATGATCCAAAATCAACAAACATCGTTCCTTCCCTTAGGAAGAAACACATACAATGACAAGTATAAAAGAAAATCTCTAAGGAGAAGAGGTCTCATGTTGGGTGCCATAGAAATAGCTAAAAGATCAACATGTCTGGATCAAGAGAAGCTAAATTAGATTAAGAAAATCCAAACAACTATGAAGATACATGTAGAACAACCTCCAAAGATAATGGTGAAGTAATGACAAGTAGGTTGTAGCTATCATCAAAGAGGAAGTGAATATACACATGTATGTCCCCAATATCTGTAATAAAAGACTTAAAAAATAACTCTACAATTCCATGAAAGTAGTGTTTCCACAAAGATGAAACTAAAAGACTAAAAACATCTTGTTGAAGTGAGTTGATCTTTGAAGGTGTAGGAGGTGTGGGAGGAGGAATATCAACACAAGTCTCATGAACCAAGATGGATGATAGGAGTACCTGTAAGTTCAAGAGATCAAACTTCTCCTCAGATAGCTAATACACTCTAGATGCATGAGAGTGTAGACCAGTCAATGATAGTGCAAGCTCATCTAGAGAGAAATGAGAGAAGGCATATAATTGAGAGACATGATCAATTATCCCAACTAAACAATATCTCTGCTATGCAGGTCGTTGATAAGTAACAAATCAAGTGTGAACTCTACGAGCTTACCTGCCTCACTATGAGTAATCTAGTAGATGGAAAGGAGATTAGAAGATAATGAAGGGACACAAAGTACATCATGAAATGTGTCATCATCTAAATCTATATATCATTTTCCAATAACACTCATATAAGTGTTATTCCCCATCAAAATATGTGGTAATATGTAAGACTCATATGAAGAGAACATACCCTGAGATGAAGCCATATGATGAGAGTCTTGTGAATTAGGAAACCATCAGTTGGACTAAGGATTGGTGGATGCAAAGAGATCATGGCCTCTTATTGAATGTCAACTCCATGTGCCATGGTGGTTGAACCTAATTTGGAAGGATCTAAAGTGAAACAAGAGGATGAATGTGAACACATAGATGAAGACAACTAAATATTATTCTTTTGTAGAAGGTATTTCAGCACATCAATCTACTTTGTATAACACCAATGCTCATCATTTCCTACCTTTTTGTAATATGTACATTTAAGTCGATCCTTCTTAGATGAGTCCGCCTTAGAAAAGGAAGAATAATCAAAGGTATCATGTGAATGTGACTCCTTGGATTGCTCATGTGACTTGGAATCCTTGTTATTTTATTTCTTTCCTTTTCCATTTGAAACCCTTTGATATTTGGTGTCATGTGATGCAATAAGAGCATGTTATTTGGAAGACTTTACCTTGCCCATTTGTACCAACTTAGCCTACTCTCAAGTGAGAGATGAAGCAAATCATCAAGTGAAGAGAAAGTTAATCTAGTACCAAGTGCATATTTAGTGGCATTAAAAGGTAGACACAAAAAATAAATAATTCGAACCAAGCCTTGAAAGGATGGAAAGAATCAAATGAGATTCCTCTTTCTAAATACCACACTAATGCAACTACAATCTAAGAGATTTGAGTTTTGTGAAGAAGTCTAAGATGCTATCAAAATCTAAAGGATTCAAGCTAATAAGCTCATTATCCAACTAAAATCCTCTAAAGGTATATTGCATCCCAAATAAGGAATCCAATTGAGTCCAGATCTAATTGGGTGTAGTGCAAGATTCAACAAGAAAGAGAAGATCAAATGGAATATACATGCATAATGTCCCAAAAGCCTCATCACACCTATTAAACCATTTCTCCTTGTAGTGTAGGAAAATGTATCCCTCTACATTTTCAAACTTGTTTAGGCCCTTGTGAGATAAATAGACGTAATTGTGCCTTATTTAGGTGTTGTAAAGTGTTTTTCTTACACTTTAACACTAATCTAGGGTTTCATTAGTAATTGGGATTCTTTATGCCTTATTTGGCCTTATTTTGCATCCACAAGCCTTAATTAATGCATCTTTCCAAGGATAATCCTGATATATATCAAGTGACCAATCAAAAATTAATTATTTTGGATTGTATGGATCAGATTTAGTGATCTAGGACTCATACGCCACCTTGGGCATATGGGTCCCACCTAGGTTTCAAGGCCTAGATCTAGATTTCACATTAAACTAGACCTTTCTTGAAAAATGTGTCCCAAGCTTGGCCTAATGGGACTCATATGCCCCAACTGGCATATGAGTTTGACTTAGCTTAGACCTAATTTAAATTCAAATTCTTGGTGGGATTTTATTCTCCTAGATCTAATGTCGACTTGTAGTGTTGTAATTTCAAAAAATTTGGCATTGTGAACCCCAATACTAGACCTGCACAAACATAGCAAACAAACACAATATTAGATCCAAATGCAAGTTAGAAATACTTGATTCCCCATGAGATTCATCTACAATGCTCAAAATAGGAAATAAAATGAAGAACATAATAAGAAAAGCTATTAAATCCTATTGAAGCATGCAAACTCTTAATCCCATGGGGGAATTGGTGCCAATTTGATGTGGAAATTGGCCCTTTCCCAATCCCTTGCAAAGCTTTGATGATCTTTGATGAAGATTGGTGATGATTTGATGCTTCCTTGGAGAAAATCCCACATAACCTAGCTATGAAATGATAAAAATGGAGACTTGGATGAACAATAGATAAACTTGGCTTTGAATTTGCAGATAATGGCTTTTGCCTCAAGTTGTCTCCCCTAAATCAATAGAAGAGCTTCTTATTTATAGATGTGAATGATGGAGAATTGAAAAACATGGAGGATGTGGGACAAAAGATAAGCCAATGATAAAGCACCACTTTTCATCACATGCCAATGGAAGGAGGATGAGCACATTTTGAAGAATGTGCAAAGAGGGGGAAATTCAAAATTCAAAAGATGGCTTGAAGGATGAGATGAAAGGTGAAGCAAATGCACATGGCTCAAGAAAAGGACATGTAAGAGATTTTAAATGCTTTGTTGGAAGGGACAAGTCCTTTTTGGGGGAGATTTCAAATTTGAAAAATATTCCATCTTTGATGCCTTTTTGAAAGTAAATAGATGATTTCATAAATTGATAAATTAATTTTCATGAGCAAGTGGCAAAAGGTAGAGGATTTGATTAATTTAAAGGAGATTAGTTGATTTGACCATTTGATTTAGATTTTTGGATTTAAATAAATCAAAATGAGAGGAATAATGACTTTAGACTTAATTAAATAAGATTTGATTTATTCAATTAAAGAGGATGGTGTTAGCTTTAAACCAAATAAAGATTAATTTATTTAATTTAAATGAGATGACTTTAGAGATTAATTAAATAAAATGAATTATTTAATTAAAAGGGGGATTACAAAATTAATTAAATAAAATTGAATTATTTTTAATTAACATGAGATGATGACTTATTTAGATAAAGTTGATTTATTTAATTAAGAGATGAAGAGTGATGAATTTAATCAAATATAAATTATTTGATTAAATGACTAGCAAAGGAGATGATTTACGATGAAATGGTGTTAGTTAATTAGGATCAAGTGTATAGGATCAATTTGGTATAGTTTTCATGTCTACATTTTTTCCCTCTTTGAAGCAATGTACCTGTTGTGTTGGTTCAAAGAATAAACTTGTCGAGATCAAAATTCAAAAATTCTTCAATTTATTCGGATGCCCCACTACTGCCCCAGTGAAAGAATTATGTTGGTACACTACCCCCTTGAGAGGTTGAGCGAAAAGTTCAATTTGAGGGTCGATTTCATGACAAAGAGGTTCAAGATTAGTTCAACTCAAATGTTTGATGTAGACATTAACCTCATGTCTACTTTGGCATAACACACAGATCCGATTCTTGGATAGAAATGTTAGTAGAGATAGAAGAATAAGAAGAAATGAGATGATGACAAGAGGATTCAACAAGCCAACTTTATTAGAGATGATGATGAGAGATGGATGATTTTCTTATCAAGAATTGGGACTTTAAAAGGGCTACTTACCTTATGTTTGATAACATAGGCATGATGCATCAAGGTATAAAGAACTAGGATGGCGTTGCACCTAGTGTGATGGAATTTGACTCAACAAATAGATAGGAGTATTCTTGTTCACACATGACATACATAAACCTTGCTAGGATGTGTAGACATCCAAAATTAGCACCATGCATTTAATTAATTCATATTCATCCATTCATCAAATAAATCAAGTTCATTAAATTCAATCTCTAAAGTCATCCATTTAAATTAAATAAATCAACTTTATTTAATTTGATCCTAACATCACCCTCCTTGATTAAATAAATCAAATCTTTATTTAATTAAATCTAAAATCATCTTCCATCTCCTTTTGATTTAGTTTAATCCTTAAATCTAAATCAAATAGGTCAAATCACCTAATCCCTCATTAAATTAATTAAATTTGATTAATTTAATCCTAATCTCCAAAATTCTCTAGATTTTTCCACTTGCACATGAAAATGCATTTAAATGATTTATTAAAATCTTTATTTATTTTCAACTTGGCATCTTTGGGGAATATTCCTCCAAGTTTGAAAATCCCTCCAACAGGGATTTGTCCTTCCAAAAAAAATTTTAAGAGCTCTTACATGTCTCTTGCACAAGTCAAACTTAGCATTTAACTCATCTTGTCTTCAAATCAAAATTTCAAATCTCCCCCTCTTTGGTACATTGACCAAAATGTGCTCATTCTTCAACCTCTCACATGTTGACAAGTGGAAAATTTTTATTGGTGGATCTTTAGTCCCACATCCTCCATGTTTGGAATTCTTCCATCCTTCTTGGTTATAAATAGAGGCCTCCTCTATTGTATTACTCCTCCACAACTCCACAAGTTTCTCATCTTGATGCACAATCTTCATCATTTGACATCTTGTTCATCCATCATCATGGAGCTTATCAAAAAGGGGTTGGGAAAGGGCTATTTTCCATATCAAAATAGCACCAATCCCCCCATAAGATCAAGTGTTTTCTTTGTTTTAGAATAGGAATAGTTATATCTTTGTTTCTATTTGCTTAATTATTTCATCCTTTTTCCTTGTTCTTTAACAATGCAAATGGATTTTATGGGGAATTCTTATTCCAACCTTGCATTTTTTATCTAATAATGTGATTTTTTGCTTTGTTCATGCAAGTTTGGAATCAGGGTTCACATTTTGGTGCCCACTCATCTTTTTCTAAATATGTCATTTGTTAAGTTTTTTATTGTAAGATGAGCAAATTAAAGGCTTTGATTTTTTTTTCCAAGTTTTGTTCTGCTTTTACAGTTGCTTGTATTTTATCTTGGAAGATCCTTTGCCTCGATACCTAACCACAATTATTTGGTCCTGAGCCCTATTCAAAACAACTGTCCTTTACTGAATTTCCTTTATTAGCTTCTGAGTTGTGATGATTGGTGATTGTTGATTATGGAAGGCATCGTAACATCTTGGACTCAAGGATACAGTAGCATTCTGCGTTTGAATTGTGTATATAGAAAATGCAATAATTATATCTCTAGCATCGGCTACACACAAAATTTCCCATTCAAAGGCAGGCCAAGCGGCCTCCATAGAGAACCCATGAGCAAGATTTAGATCTTTGCAGGTATAGAAGACCAAACACGCATAGAGAAGGGACATTGAAGGTCTCAGTCCAAATTAGAGTCTCTTTAAATATCAACTTTGTGTGGCATCCACAAGATGAAATAGCGTAATTACTTTCTATCTGTCACACACTTTGACTTGTTGTGTCCACTCTTTTAGCGTGCAATTTTATGACAACCCACAAAAGTCACTTAGCTATAAATCTTTCGACTTAATCTTCAAATGTTGTGAGTTTTTTTTACTCTTGCTCTTACTATAAAAATATTTGTTGTAAATCCTTTTCGTGTGAGGAGCTTCATAAATTATCTTTCTTTACTATCTTTGTTGTACTCAATATATCAATTTGAAGCATTAAGTATTTACTCATATCTGACACTTTTTTTGGGAGAATGTGTTTAAATCATAATCTAAGGATGGCATCGATAGATTGAAGCAACCACTAGCTAGGAATATGATCCATAAAATGCATAAGATAATGCATTCATTAAATTTGTGCTAGCAAAAAAATCATGGATCTTGTTGAATGTTTACGTTAATATTTGTCTTTCTATTGCAGAATCATACATATAGAATTAATAATTGCAAGATACCACTTATTTATGCCCCATTTATTAATCATTAGTCTTTTCATTTGTTGATTTTAAGGCTTAAAACAAATTTAATGACTTGATCCTCACATTATTGTCTTTATCTTATAGGAAAATGAAGAAGGAGGGATTTTCTTTTTCATGAAAAACTCACAACGTTGAAGCATTGGATGCAATCCTTGAAGAATCTTGGAGTTAAAGAGGACTGAAGCCTTAAATTTTGAAGTTGACAAAGCATTTTTTAATGCTTAGAGCTTCCATTTCATGCTTCAATTTTCTATTTTAAATCAACTCACATCTTTTTGGGGCTCTAAACAGAACATGTTTCAATTTTTACGACAAAAAGATTAAAAAGAACTTTAGGAAAAACTCACTAGATTTCGTTTGAGGCTAACAATTGAACAAGGCAATTCCACATTTGATTTGGTGCTATAAAAAGAAGTCATTATTGCTTTGTGGGATTAAAATGAACATGTGCTACTTTGTTTTGTGATTTATTACTCAAGTTAACATCATTGATAAGACGTATGCACTTCTCTTGCACCTCACGACGATCTTGAGAATCAAAAGGCTTTTTGGTGGTCTTAGGTTGGGATAAAGTAATTACCTCCACACTTCATTTTGGGAACTAAAATTGAACAACAAACTTTGTGAGTGTGAGTAGACCTATTGCATGTTTTCTCCCTTTGTTTCTAAATGAAGGTTGATCGAACTATGAATATGTTTGCTCACTTTTGTTTATCTTAAAGGGCTTGCCTTGGGGAAAAAACTCACCCAAGGGAACAACCCAACTGGTAACACTCTAAAGCCAAGAGTATTTCCAACCAGGATATAAAAGTGGGTACTGAAACAAAGGCCAGTATCATGCAATTTTCTCTGACGAGAAGGGCAACAATGGTCTCTCACCATGTTGGGTCAACTCCTACAAACGGAAAGTCTGAATTAAAACCCTTGTTGTAGAAAGGCCAAAATCCCTATCTATTTGTTGGTGCAAGAACAGTCATTCTGAAGCCACCCCACACTTTTATGATTTTTTGTAGAAATGGAAAGTATGTCATGGGAGTTTCATGGGTACTGATGCTTGGTTTCCCCAAGAAGTGAGTGTCATGGAGGGGAGCCAGTGGGGTCAAGCATCTAACCATTTGCTAAAAATAAGTGTAGATGGACTTGTCCAAGTGGGGACTCAACAAATATAGTCTTTCATATCCATAAGATTGTGCTTGTTCTTGGTTACAAACACTTTTCTTGATCGAAAACATTGGAAAACAAACATTCAACATGAGCATAAAATCTCAAACCCTTTAGGAGAAGCAAATATCCTTGAACAAATTCACATGCTATTGCTTGCCCTTGGGAGTCGTATCCTTAGAGGCTTCTAAGCATTTGGATTTCATCTCAATATTCTCCTACTAAGGTCAAGATTAGGAAACCTTTGCCTTGATTTCCTCAATTTCCACATAATGCACTTTGTGGGATGAAGGAGAATTGGGACATTGGACATCTAGTTTCAAAAGCTAATCAAGAAGTGTTGGTGGTAAAAAAAATCCATTAATCAAAGATTAAATCAATTGGACCCCACACATGTGCTTGGAATCTTTTGGTCATATGGTTTTAATGCAAACATTGGTCTTTTGATTTTGAACTACTCTTAGAGAAAGGCATGTTCTTCACTATCTTGGTCTAGTAAACAAGTCCTTCTTAGGTTCATTTAGGATCAAATCAAACACTTCATTCACCCCAAACATTTATCATCTTCATCCCACAAGCAACTTTAGAGCTTTGGAAACATCATTATCTAGACTTGGGTACATCCCTAAACTAAATCAAAATCATTTGTTTAGTTAGGTGTGTTTGGATGAATCCTTCCACACACACTTAGTTAAATTCTCACTTATTTGAACAAGTTTACCCTAAAAATCACATCTAACATCTTAGGGTTTACAAGTTCATTATCCAAATCAAACCAATCAAAATCAAACCCTAAGTCTAAGCATTGATCCAAAGTTCCTAAATGTTCAACACCCATATCATTCACCCCTTTCATCCTTCATCTCAATCATTGGTCCTAAACACCTTAGAGGTCACTTTTGCAACAAGGTCAAAATACAAGAAGAACATGGAATATAAACTTAATCCATGCATCATGAGTAATCCAAATCAACTAAACTTTCAAAGCCTTACAATGTCGATTGATTATCAAAACTCGCATTTATACAATATGTATATGGGATCATTATCTCCTACAAACCTCAATGGTACAACAAATGTGAGTATACCCAGTCAAAAGTTTGCAACACCTTTCCCAATGATAAATTTAAATCTAAGTCCAAACCTACAAATCTATCAACCGAACAATCAAGGCATGAGTCTTCAAACGAGCAACATTATCCCACCAAATCCATACATGTCAAATGTGAATATACCAAGTACAACTTTACCAAACATGAACGTTTCAAATATACACTTGGTAAACTTTGGGGTAAATATGTTTGTGAATCATACAAATGTTGTTCAAATTTTAAACAAGATGTTAATGACTCTGTGTATTTATCCAAGTCAAGGCAACACCATGCAAAATCAAAGTTACCTAAATCAAGGCAATGTGATTCCCAACCACAACAATGTTCAATTTCAACCTATAATGCCAAATTCGAACACCATTCCAAATCAGAACATTGTCCAAATTAAATTTTTCCATGATCCCATACAAACACCACAAGTATGCATTCCAAACCTACTTGAACAAAAACCAAATAAGCTATATCAAGGGTGGCTAAATCAAAATTAGGATCAAATTTCACTAGATCAACTTGCTTCACTCACCAAGATAGTCCATTCATTGCACCAAGATCAATCACCACATCTCCAAAATCAACCACCACAAGATCAATTCAAAGTGAAAACCTCACAAGGGAACAAACAAAAATACACACCACTTGGGAGACCAATCAAATTAGTCCTGCAACAATTGGTACAAGAAAATCTCATCAAGCTCCCCGTCTATGGGAACTATCAAGAACCCCTATTTAAACCACCAAGGTATAACGAGGAGCACCATTGTGATTTTCATAGAATAAAGGGACACAAAGTCAGATTGTGTTTGACTCAAGAATCTCATCCAAGACCTGATTGATCAAAAAGTAATCACTGTTGGGGACAATAATCAGGATTCAACCACTATCGATAGCATTGACAGTCTCTCTGCCACAATTATTCAAAACAATGTTCAAGACCTATCCATCAATGAGAACATTGAATATGTTTCCACCCCATTCGATGATCAACTCACCATACATCAAGAGTCACTTGTTGATCATGATAAGAATCCCTCAACAATATCCGAAAATGATCTATTTCAAGGAGTGTTAACATTATTTGATCCTGTAATCAACAATCCATCGACCAATGATCATGTTGAAAATGTCTCTACATCACCTAGTGAGTTAGAGGACATATCTCAAGAATTTATTCTAAAGCATGATCAACATCTCTCACTAGAGTCTAGCAATGGTCCTTTCCAAGACATATTGACATCCTTCGACCTCATGATTGTTGATATTGAAGGAATCTTCAACTGAACACTTGATCCAAATTCACTCAAAGATCAAGAGGATATTGAGCCACTTCCTATACCTAATGAAGATATCAAAGAACCCTTTGTAAGCAATCCATCCTTTGAAATTGACCCATGTCAAGAACTTGATACAAAGCATGTTGAAAGCAATTCTAAAATTATTCAAGATCAAGAATTTGTATCTCCAAGATACTATAATGATTTAATGGAAACTCTCCTATCTATACAAGATGACACAGATAATGATCATATCCATATAGCACATACTCCTCCATCTACCCATGAGAAGCTTTCTTTGGATGGACACGTAGATGATCTTCATTCAGAACATGATTCTTTTACTCTTGACATTATTACACAAAAAGAGCAGGTTATTGATTCCTATAGTCAAACTAAGTTGTCAACATGAGGATCAGATATATCCCAAATTCAAACTGAGGACATCATGTATGAAGATATCCAACATTATCCACTCAAGGAAACATTTCAAATAGAACAAGATATTTCAAAGTCAGCAGAGCAACAAATTCCAATAACATCATCTGTAGTGGTCATTTATCAGAGAATGCATTCTAAACAAGAGCTCTTAGAATAGGAAAAATCAAAGCATGAAGGTAATACTTCCACAATACTTGGGGCAACTATGTCTCAAGAAAATGTCAACATAGGGAGCATGAAGAGTCCTTATGATGAAACTAATGTCAATACTACAACCAGCCACATCACGAATCTTCATCCACCCATCATCCCATCCATGAATTGGGACCAACATCAAAAGAAAGATTTGAATCAAAGCGTAATGAATGCTATCAAAGCAACAAAAGTTGAGAAGCATAATGGACAAATCAAATACGCATGGATACCAAAACATACAAAGAAAGATTATCCCTATCAAACTCCATTAGTTAAATAAACTATGGGGAAAAATCAAAAATGGAAAAGTATCCATCAAAGATGTCCACACAAGAAAAGGCAGGCTTCCCAAGAGACATACAAAGTATATCAAGCAATTGGTCCTAAGTCCATGTAAACTTCCGTAACCACCCATCATTGCTCATCTTCCCAAGTTTGGAGAGTCAAAGGTTCCAAACTATCAACCAATCCATCTTTTATCCCTAAACACACTTTTTCCACACTTCCACGCATGATATCAAATACTCACATTGACCATGTGTTGGCAACAACCCTTCATCAGAAGGATTCAAAAGGCACTCTATCGTGATATGCGCACAAAGACAAAGTTAACTCTGGCATCAACAAAGTAGATCAGGAATCTCAAAAGTTGCATTTAAGTGCACGTATCTTGGCAAAGCAGCTTCTTCAAGCAGGATACCGATGGCACATTATGATAGAAGCATCTACATCAACACCACAAGGTGGTTCAACATGGGCTTAAAATATTTTAGAAAAAATCAAAAAATCAAAAAATATATCAAAAATCCAAAAAAATTAGAAAGAGGATTGAAAACAGTAAAGAAAAAAATCATCCTCTAGTGAAAACCACTATGGTGGCACTTTGGATAGGTACCATGATGAAAACCTGGAAAACACGCGTCATGTGTAGAATCGAACATCTTTGTGCGCCAGTTCAGACGGAAGCATCTCATTCCATCCATAATAAAGCCAACATTCCATCCATCTTATCCATAATAAATCCATTCATCCACAAACCATTGATCCAATCCATCTTCATCCATCTTCATTTGCATCCATAGTCCAAGTTATCTTGATCTTGGTAAAAAGTTTGGTGCACACTTTACGCTTGCTTACAATAAACATCTTGACATGGGTCATTTTCATTGATACTATCCTATCCAACATTATCTAAGCCATAAAACATTATCCAAATGAGCATTCTTTATCTAAACACCATATCTTATCACAAGATAATCCTTGCCATCCTTTGTGTGCTTACCATATCCATCCATCCATACACCTATCCAAGCATCCACCCATGACATTCCATACATTGCTAGACACTTGGGGAAAATATTTACATCTTGCTTCGGGAATACATCTTGATCTATATCCTCCAACTTATGTGGTGATCCAAACATTGGCAAACGTGAAATAAAATTGGTCCACCATTTGTGAGCCAAAAACTCCAAATCACTAGTCCATGGCATATTTTGATGAGAAAATGTTCCTTATCAAGCTTCATCTTTCATCGAACATCAATCCAAGTAATCGCTATCAGTTGCATCTAAGCTACACTTCAAACATCACATCAAATCATTCAAACAACTTTTGTTCCAAATCAAGCTTCATCAATCATGATCAATCAAATCCAATCAAAAAATCATCTTAGGATATCCTTGTGTTGCTTAACACTATCCTTGCATTGTTGTGTATCCTCAACAAATGTTATCATCATCAATCCCTCGTCATCTTGGGATATCCATCCTAATCCTTGTGTTGCTTAACACTATCCTTGCATTGTTGTGCATCCTCAACAACGTTATCATCATCAATCCACCAATCAGATCAATCAACCTTAGCTTGGTTTTCAACAAAATCCAAAATAGATCACTTATATCATTAGACACATCCATATCCAAATCGTCAAAATCATGCGAAAATCCAAAAATAATTCAAAAAACACAAAATTCAAAAACATTCAAAAAACACAAAATCCAAAAACATTCATAAAATCTCGGAAAACCCCAAAACATTGGAAAAATTTGAAAATCAAAACATTTGTAAAATCTCAAAAAAAATCCAAAAACAACCTCAAAACATTCATAAAAACATCAAAAAACATCCAAATATTTTAAAAAAATCCATCCATCTCATCTTACTTTCACCCACAATAACATTATCCATAATAAAGAATCATCACCTTCATCCTTTGGAAAAAAAAATAGAAACAACCATAACAATTAGCAAAACCAAGCTTCAGACGCAAAATCAAAATCAAAACAACAAACCTTTAAACGCAAAATCAAACTCTTGATCATTCACAAACATGTCAATCAACCTTATATCAACATCCTATCAATCAACTTATCAACCCATCATCATCCTATACAATGCATGTCCTAGGATATATCATTCTGACAATGGGCATCATTTTGGATATCACTTTGGATTCTTATCCTATCATAACACATCCATTTGGCTGAAGGTATGAAGAACATTGACTTGTTTGTGTACTTGATCTTTTCTTTTTGACTTATCTCTTTGCACTCATTCCAATGACCTCTCAATGATGTCTAATCAAAGCGATTTAGAGAGAAAGGAATGGGGCATCGATCATTATCCTTTTTTCTGTTGTGCTTGTTGGATGTTCTTGTAATATAACTTGGCAAATACTTGTTTTGTTAGGTACGTCTTGGCAAGGTTTTCGTATGTCAGGTGTGAGGAAGAATACTCCTACATTTTTGTCAAGTCAAAGTCCATCACACTATGTACAACACCATCCTGGTTCTTTATACCTTGATGCATCATATCTATGTGTGTTATCAAACATAAGGTAAGTAGCCCTTTTAAAATCCCAATCCTTGATAAGCGAAACATCATCCATCTCATCATCATCATCTCTAATAAAGTCTCGTTAGATCATGGACTTGTTGGATCCTCTTATCTTCATCTCATTTCTCCTTTCTTCTCTTTGCACTGACATAACATCACATATGCATCCATCTTGCATCCATCTTGCATCCATCTTTCATCCACAAATCATTAGTATACATACATTTCATAATAATAGCATATCACATCATCCACGTCACATGCATTGCATTATCATTTAAGTTGTTTAGGATAATATAGATTGGTTATTCTAAGCATCTTAAAACCATCTCATTTGCATCATCATCACAACCATCCATTTTGAAACTCTTTATCACGAGATCAACCCTCAAATTGAATCTTTTCACTCGATCTCTTGAGGGGGCAATGTACCAGTGTACTTCTTTCTACTGGGGCATCTGAAAAAATAAGAAAATTTTTGAAGTTTGATCACGATAAGTTTATTCTTTGAACCAATGCAACAAGTACATTTCTTCAAAGAGGGGAAAAATGTAGACATGCAAAATTAGCATCGTGCATTTAATTAATTCATATTCATCCATTCATCAAATAAATCAAGTTCATTAAATTCAATCTCTAAAGTCATCCATTTAAATTAAATAAATCAACTTTATTTAATTTGATCCTCACATCACCCTCCTTGATTAAATAAATCAAATCTTTATTTAATTAAATCTAAAATCATCTTCCATCTCCTTTTGATGTAGTTTAATCCTTAAATCTAAATCAAATAGGTCAAATCACCTAATCCCTCATTAAATTAATTAAACTTTGATTAATTTAATCCTAATCTCCAAAATTCTCTAGATTTTTCCACTTGCACATGAAAATGCATTTAAATGATTTATTAAAATCTTTATTTATTTTCAACTTGGCATCTTTGGGGAATATTCCTCCATGTTTTAAAATCCCTCCAAAAGGGATTTGTCCTTCCAAAAAAGCATTTAAGAGCTCTTACATGTCTCTTGCACAAGTCAAACTAAGCATTTAACTCATCTTGTCATCAAATTCAAATTTCAAATCCCCCCTCTTTGGCACATTGACCAAAATGTGCTCATTCCTCAACCTCTCACATATTGACAAGTGGAACCTTTTCATTGGTGGATCTTTAGTCCCACATCCTCCATGTTTGGCATTCTTCCATCCTTCTTGGTTATAAATAGAGGCCTCCTCTATTGTATTACTCCTCCACAACTCCACAAGTTTCTCATCTTGATGCACAATCTTCATCATTTGACATCTTGTTCATCCATCATCATTGAGCTTATCAAAAACAGGTTGGGAAAGGGCTATTTTCCATATCAAAATAGCACTAATCCCCCCATAAGATCAAGTGTTCACTTTGTTTTAGAATAGGAATAGTTATCTTTGTTTGTATTTGCTCAATTATTTCATCTTTTTTCCTTGTTCTTTAACAATGCAAATGGATTTTATGGGGAATTCTTATTCTAACCTTGCATTTTTTATCTAGTAATGTGATTGTTTGCTTTGTTCATGCAAGTTTGGAATCGAGGTTCATAGGATGCACTTCAGAAGTTTCAAACATCTTGGACCAAAACACGGAAAGGTATAACCTATCAATGCAATAGTCAACAAGCTACCTAAAACACCCTCCATACATACCTAACAAAACAAGTATTCGCCAAGTTATATTACAAGAACGTCCAACAAGTACAAAATACAAAAGGTAATGATCGTTGCCCCATTCCTTTCTCTCTAAATCATTTTTTTTAGACATCATCGAGAGGTCATTGGAATGAATGCAATAAGATAAACCAAAAGAAAAGATCAAGTACACAAATAAGCCAATCTTCTTCATACCTTCAGCCAAAGGGATGTGTTTTGTTTAGGATAAGTTTCCCAAGTGATTTCCAAAGATAATTCCCATTGTAGGAAGATATAAGGCTCAATTGACATGTTTGAGAATGATCAAGAGTTTGATTTTGCATTTAAAAGTT